>JANRMT010062792.1:30318814-30376081 GCA_026402145.1 Polypterus bichir lapradei | reverse complement strand
ATCACTGAGAAGAGCTTCTCACACAGATATGTGCTACCAAACATGCACAAGGTTCGAGCCGCATGTAGACGGACTTTTTTTGTTCTTCAAAGTCACCAAAGCGCCGTGCAAACTCAGTGCGCTCAGTTTATCAGCAAAGTGCGTATTTGGGAACACCGTAGTGACGACTTGGTTCAACATTACCTGGCAACAGGGAAAGTGGGGCAAGTTGCACTGGTGCATTTGTGTCTCCCATAAAAGCAGCTTCACTTGAAATCACTTTGTGATTGTGCACGGGTAAAAACGTCTGCTGAAGTGTCAAGATTCTTATTTAATTGTTCTGCTTTCTGTATCTTCTGCATTGCATTCAGGTCTTTCAGGTTATCTTGATGTTTTGTCTCATTGTGCCGTCTTAGATTAAATTCTGTAATTACACCCACATTAGCTCCACAAATGAGACACACGGGTTTACCGGCAATGTCAGTAAACATATACTCAGCCTCCCATCGGTTTTTAAAGGCTCTATGTTCAGAATCACCTTTTCTCTTCGGCATCGTGAGGGCTAGCTTCACAATAACTTGCACCTTCATAAGCTAGACTTGATTAACGCAGTAAGTGTTCGGCAAGGCAGCTGAAGCGCTGCATTATGGGATCTGTAGTTTATTGTGTTACCAGCGCTTCATATACCCGGGCCATCAATAACAATAATACAGTATATAAAATGATCTCGCGGGCCGGATATAATTACACGCCGGGCCGGATGTGGCCCGTGGCCCTTGAGTTTGACACATATGGACTAAATAGAACTTGAAAAGATATATTTTTTCGTACATCGAGCCCGCGTGCTATTGTGGTTTTGCCTGCATGCCTCAATAAGTGACCCTCCCCTCACTCTTACTTTTTTACCGTTCATCTAATGAATACACTGAGTATGGCTTTACCAAAACAATCATTGATTGCGAATAAAGTATTCATTATTCGAGTATGTAGATCGGGGTATATATATATACATATATATATATATATATATATATATATATATATATATACCCGCGTATCGCAGCGGAGACGTAGTGTGTTAAAGAAGCTATGAAAAAGATTTGTTTCTTACTGCATCAATAAACAGCTCATCTTCTTTATCTGAGACCTGACACTGCATGTATGGGTTTTTTTTTAACACTGTCTTCCTTTAGCGGGACATTCACTTTTTCCACCGTGTGCTTTGTTTCTGCAGTAGCTGCAGTTATGAATAATATGCTTGTATGTATCAGACGCTTCATATTTTTTTGCTGCCTTTTCAATTGTGTAATTCGGTTTTTGTTCAGCGCTCTTTGGAACTGTTGCTTTTTGTCTGTGCACTGCGTCAGTTCACGTGAGCCGCTCGGTGTACATGCGTCGAAGTTTCCCAGCTGTGCTGGTGCCATGTCGTGCTATGTCCTTGGCTGTATCTAATGTTACCTAAGTCCCGGCAGTTAAAACTTTCTCTCGCAGTTTCGCTGAGTTTGTGCCAAACACCACCCTGACCATCTCATCTTCTTCTGCATAAGCACAGTCCTTCACCCGTGAATATTTACCCGTGGCAGTGTTTCTATTGGATTGCCGCTGACGGACGGCCTTATATGGGCAGGCACTAAATTACAAACGCTAGCGGCAGCCTGTCTATGAACTTAATTTAAAGTTTAGGTTTACATCGTGATTTGTTTCCTAAGTAGCAGAACTCATGAATATGGTTGTATATGTCACTCGCTCGCTTCTTATTGTTTCGCTGCCTTCTCAATTATATAATGCATGTTTTCTTCAGCGCTTTTTGGGCCTCTTCCTGGTTTTCTACCTACTGCGTGATTACGTGGGAGGCGTGATGATGTCACACGAAACTCCGCCCCCACGGGTTTCACGCTCATCCCCATTACAGTAAATGGAGAAAAACAGCTTCCAGTTATGACCATTACACGTAAAATTTCGAAATGAAACCTGCCCAACTTTTGTAAGGAAGCTGTAAGGAATAAGCCTGCCAAATTTCAGCCTTCTACCTACACGGGAAGTTGGAGAATTAGTGATGAGTCAGTCAGTCAGTCAGTGAGTCAGTGAGTGAGTGAGGGCTTTGCCGTTTATTAGTATAGATCATGGGGACATGGATCAGGTTTGGCAATTAGCAGCTCCCGGCATCAGTTATGGATGTGGATGACTCCTCACCTGTGCACTTAAGTGAGGACTGCCCGCATCACGAATTCACCCAGGAACCTGCTCTGGCCACAATACCACGTCCCATCTCTAATACCTCTCTAAGCTGCAAGTGCGGTGACTATTTAGTTAAAAAGTGGCCTTTTTGACTTGAGCTATGGACCCACTACACCACAGGCAGACACGAAAAAACGATAACAGTTCATATTAGAAAAACAAACTTTACATTTTTGCTGATCTCATTTCCGGCAAAAAGAAAAAAGACGTTGCCAGTGAATTCGGAATTTACCCATCGACACTGTCAACTTTCTTGAAAGACCAAGCAAAAAAAGAAGAAAAATCTCAGGTTGCAAACGTATGCAAACTGCTGCATCTGAAGACGTCGAAAAAGCATTTTTTTTTTAATGTGGTTCAGTGGTGCTTGTTCAAGAAACATTCCTATTAATGAGGTACTCATTCAAGAAAATGAGAGCTTTCTAAACTCTTTTCAGACCTCCCCCAACTGGACAACACGCCAGGGGCAACAGCAGGCTCACAGCTCTGCTGCAGTTCGCCACCAAGGCAAACAGAAAAGATCTCGATGGGTGATGCAAGAAACATTGTAAATGCAGCAAACAGTGTTACTTGGCCACAAACCTAGACACAACCCTGCCTGACTGCTGTGTCCGTGTATAGGAGAGTGGTAGATCCCGCTACAAGAAATAACTGTGCTGATCCTGTTTCAAGCTGAATAAAGCTGGTTTTGCTAAAGTACTGAGACTCAGCCTCATGTTTTGGGGTGCAAGACAGGGACTTATAGCGCGACCCTGATCTTTTAGGGATTTACTTCTGTGGCGCTTGGGTGGGGGGATCCCAAAAGAGTTCAGAAACCTCACAATATGATGAAGAGGAAAAGGTTGATTCGGCTTCTGATTGATAACTGTGCTGCCCACAACATGCTTCCACATTTAGATAATGTTTACGTTAAATTCCTCCCACCCAATTGCACAGCAGTGCTTCAGCCATTGGATTTGGGTATCATTCAAACCCTGAAAGCATATTATTGCAAGGAAATGCTGAGAAAAATTCTCATCAGCATAACTGATACACTGTACACAAATATCAACTCTGTCTTTGAATTCTCCGTCTTTCGAAACTGTTATCACTGACAATTCGTCACATGTTGGTTTATTGTAAATCCGACCGAGATCTTTCAGATTCATTTAGAAATCCAAGAAAATTTCATGTAAAGTGCAATACTTTTTGACATATGGATTTGTATCCATTATTGTCTGTATAATTTCTAATACGTCCGATTGTTTAACTCTTTCGATTCTATGTTGCATCGCTTCTTCCGTGATCATAAATATACACCTGACCGAATTGTGGTTTTTTCAAAATTAAACTTGTTGTAGCTTTAATTGTTGCAGGACCATTATTGTGTAAATCTACGTTTTGAGCATTGAATGATGCATACGCGAACAGATTATTGTAGATTTGGATATTTTGCCTGTAGTGTTTGTGTATTTCACTTTCAACAAACAACAGATCTTTTAATTCTTGCGGATAAGCCTCTTCATTGGGAAGAAACAGTACTTTTCCCTGATGGCAACAGAAATTAGATGATCTACAAGTCTCCGACTTAAACTTTAAAATCTTACAATAGCTACATACTTCTGACATATCACCTATGTCCATATATTCGATCTCTTTTTGTTGTTCTGTTATTTCACTGAGTAATAGTTTCCGTTTGTTAGCGCTAATGTGATCTTTACTGTCAGTTTTTTGAGCCTTTCTAATTCCACTGCTTTCATAATTTCTAACTGGCTCTGCATGTGGTTCGCACCAACATTTTTGAACTTCTTTGCGACGTTATACTTTGTCTTCTACTCTTTGTCTTTTATTTCTGACCCCTTTTGGACCTGCTAGGTTTTCAATTCCACCTGGTCCAGGATGATTATCACTTTTCCTTATTTCACCGAGTAATAATTTCCATTTTTTTATTGGTAATGTGATCTTTACTGTCTTTTTTTTGATACTTTTGAATTTTACTACTTTCATAATCATTAGCGTGCTCTGCATATGTATTTCATCATTTTTTTTTTTTTATCCTTTCAAATTCCTCTACTTTCATAATCTCTAGCCTGCTCTGCATGTGTATTGCGCCAACATTTTTGAACATCTTTATGAAGTTCTACTTTGTCTTTTACTCTTTGTCTTTTATTTCTGAACCTGATTGGACCTGCAAGGTTTTCAATTCCACCTGGTCCGGGCTGATTATTACTTTTATTATTTTCAGAATTTGCACATAGATAATTATTGTTCTTTTTTGCATTCTTTTATCTCCAATGCTTTTGGGACTCTTTTTTGCCGCGTTGCTCTTTCTTCTTCACTTAATTGTTGATGTGTCATCTAGAACATATAAAATTATTGTCCTGATAAAATTTATTAGAACTGAGAGTGCAGGAAGTCGGCCTGCGAAAAGCATTCCCACAACTAAGAAGTTAAATGACTGTGGTCTTGTTTGAAAATAGTTGTAAGTAGGACGTGACTTGAAAGAATCTAATGCCAAAAGTCACCGTCTCGCGAGATGTGCTTCCAAAGGTTGTAAGTATGGCGTGACATGAAAGAATCTTATGTTAAAAGTCTCTTTCTCATGGGACTTCATTCCAAAAAGTCTCTTCAAAAAGTCACGTCTCCTCCCAAGTTTTTTTTTTTTTTATAACAGATATATTTATATACTGTATATACACACAGTTTACTTGAGGTAAGGACACATTTCCTGTTCATTTGTCTGTTTTCAGCTGCCATCGTGGCCAGAGTTTCCACTGGTTCACCCCCGATTTACCAAATTTCTGTAATTTCATGTTGCTTATTAACCTACTTGTGTCTCTGGAGTTCTGTTTCTTCAACGGTTATATTCTAGCTTGGAGTGTAACAAATGATGCTGTGCAAAAAAGTGTGCTGTGTATCTGATATTATGGCATACCTATTAGTAAGCCCAGAAAGTATTAGATTTAGCTTAAAAAAATGTTTGTATTAATTACATTTTAAGGCTGTTGTTTTCATTTTTGGACTAGATATTTTTTATGTAAATTGTTGTCTGTATACTTCAAAATAATATATACCATGATTTTGAAGAAATAACTTTGACTTTAAAAATACTAAAATGAAGTACTTCACTTTTCCTATTATAAGAAGTTACTTACAGCCAGGTGCTATGAATCAGTTGTACTTAATTAGATGATGATCAGGAAGTGCTACCACCTACTTAAAATTGTAAAATATTTGGCATGTTTTTACTTATTTCCTGATATGTAAAAACTGTAAAACTGAACAGCAAAGTGCTTTATATCTTAGATTGTCATGTAGGTATGTTTTTACATTTTTTTGCACTAGGTGGCACCAAATACTGTTTTACATGCATTCAAGTTACAGTCAGGCTATAGTACTTTTGAAAGAAGTTTGTCTTAATGGCTGAGTGTTATTCTTGTTGCATGTAGTGTTAAACATATTTTTAATGAATATATAATAAATGTTTTATAATTCCCGATATTCATTAATGGAAATGTTTGTAATAACTGTCTATAAGCCTAAAAATGTTCTATTTTTGAATCATTCACTTTAGCATAGTGAGGCCTAAGAGGTGCTGATTTTTAATAATAATTGGTCGTGTCCAACCTTCCAAAGTCTCAAAAACTTGTTAAAAATTTTAATTGAGACTTTTTTATGGGATAAAATGAATGATGACTCCATCATGAATAAATCAGTTTTAATTAGATAGCCACAGATACCACAAACCATATAATTGTGTTGTGTATTTTGTAATGCAAGTGCTGTAATAGTTGCATATTATGAGGATTTCTTTAATGCTGTGATTTAAGAGACAGTATACAAATTGACTACAAGGATGGTGAGTATGTTGACCTTTGAATCTGTAATTTATCTCAGAAATGTATACTTACATATTTATTGTAGTCTGTGCTCCAGGGATTTCAATTTTAAGATTATATGAGGAACAAAATACTCAAGATTCCTAATGCCTTCTTTATCTTTAGATTAGTGTTCTTCATTAATTAGTTCCTTCAAATTATACAAAACCTTATTAGTTACTTTCTTCAGTTGGGCTTTAGTAAATGTGCTTGTAGAGAGGATTCGAATTTCTATAGCAAGCTCTACTATACAGTGACCAGATCCAATGACCCATATAGCTTGTCGAGTATCCTTCAAAGAAGTGGAATATGTAGTTTTCAGTTGTTGCTAATTAAACTGAAGAGCTAGAGATGAAATAACAAGGTCTCCATTGTTCCTTTATCACTGCTTACGATAATAATAAAGCTCCCAATGAAAGAGTGAGTTATTGAACTGGCTTGGGAACTGTGAAGCTCATACTTTCTCTTAGGCCTCAGCTGATGATTGTATTTGTTCTTTGCTCAGACACTGTCCCTAAAGTGTTTTGTTTGATTAGTTTTCTCATGGTAACTAAAATACTTTCTTAGTAACCTTGTCTGTCAGTACTCGTTTTTAATTAAGATTTATCCCAAATATATTTTTATATTTTGTGTTCAGATGTTAAGAAATGTAGTAATGATACATTTGAATGTTTTATAAGTAAAGTTTTACTATTGTGTTTATTAAAAGGTACAACTTTCACAAGTTGCCCTTAGCCAGGTGCACTTCCCTAAAGAGATTGGGAGGCACAGTGGTAACACTGCTGCCTTGCAGTAAGGAGACCAGGGTTTGTTTGTGAGTTTTCACGTTCTCCCCATGTCTGCTTGGATCTCCTCCAGGTGCTCCAGTTTCATCTCACAGTCCAAAGACATGAAGGGTAGGAAGATGGGTGATGCTAAATTGGTCCCACTAAGTGGTCAGGGTGTATGTTCACCCTGCCATGGACTGGCGCCCTCTCCAGGGTTTGTTCCTGCCTTGTGCACTGTTCAGGACTAATTGGTTTAGAAAATGATGACTGACTGACTTTCTGAAGACGTCTTCGTTATTTCTTCAGGTAGCTGTATGAGAGTCTATGTGACATTCTCTCAGTAACAGAAACACAGCCAACCACCTTCATTATAACTGGTTTAAAAAGGTGGTGAAGTTTTTGTAAGAGGCTCCACACATAGTTTAAGATAATCTTAGTAATAACAATAATGTATTTTATTTTTATACCACCTTTCCCAAGCTCTGAGCCTTTCATAAATATTCAAAAGGGTAAAAATAACACTAGATAAATCTAATATCAAACATTAAACACAAAATATTAGGTTAATAGTACATATAAAAAACAAAGTTCTGAATTAGAATAAGAAACAATAAGCAGGAATAAAAATATACAAAATGTTATTAAAAAAAAAAAAAACAAACTATGAACCAATATCATAATTTAGTTTTATGTAGGTTTTAAATCGCCCATAACAATGACTGCCTGGGAAAAGAGATCTTAACTGAGTTAGTTGTTCATTCAGATCACTTTACTGTCATCCAAAATACAGTGGGTCTTTTTAGAGGACAACGGGTAGGAAAAGACCAGATTATGTTATCAGCTTTCAAGCCAAACACTTGAAAGGACAACGGGCATTCTGTGGGCATTCTTTTGATGTACCAATTACAACCAGACCACCAACCTGAGCTGCAAGTTTCTGCAAAGTAAACATACCCAGAGTCATTTCATTTAGGCACAGAAAATGATTAGATTTTTGCAGTGTTTCAGATAAGCATAATGTATAGAGACTGCAGTCCAAATGAAGCTGGATAGTATACTGTAAGTGCTTTATGGACCTTGTATAGAGACAGTGTTGACGACAGAACGTTTGTTGCGCACAGATTCAAATTCCAAGTTTATTTGAATATAGCATAGATTTGGCATAATGTCATTCTTGTAATAAGAACCCTTAGCCTGATGGCTTACCTCAGAATAAGCAGTGCTGCAGTATGCTAAAGCTTTGAAGAGTATTGTACACTGAATAACAGAGAAGTTCATCACGGGAGTACTTTAGTATAGTGGAAAAGCAACCCTTCAATGGGAAATAGCAAAGCTAACAAAAGAAAAGAGCACTGGGTGTGGCACAGTGAGTCTCCAAATGAAACACAAACTAATGCTATTGCAGTTTTTAATCCAGTAAAATGTCTAGGATAGTAATATAAGTTTTATAGAACATGAATTGTCAGAGAACATCAGAGATAGTTGCTTTAGCTTTACAAGACTCAACAAAAAAGCTTATAGAAGTGGAGTAATGACTCAATTGAATGGCCAGAAATATAGCATGAGTTACACAAAAAGAAGTCAGAGGAATCAACAGGGCTAACGCATAAGTGAAAGAATTCACAAGTGAAGGCACACATTAATTCAGCACACTGAAAGGATAAGCAGAAGATACTGGTAGAGATACAACGTATTGGAGAAAATGAAATATTCCTAAAATTAGGTTTTCAATTTGAAAAAAATCTGTCCATAAATAAGCTATCAACCTGCAGAAAGCAATTAGAAAGTTTCATTTAGTGAATCACAAGGAGAGTCAAACCAATCGCCTCGGGAGTTTTAATTTCAGTTGAATTAAAAATCAAAACAATGCAAATTCAAGATCAAAACATGTTAAATTGTAGTCTTGAATAAAACAGTAAAACAAACAAAAGTGAAATACAAAAAATAAACAGCAATTTTTTAAAAAACATTTTATGCAGAGAGGAGCATTAAGCACACGCCAGCATACCTTTCAATGGTTTTTAATTTTAACTGTTGTGTAGGCCATATCGGGCATTAACAACCTGTAACTTACAGTGCCCTCCATAATGTTTAGGTCAAACACACATTTTTCCTTGATTTACCCCCCAGCTCCTTAGTTTAGAATTACAAATCAAACAATTCAGATGTTACTAAAGTGCACATTGCAGACTTTCATTTAAGAGTATTTGCACACATTTCAGTCCAGCCATGTAGAAATTAAAGCAATTTTTCTAAATTGTCCCACCATTTTAGAGCACCATAATGTTTCAAACATAGTTTGTTGCATACAGTATGTCATGTATGCAATGAAGTCTGTGATTCATAGGCATCACCAGGTGCTGATTATCTTCTCTGGTGATGCTCTGCCAAACCTGTCCCGAGTTTCAAAAGTCATCTTTAGTAAAGCTAAGAAAATACAAATCTGGAAATAGATTTGTTTTCACTATGTTATAAAAAAGACATTTATAGAAGGTTTAACTGAATTCCCATGAAACCAAAGTGTAAACGTGCAGCTATAAAACAGGTTATATGGGGCATGTGATTAGCAATTTGGAAGTTTGTCAAAGCTGTATAGTATAGTTTGTATAGTTTGAAGTTGTGCCCAAGGGTAAAAGTTGAGATTTTCATTTTTTAAAACTGTAGTTAAGTAATAAATTATCTTTGAGTACTGTGACTGAAGAATTTTGATCGCTCATTTGTAATGCAGCTGACAATTCCTTCCATAGGAGCTGATTGAAGTGGACAGTGAAGTGGTATTTGAATTAGCTTCCTACATCTTGCAGGTAAGTGAAGCAAATTGTAATCACCAGACTCTTATCTTTAGCTGATGCTGTTGTCTGATATTTATTAATATCCATAACAATAAATGGACTCAAAAACGGTAGTGAACCACAGCAGATATTTGTAAATAGAACTCTTGCTTTTTTGTTTTGTTTATTAACATTTTCAAATTTGCAATACTTAAATTCTTGAAACATATTAAAAGGATCATAGTTACTTTCTTATACTTATCTAATTTTACTGCTCCCTGAAATTCTAGTAAACAGTTTATTGAGAGTTTATTCTAGGATACTAATGAGATTCAGTAATATGTACTTGGTAATTGATGGAAATTTTTAATAGTTGAAGGCAGGATATACAGTATATGATTAACACAGTTTAACTCTCCATCAGTCTGTATTTGAATTATAATTATTAAAAGCTTTATAAAACAAATAAAATTACAGTACAGTAATGTTCTGTTTTGCTAATCTAACTGCCTCATCACTGTTCCTTACTACATGGATATAGGGTTCAAGTAGGATGTACTTTAACTTTTTACTCTAGTTTCACATGGATCAGACCATTCTTGATTTACTAATCAATAAGAAAACCTAAATAACGCACCAGGGTTTCAATCTTAAAATAACAGTGAATATAACAATTGAAAGCACCCACACTTGTGTTTTCTTGCTAAGTTAATTGAAGCATTCAGCTTTTTTCAGAATAGGAAAATGCAGGTGTCTTAGCTATAAGATGTCACCTGTAATACCCCCTTGGAATTTTCTCCAGTAAGAGAGATCAAGTTTCCAAAATGTTGGCAATTCAAGGCGAAACTGGCTTTACCTCCTTTTTTGTGTTATATCAATAGTGGGCCTTTGACTCAAAGGTATATTGGATATTCAGGCATCAACTGTTGGTCTTATTTTAAACTATACATTTTTATCTTAAATACAGGAAGCAAAAGGAGACTACACAAGGTAAGCATCAGTGTTCATTTTACATGCAATGTATGTTTAAAATTAAAATGTCTGGACAGTAAATAAAAAAATAAAATGGCAATAACATACTAAGATATATTAAAGATAAGAATCTGAGGAATTACTGCTTAATTTTACTAACCAGTTCAATGTAGTTATATTTTTATAGTCTAAAATATTTTATTTATACATATTGTCCAGCCTGGCTGCATGTTTTCCCTAAATTTAGTATTAACAAACTGATGTAACCAAATGGGGCAGAATATTACTTTGTGTCAAATATAGTTTACATTTGAGAGACTCTAGCTTGTTTTTAGTTTGTTTTGCAGTTTATGTTCTGATTTTGATAATAAAGGAAATTCTATACTAGTATATAATTAGCCTGTAAGCTATGCAGTAGTCTTTGTATTACTGGTGAGGCATTAACTCTGAATGGAGTGCTTTGGAAAGTCAGCAGGGCAACAGGAGAGTGGAATGTGGTATATAAACAGTGTAGAATTACCTCAACTGCACAGCAGTGAGAACTAAGGAAGCAAAGAGTTTATGCTGTGTGTACTGGTTTAGGTGGTTTAAAAATGATGCAAAATGTACAGTTTTGCAAAAATGCCATTTCTGTAGGACCTTGATCTTCAGTTATCTGTTTTATGGTTTATGGGTGTAAGTTACTGTTGTATACAGTATTATATAATTGTTGAATTTTAGGTAAAAACAAAACTATTAATTTACTGAATGTGATTTAAAATCCCCAAAAGTATTTTGTACCTACCAGCCGAATCGAATCTCTGTGTTACTCATGGACTACTTTACAATACACGTGCAACCAGTATTAATTGTTTTGCACACACACACAAACACATACACACATATATATATATTTATATAAGTCCAGACACAGACAGGTAAACACCAATGCTGTTTATTTACAATTCTATTTACACTAAAGTCCCGCACAGCACACAGTGCCCCAGCACCAATCACCAGTAAGTCTGGGCCTTCCAATGCCTTCTTTCACTGCCTCTACTGCTCTCCTCCGTGCTCTGTCCTCTTCCTCCTGACTCCGGCTGATGACTGGAGGGAGGCGGCCCCTTTTATTCCCACTCGGATGTGTCCCAGGTGCCTCCTGATGAACTTCCACCAGCACCTCTGGGTGTGGTGGAAGTGCTGATGTCCAGGACTTCACAGTCTTCTTTGCGCCCCCTGGCAGTGACTACGAGCCCCTATAGGGTTGAGCTTCCATGCTCAGTTCCTGTGGCCCCCACACAAACCAAGGTGGCTGCCCTCTCGTTGTCCAGGGAAGGCATAGTTGCTCTCCTGATCCTTCTAGGCGTCCCTGCTGAACACAGCCCCCAGTTGCCCGCCTCAATATATTTATTTTATATATATATATATATATATATATGGCGGCACAGTGGGTAGCGCTGCCGCCTTGCAGTTCGGAGACCAGGGTTCGCTTCCCGGGTCCTCCCAGCGTGGGATTTGCATATTCTCCCCGTGTCTGCGTGGGTTTCCTCCGGGTACTCCGGTTTCCTCCTACAGTCCAAAGACATGCAGGTTAGGTGCATTGCCGACACTAAATTGTCCTTGGTGTTTGTGTGTGTGTGTGCCCTGCGGTGGACTGGCGCCCTGCCCGAGGTTTGTTTCCTGCCTTGCACCCTGTGTTGGCTGGGATTGGCTCCAGCAGACCCCCGTGACCCTGTAGCTAGCATATAGCGGGTTGGATGATGGATGGATGGATATATACCTGTATATATGTATATATATATATGTATATATACACACACACACACACACACAAACACACACTGTATATATTATAAGAATGGTGTACCACAGGGGTCAGTGCAGGGGCCTCTGCTATTTTTAACGTATATAAATGATTTAGATAGGAATATAAGTAACAAGCTGGTTAAGTTTGCAGATAATACCAAGATAGGTGGATTGGCAAATAATTTGGAATCTGTTAAATCATTACAGAAGGAACTGCACAGCAAATATGCTTGGGCAGATTTGCGGCAGTTAAAATTTAATGCCAGTAAATGTAAAGTATTACACATAAGGAAGTAAAAATGTTAGGTTTAAATATACATTGGGAGGTCTGAAAATAGAGAACACACCTTATGAGAAGGATCTAGGAGTTGTAGTAGACTCTATGCTGTCAACTTTCTGACAGTGTTCAGAAGCCATGAACAAGGCAATCAGAATGTTAGGTACATAGCACCATGTGTGGAGTACAAGTCCAAGGAGGTTATGCTCAAGCTTTATAATGTACTGGTAAGACCTCATTTGGAGTACTGTGTGCAGTTTTGGTATCCAGGCTACAAAAATAACATAACAGTGCAAGAAAAGGTCCAGAGAAGAGCAACTTGGCTGATTCCAGGGCTACAGGGGATGAATTATGAAGAAAGATTAAAAGAGCTAATCCTTTTCATTTTAAGCAAAGAAGATTAAGTGGTGTCATGACTGAAGTGTTGAAAATTATGAAGGGAATTAGTAAAGTGAATTGAGACTGTTATTTTAAAAAGAGTTCATCAAGAACATGGGGACACAGCTGGAAACTTGTTAAAGGTAAAATTCGCACAAACATTAGGATCTTTTTCTTTAGATTGAGAACCATAGGCTCTTGGAATAAGCTACCAAGTAGCGTGGTAGACAGTAAGACTCTAGAGACTTTACAAACTCGACATGATGTTTTTTTAGAAGAATTAAGTGGTTAGGACTGGCAAGCTTTGTGGGGCTGAATGGCCTGTTCTCATCTAGATTGTTCTAATATGCAGGGTGGTGTAGTGGTCAAGGCTTTGGTCTTCAAACCCTGAGGGTTGTGGGTTCAAATTCCGCCATTGATACTGTGTGACACTGAGCAACACCTCCCCTGCCAGTACTCCAATTGCAAAAAGAAAACAAATGTAAGCAATTGTATCTCAAAAAGTTGTAAGTCGCTTTGGAAAAAGGCATCTGCCATACAAATAAACTTAATTAAGAGAGGGAAGTGGGGAACTTTTAATTTTCTAGACGCTTAAAATGATATTGGTTGTAGTGCAGACAGTGTGAAGTTGTTTACCTCAACCTTATAACATAAGGTTGCCAGTTCATTTCTAACTTCTCACCTAATTTCTGACCTTGTCAGGTTAGACTCTGGCCCTAATGATGCTGAACTCGATAAGTTAGTGCAATAAATGCATGTACGGGTTAATGAATGAATACTCATAGTAACAAATACATTAAAAGTTAATACATGCGATTGTAAGAGTAAAAGTTCAGTTTTTAAACATAATGTACTGTAATCCCCATTCATCCTGCTGTCCATGTTAACTGACAGTAAATAATCCAGAACTAAAAAAATATATGAATACTATACTGAGTAAATACATGTAAAATATTGCATAAACACAAAATAGTGTGGAAAAATTTTGAGAGTACAGCATGCTGACAGATTCTCCATTCTCAATTTACTGTTTGCAACAGCAAAGTGCATTTTTTGGGGGGTTTATAAACTTGTAGTGAAGCTTGAGCTAATACAAAGGGTGTTTTTTACTAAACTTATGCAAATCTGTAGTCTGTCACAATGCCTTTTTTCTTGAAAGAGGAGTATAAATCTTGTATAAGGTTTTTCTGTATGCTATGCAAAAATCACACTTTTATGTCTCATATTTACTTACTTGATAAGCATTGAGGTGAAAGCCTTTTTTCACCTCATCTTTACCATTTATCTGGGCACAAACATAAACTGGCCTACCTATTCAGAAGACGTCAGCACAGCCACACATAAGACATGCTAGTATCAGATTTAAATCTGGCAAGGCTGAATGAGAGTCTGCTTCTAGTTTGTTTTCAGCAGCAGCGGTGAAGCAATAGTGGAAGGGGGCGAACATGGCTTTTATTCAGTGAATACTGAGGTTTCTGTAGCTTTGTATTTGTTGCTTTTGTTTATCAGTTTCTTGTATACGTCACGAATGTATACAGTATTTGCTGTCAGGTACATTATGCAAGAAATAAACAGAGAGGACGTACACAGTAATAAACCTTTTCTGCATGCCAGTGTATTTGTTTAATAAATAATAAGTAAACTTTTAACCAAAATTCTGTATCATGGTATTTTTAAAAATTGTACCGGTTTCACGGTATTCGACGGTATTTTTTTCCCATGCATGAGTTAATTACATTTTTCACTGCAATTACTGCAGTAGCTGCGGTGGGCTGCCGCCCTGCCTGGGGTTTGTTTCCTGTCTTGCGCCCTATAGTTTGGCTCCAGCATACCCCTGGATGGATGGATTACTGCAGTAGACTGGCTAAGAATAACCTATTCCACTGTCATGAGAATTGTACATTGTACAAAAAAACATTTTAATGTGCACACAAGTATTAATACAGGTTTGCATGGCCCCATAAAGTGATAGTTTTCAAGGAGGGGGCCACTAATGAAGAGAAGGAATCACATTGCATGACAGCTGCAGTCAAAATATAAAACCTTTTTATTGAACAAATTTTGCAAACAACTTAAACTAAAATTTTGACAACATATTGTCAACCATCCAAAGAGGCATTTAGGCTTAGTAAAATATCCAGAGATCCTTGTCAAAAGTTGCATTGCACTGAACATGTCTTAGAAAAGGAATAAATAGTAAATATTTTTTGTAAACCAACTACATTCTGTTAATGTTAACAATCTCTGTCCACTGACATGTTAAAGTGACTTTTTAAACAACTTTACCATCAATAAACTGCATAATATTTAAACTAATAAATAATAACAATAAAAAAAATAACAGTGCAAATCCAGTAATAATACTATTACCGTAGATCCCGTTATATAAGCCGAGAATTTCGTCCTAGATTTTTGGCTTGGAGTTTGGGGGTCGGTTTATACAACGAGTATCGTTTCAGATTCAAGATTTCCAGCGCAATGCCGGTTTTGCCGATGAATACGGAAGTAAATAATGACGAAACCACAGAGCCATCTTTCAGATGAAGAAGTAACTTTGCATGCCGGTACTTTAAATTAAATAAAGAATTTATTCAAAAAAGTGTTTTAGTTGTTGATTTTATTAATAAAATTTATAATAAATTATCGGGAAGTTTAAAATAAAATTTTTTGTTCTGATTTACGACCAACATCTTTACGAAACGGATGCGGTCACGTGTATCCGCTTGCGCGATTGTAAACAAACAACCGAGAGCGTTAGTAGCGTCAGTCGGAGCACAGATACATGTGTTTGTGGATGTAATTTCGGTCATTGCAGTGATTTACCTATATATATATATATATATATATATATATATATATATAATTCATTAAGACCATGCAAGCAAGACACATAATTGCTAAGGAAGGAAGAGAAGGTAAAGAAAGCGATCACAATCGAAACAAAGATGGACATTGTGTGGAAATATCTCCTCCTCCTCCCTTCCTGCAGCCCAAAGATGTCAAATTAAATGGTGAGTACAGCATGAAATTGTTTCTAGAATAGAATGACTTTTATTGTCACTATACACATCTACAATGAGATTAAAAGCAGCTCCTTCAGTGCAGAAAAAAGTTCTGTGTAGGGCTTGTATGGTTGTTTTTTAGCCTTAGCATAACGCCGGATCTGCCACCCCGCTTCTGCTTTCTTTCCCTCCTCCGTCTGTGTCGTCTCCTAGACCCGACAACAATCCACAGAGAGCCCGCTGGTCTCGCTATGTTGTCTGGGATGTTGTGCGTGTGATGAAAAACACTCGAAACAGATGTCTGGCTCTGGACACTGATGTCTATAAGGTTCTGACGGGTGTAGCGGATGTTCGCTGAACCGATCGTGCACAAACAAGGACAAAAAAAAAAGTACAAAAACAACAAAAAAGTGCACTGAAAAGGAGAGCCCTGAGCCGCTGCTACCATGCGCGCCGCCATGTTCCTAGCTTAATCGAAGTAGGCTAGGTACTTTTTATAACTTTTTGGTTAGTACATTAGAAAAATTATTGGTGTTTTGGTAAATTATGCACATTATACAACCCTTTTTTTATTATGAAAAGGTTAAGTAAGTGTTGCAGTGGGAGGTTCGGAACGCATTATGGGTTAGCCTTTGCGAACGAATTAAGTTCGTAAGTCAAGGGTCCACTGTATTGCGTATTTAAGTTAATCAAATTTATAACGAGTCTCCGGAAATCCACCCGCCGATGTACCGTATTTGCGTATATAGTTTCAACACAAAGATTTCATTTTACCAAACTTCTCCGCAATCACTTCCTGGTTTCCATCAAAAATGCCGGCAGTCTCAAATTCTCGCCGATAAACATTATAAATATACCCGAAGAGACACTTTTAAGGAAATTTAGAAAATTTTGCTTGGAGAAGGGGGTCGGCTTAAATACCGGTCATCGGCAAATACATGTAATTTAGTAGGTAGAGAAGGGGGTCGGCTAATATACCGGGTCGGCTTGTATTCCGGCATCTACGGTACTTCAAAACTTCAAGCTCAGGTACATTACACAGTATTCACCAAAATAAAATAAAACAAGTGCAACTTTGTGACGACATCTTTACAAACTGAACCGTCATTAAGGCAAATTGCATTAATATGGACCTTGCTTCAAGCTAAGCTATATACATAAATAGTTCGTTTTTAAATCCAGTTCGCCATGTCCCTCTCCGGGCGGCACGGTGGAGCAGTGGTAGTGCTGCTGCCTCGCAGTTAGGAAACCCGGGTTCACTTCCCGGGTCCTCCCTGCGTGGAGTTTGCATGTACTCCCACTGTCTGCGTGGGTTCCCTCCGGGCACTCCGGTTTCCTCCCACAGTCCAAAGACATGCAGGTTAGGTGGATTGGCGATTCTAAATTGGCCCTAGTGTGTGCTTGGTGTTTGTGTGTGTCCTGCGGTGGGTTGGCACCCTGCCTGGGATTGCTTCCTGCCTTGTGCCCTGTGTTGGCTGGGATTGCTCCAGCAGACCCCCGTGACCCTGTGTTCAGATTCAGCGGGTTGGAAAATGGATGGATGTCCGTCTCCGTGGGCGCGATTGCAAGATCCCGGGGAGCTGATGAGGTGATTGGGGCGAGTCGCACCCGATCGTTCTCAACTGCTTCATCGTGAATAAGGTGCTGCGCCCATGGTGACGTATATTTATGGGCCGGTAAGATAGGGGGAAGGAAAAAAGAAAACATAGAACATGAGGTTAAAGAAGGGAAAAAGCAGTCATGGGAGACGATCCAGACACCGGGTAGTGCAGGTTGAGGCGATCTAGGGGCTGGTACACCCCACTGACTAAGCGTGTAGAGTGGGGCGAGCGAAATGTAAGACCTCCAGATGGATCTGAGGAGCGACTGAGTGAGCGCGAAGGAAGACGAGAGGTGTGCCAACCTCGGACAGTCTGGCTGCGCAGTGTGGCGGCAGCCAAGTCAGGGGTTGGCAGAAAGCAGTTCGTGCTGCAAACGCAAGTGAAGGGTGAGCTGTGGAGACAGAAGGTGGTGTGCTGCGATCAGGCAAGGAGAGAGACTTCATTTTAACCTCTATTTTAACTGATTTTTTTATTATGGATTTTATCCCCACGTTTCACTGGTTTTATGGATTTGCTATTTATTTGGGTACTGTATTTTTCTGAACACTGCACAACGGACACTTTTGGTTTTACTTTTGGCTGTTTTTAACAAAAGCACTTGAGCACTTTCCACCATCCCCTGGCTTCAATAAGATTTCTCAGCTCATCTCGGTCATAACTATCAACGGTGTTGGTTCAACAGACTCCCATGTGGGAAGAGGGAGTCTGTAGGGGACCAACATCGTCACACTATTATACAGTAACCAGGTACATTACACAGTACTGAAAAAAACAAAATAAAACAAGTAGGCCTACAACTTGGCTTGCAGTATTATCCAGTAGTATAGAAACAGTATTCACACATTTGAACATAATGGTCCACATCCGAACTTTTAAAACCAAAGTATCTCTAGACAACAGACACAGCACCTTTTTTCGTCAAAAGTTCTTAATATTTATGTTTATTTTTTATTATATTTAATTACTTCTTGAAAATATTTTTATCGTTATTTGGAGGATGTCATGTTGTCACTATATTGTATACCTATTTTTTATGGGTGCTGCTTTTTCGAATATTCAGATGCAGGTGCGTTTCTACACACTTGATGTGCATGCTATGAGACAATCTCATAAAAGATGCATCTAACATGCACACATCTAACAGTATTGAAATTTTAAGGATTTTGAAAAAAGACTTTGTTAGAAACATGTAAATTTTGATGACAAAGAATTTAGACTCTGATTCTGATTAGTTCAGTTTTTTAAGTTTGAGTTTTGTGCAGCCCCTTGTTCTTTGGACATTTATCTCATTTTTTGTGTACCGACTTTTAATAATAATAATAACCAACAACTTTGGCTGTTCTCTTGCTAAACCTTAAACAAAGGCCTTACTTTGTCACTCTACGCAACCTCTCCAAGAGTACTGGGTTTTTCATTTGATTAGAACATGAGACTGTCTGTGTTTTATTTAATAAGCAGTGCTCAAAAATGTGTTGCTTTCCTTAATAAAATAGCTCCAAATTGTCTCTAAACTAAACTGAAACCATTCTTGATTTCACATTTGTTAGAACACAAATGATGCTTTTGATTTATTATAAAACGCACTAAAATGATGAAAGAAATGAAAATGGCATTGAAAATATTGGTAAGCTTAACCTAATGTTTTGTTGGGCAGCCTTTGGAGACAGTAACTGCAATCAAGTGTAGTTCTAAATTATCTGTCAACACTTTTCTGCCTGCAGTTGGTCAGCTTTTTCTTGAGCAAACTGCTCTAGTTCTCACAGGTTTGATTGGAGCCTTTTCCCAACTGCAAGTTTCTCTTTCCACTGTAAATAATAAACAGATTGTTAGTCACAAAAAAGTATTAAATCAGGACGAATAAATGAAAATGCAATAAAAAAAAAGCTTGTATTGCATTATGAGTAACTATCACTTAGAACGAATCAGAGACTTTACTGAGATAGATAGATAGATAGATCTAAAATCACACAAATATATTCAAAAAGCAAACAGGCAAATTCACTTTAAATGTGAAGAGTAAATTTCATTACTGCACACGATCGATTGCAGATGTGCCTTTGTGAATAGGCATAAACAAGAGAAGACTGAATAGGTAAATTTGTGCGTGTTCCATACTGCTGAGCAACAGAAAGCTATCTTTGCTTTCCATTTTAATTTTTGCTGTGACTAAAAGTTTATTTAGAATTACCTAAAATTTAATCATCACAGGAACATAATCTTAGAAATACTATAAATTGAACTTGTTTTTGGAAAATACAGTCACTAAGCTGTACAACAGAAACTTAATTATTTGGTTATTGATTGACAGGAATCTGCTGGATAATCAAAATTTATAATTAAACATCTTGTTTTATCTGCCTTAAATATATGTCATTATACTAGTAAGAAGCATGGCAAACTCTTGATGAAGAGAAATTCAGCCTGGTGTTAAAATTCAAGTATCTGTTTCTGTGGTTGTCTTTGTACCTGTTATTGCACATTTTATAGGGACAAAATAATAAACATACCGCATTGTTAATCCAATAGTATTAGCTTTCCTTTGGAATCTGAAGATGTGGCAAAGTTTACTGTTTGTTCAATCTTATTTCAAAATAAAACATTTCAAATTCCATGTACAGGCAAGTCCCTGTGTTATGTACGAGATAGGGACTGTAGGTTTGTTCTTAAGTTGAATTTGTATGTAAGTCAGAACAGGTACATTATAGTGCATCCGGAAAGTATTCACAACGCATCACTTTTTCCACATTTTGTTATGTTACAGCCTTATTCCAAAATTGATTAAATTCATTTTTTTCCTCAGAATTCTACACACAACACCCCATAATGACAACGTGAAAAAAGTATTCCAAATACCATAACTGCTTTAGCGTTGTTACTCTCACTGCACCTTCTTCTTCTTCTTCTTCATCTTCTTTCAGCTGCTCCCTTTAAGGGTTGCCACAGTGGATCATCTTTTTCCATATTACTCTCACTGTACCACTCGGAGTATTTATATGACTTTATCTGAGTGGGGAATCACAGCAGCAGCTGATCAGAAAGAGAATTATCGGTATACAGCATCAAGCCCATGCTGCCTCAGCCACGGCAAAACGTTTCAAAGCCTTTCCTGTACGGACCTCGCGGTTCAGAAACAGTTTCATCCCAAGAACTATAAACGCACTCAATCAATTGCTCCTTGTAGAACTGTTTGTACTTATACCCCATTGTAAACTTGTACTACAGTTATAATATTACACAAACTGTGCCACTTTATAAAGCGCGTATTTACATATGATGACAGTATTATTTGTAAGATGAAATGCAGCAAAATATGTTGATTATATTATACAGATAAAACTTTTAACTTTATTTAAATAATCTGTATTGTTAATAATGAAACATGTGAGGACACGGTGCCGCAGTGCTTGCATGTTCGCGTATTGTTCCTACCTCGCACTGTATATTTGAGACTGGCGCGACACTGGAAGGATAGATGGATAGAATAATTAAACATGTACTGTGAAGATATTTCAATGTTCCTTAAAAGTTTTGAAGAATCATCGTTGTAAGCTTACAGATGGCTTAATGTCTATTACAGAGATGATTGTGTGGCTATTGGGTATTTGGGGAAAGAAAAGTAAGGACAAGAATTGAAGGTTAGTACGTTTGAAAGAGACAGTACTGCTACAATAAATTATTTCATCGAAGGTCGCGCATGGCGCAGCAGCATCTTGTATGAGATATGAACAATCACTCCGCCGTCATGTTCTTAATGACATGCTTTCATTCCAATCATCATGGAAATGATATCATGTATACATCTCAGTATTTTAATTATTCAGAGAGCTGTAATATCATGAATGTAATGGATTCTGTGTCCTGTCGGAGAAAGCGAAAGCACGAAAGCACGTAGTGATTCACACACATACAGCACATTGATAGATAGATAGATACTTTATTATATAGATACAAAAAAAAATATTAAATTAACACTAGAATTACCAGAGCCTACGAAAAAACTCGTAATTCCGTCCCACCTTAAATTGCATCTTCAATCCCTTCACACCTCTACGCCAGTGTCCTTTGTCTTCTAAATGTGCTGATAAAGAGAAGCTAGGAGCAGCTGGCTATTCCATCCCCCCACCAATTTAGAATGTGCACGAACTTCTCCCAGCTCATGCCTTGATTGAGTATCTGGGAGTGAAGTGGAGTTTTAGAGTGGAAATAATAGATCGTTATTTGAAACACACGCATTTCATGTCTGTTCCGTTTCTACAGTAATCTGTGTAAACACATTGTTAAAAGAGAAACGTTTTTTATATTCTAGTAGTAGATGACAAAATGTAGGCATAAACTATATAATGTATGATGCCTTAAGTCCAAATATCAAAGAAATATTTTCACAAAAGGTACAAATGTAGCACAACAATTGTGCTTTTATTCAAAAATATAACTGCAGAAACAAAAAGCCGCCTTAACATGCGAAATTGACACCTGTAACTGCCTCCGTGGTGCAATAGAATCAGTTCCCGCCTGGGAATCAGAAGGGCGCGAGTTCAATCCTGCACCGTTCCGTTTTGAGAAGTAAACTGCCCTTAGTCTTACTATTTTAGAATGTAACAGTCGGTGAAATTTATGATCCTTGTAAAGGTTAGCCTTTTTTTATTTTTTTTTTATTCACTTTTCATTCTCTCAGTCGCGTTCAGAATCAATCCATACAACCCCATCTGACATGGCTGTTTTCACATAAAGACGTGCTATAGCTCTGCAGTGTAACACACACACACACACACACACACACCCCAAAGGGTTCTGACACACAAATGCTGGCGAAGCTGCCATCTTCGTTGATTGATTGATACGACAGCTTGCATGGTGCAATGCTAAGAAGTGCTGATTTTCATTCCACAATATTGCAATATCATTTGAAAACGAACAGCGTCAGATCGGGTGTGAATTTATGCAGGAACTGGAAATTCTCTGATGTGGGACCTTCCCCCAGGAAAGAAAGTACTGTGTCAGGTGCTCATTCAGTGTAATAGGAACCATAGCACAGAGGTGTGTGCACTGCAACAAGTACACGTGTGGTAAAGGTAGGAAGGACGGTCCTTGGGTGTGTGGGAACTGTTAATATTTGAATGTGATGACGGAATGAAAATCAGCACTTCTTAGCATTGCACCATGCAAGCTGTCGTATCAATCGCCTACTGTAACTTGCTTTCTTTTTTCTTCGGTTATACAGGTAGTCTTGAATAAAAGTGCACTTGTTTTGTTTGCAAAATGAAGTGTCTGCGTGCACTTTTCGTGGCATTACACGTGTATTTTTTGAGCATGCCCGTTTGAGCATGCTCAAACACAGGAACATATGTTGGTGTAAAAGTATAACAAAACAACGGGCAGATGGGGAGTGTCTGATTATTGCATATAGCGCCGAAGTTACTGCTCTTTACCATTCTCTCCTCTGCATGTCCTGGAGTACAAAAGAAACAGCATACAGCAACATGCGGGGACTGGTAGGAACACTCAATAAAACTGAATACAAAGAAAATCAAGTGACGGTGAGATACGAAGATGGCAGCTTCGCCAGCATTTGTGTGTCAGAACCCTTTGGGGGGGGGGTGTTAGTATGCATCGTGGTTCACTGCAGAGCTATAGCGCGTCTTTATGTGAAAACAGCCATGTCAGATGGGGTTGTATGGATTGATTCTGAACGCGACTGAGAGAATGAAAAGTAAATTAAAAAAAAAAAAAAAAGGCTAACCTTTACAAGGATCAAATGTATGCTTTTATTCTAGAATAGTAAGACTAAGGGCGGTTTACTTCTCAAAACGGAATGGTGCAGGATCGAACTCGCGACCTTCTGATTCCCAGACGGGAACTGATTCTATTGCACCACGGAGGCAGTTACAATAAACAGGTGTCAATTTCGCATGTTAAGGTGGCTTTTTGTTTCTGCAGTTATATTTTTGAATAAAAGCACAATTGTTGTGTTATATTTGTACCAATATTTCCACTCTAAAACTCCACTTCACTCCCAGATACTCAATCAAGGCATGAGCTGGGAGAAGTTCGTGCACGTTCTAAATTGGTGGGGGGATGGAATAGCCAGCTGCTCCTAGCTTCTCTTTATCAGCACATTTAGAAGACAAAGGACGCTGGCGGAGAGGTGTGAAGGGATTGAAGATGCGATTTAAGGTGGGACGGAATTACGAGTTTTTTCGTAGGCTCTGGTAATTCTAGTGTTAAATAGAATTAAAAATGCATGTAAAGGCAGACAATAACTTTGAGTAATGTTAGCATTTACTCCCCTGGGTGGAATTGAAGAGTCGCATAGTGTGGGGGAGGAACGATCTGCTCAGTCTGTCAGTGGAGCAAGACAGTGACAAAAGTCGTTCACTGAAGCTACTCCTCTGCCTGGAGATGACACTTTTCAGTGGATGCAGTGGGTTCTTCATGATTGACAGAAGTTTGTTTAATGCCCATCGCTCTGCCACAGATGTTAAACTGTCCAACTTTACTCCTACAATAGAGCCTGCCTTCTTAACAAGTTTGTCCGGGCGTGAGGCGTCTTTCATCTTTATGCTGCCTCCACAGCACACCACCGCGTAGAAGAGGGCACTCGCCACAACCGTCTGGTAGAACATCTGCAGCATCTTATTGCAGATGTTGAAGGACGCCAACCTTCTAAGAAAGTATAGTTGGCTCTGACATTTCTTACACAGAGCATCAGTATTGGCAGTCCAGTACAATTTGTCATCTAGCTGCACTCCCAGATATTTATAGGTCTGCACCCTCTGCACACAGTCACCTCTGATGATCACAGGGTCCATGAGGGGCCTGGGCCTCCCAAAATCCACCACCAGCTCCTTGGTCTTGCTGGTGTTAAGGTGTAAGTGGTTTGAGTCGCACCATTTAACAAAGTCTTTGATTAGCTTCCTGTACTCCTCTTCTTGCCCACTCCTGATGCAGCCCACAATAGTAGTGACATCAGCGAACTTCTGCATGTGGCAGGACTCCGAGTCATATTGGAAGTCTGATGTATACAGACTGAACAGGACCGGAGAATGTATTTGAAGATCAAATACAAAACAAAGCATTTAACGTACTACTTTAGTTACGATGGGATTTGAGTAACTAGTAAATTAAATGATTTTAAGATGAAGTTTATGTTCTACTTTAATGACAAAATAAACTACGTGATTAAAGTGGATATTTCAAGATTGAAGTTAACATTTCGTGCTTTTTTCCTACTCTGTGCCTTTTTTTTCTCACTGTACCCTAATAAGCTTCCATATGACACTCAGATGGTGGGCTACGTCTCGCCTTTTCACGGCGACTTTGATATGTGACAACTTCTTTTTTATGTCGGCACTGTGTGACTTTGTGAACTTGAGCTTGTTTCTCCAACACGCTTTGTCACTCGATCAACTTCCTTTTGTTGATTATATCACTGTATAAACCAACAAATAGTACGTTTTTCTTTGCCTCCACTTGGTATTCGCTGAAATTCTTACATTTTGCATATTCAAAGAGACATAATTCTGGGAGGATACAGGGCGGGACAGAAGGCGCATGCATGTGCGTTAGTTTTCACGCTGATCGGGATTTATGGAGCGGAAGAACGTGGAAGTTGGAGTACGCACAGATTCCTGCATCTGGAATTTTCTGTGCGTAAGCATATTTCGGCTTTTTTGGCACGGCGTTATACATGAGGCCCCAGGTCACCACTTGCCACGCACCCAGCCGCCCACTGAGAATGAATGGGGTATGGCCCCCACCGCCCCATTCATCAACCGGAGCCATCCGTGGGACACTACAGTGCACAAGCAGCGAAATCACCTCCGTCCAGCCATCGCTTGCAGCATCCCCAGGCCGAAGATAACGGAGTGGCAGTTACTGAGGAGCCTGCGTCGCGTCCCCCAGACAGATGAAGTAGCAGCTGTGACCCCGTTCGTAAGTCGTATGTCTGATGTCCGTAACTTGGGGACTACCTGTATATGTGTCTTGGGCATTTAAGAAACCAAAGCTAGCAAGCATGTCTTCAGTAACTAATTTGTACATTGATTTCAGATTGTTATTCACTCAAAAATATATTTTAATTTAATAATTGGTACAGTGTGAATTATTTTTCAGAGAGCCAAGATGAAGAGAAATACTAAGTACAGAATGGATTCTGATTTAAAAAAAAAAAAAAAAACAGTCAAATCAACTGTGCTTAAAACTCATTTCCTTTGCAACATCTGCTTCAGCCACACATTGCCTTTTATGGACTTATCAAGGTTGTAAGCAAATCTGGCAGATATTAAACCAAAACTAAAATACAAAATAACATTTTAAGATAACAAAAAAGGATCTCCAAAATCTTCATATACAGTATATTAGTAATTGCATATACAAGTAAGAATTTTGCTATAGTGTTTACACTTGACAGCAATGATGAAAAGATATAAAACATGCCACTATGATGTAATAAAGGTTTTGACAAAGATACCTAAGTTTGGAAACAAAAGTGTTCTTGTAGTTCTCCTGTTAATGTTTGCAGTAGTTGTGGTTTCTTCAAAACAGCAATATTTCTATAAGTCAAGTAGAAATGCTAAAAAGTAATAATGTAGTCAAACACCACAAAACTCTTTAAAAATGTTATTTTCAGCCGTGCAACAGTTTGTGTGCCTGATATATTACGTCTATTGTGAATTCCTATGACATTTCATAAAGCAATTTAACATTGTACGTATTTCGTATACAAGCCTCAATAATATCATAACTCAATGTATGTCATACTTTGTGCAAAATAATGCAAATGTTCCATCCGCCAACAGACTGCAGGCAAAGAAAACAGAAGATCTTTTTAACAGCATAACTTAAGGCTGACAATAGAGTGTAGATATTGGATACCTGCTATATTCAAAGTTATACCTACTAGATCCAAAGTAATCACAATGTTTCACTTATTACTTCCATTTTAAAAATCTTAACAAACGACACTAGATTCAGGTTATCTGGTAAGGTTGAATGGCATGGTTCAGAATCTGGCATATGTACTTGCATTGTGGAAGGGTAGTGTTTTGGATTTGTAGAAAGGACTATAAAATAAAAATATTAAACTATGCATTTGCCTACCATTGCAGCTTAATTAATAAACCAAGCTAACATTGTTTGATACAGCACATGGAGCCTTCATAGAAGAGAACTTCAAAATATATATAGACTCCTCAACTTTAAACTTTACAGCTATACCAAACCCATAACTAACTACGATATTGTTATCATCTAATAAAATAGCTTGATTCATTGTAAACCAATTTTTTACTCTCCCACCATAGAATAAAAATGCAATATGTACAATAAGGGGGATAAGAAAATTTTCTATGCACACCTAACTAATATTGATATGGTCATCCATTCACTTTTGGAATAGCCTGAATTCATTGAACGTAGGGGAAACTACCTATGTACTATAAAAAAAAATGTATTCAAAGTTTTGTTTTTGTTTCCTTCACATGTTTAGCGTTGGCAGATTTTATTTAATATAAAATGTGTATTTTATAAATTACTAAAATTACATTTTAATTACGAATGTAATTTTAATTGTATATTTACAATAAACTATTAAAATATTATTCAACATTTTCTTTAAGTGTCAGTTTTCTTGTAACATGTACTTAACATTTCTTTTATCTACACATCACTGAACTACATTAGGTGGAGTTGGTGATGGATGTTTATTCATTGCGCTTCGCTATGTTGAGCTTAATTATAATTATTTATTCATTTTTCTTACTGGAAGCAAATTTTAGAAATACACTGGTTTCATTTAATTGAGGTGTATGTTAAATTTCTGTGGTTGAGAATGATCTTAGTTATTGATCTTTCATATAATATTAGTGCCTAATTAAAAGATTTCCAAGTGTCTATTCTCAAATTATAGGCTGCACTTTAGCTTACTATATTATAGACAGTATCTTTAAAAGATAAGCTTTAAATCCGGAATAGTGTGTTTTAAGGGACAGTGAGAGCTATATCATGAAAGTTAATTGTTTTGAGTTCCATCAATAAAAGAGTGGGTTCCTGCAAATTTATAACTATCCTGGCCATTCTGCTAACACTACTGTACTATGAATTATTTCTTTCATTTTTTTTTTAATGAAACAAGTTAACAATTAATAAATGTGTGCATTATGCATAATCAGAGATGACCCAAAAAACAAGTGATGCCTCCTTGGGTCCAATACTAGTGTGGAATTATTGTTATTTTCATTTAAAAGTTATGCCAGTTAATCAAATTATAGGTGCACATAACTCCGTAAAATTACACTGGCATGTATTCCTTGAAATAACATGCTAAATGCTTTGGGTTTCCACACATTCCCATATCAGAGTATTCTTTGTATTATACTTTTCAAGTGACAGGAGCAAAATGGCTATAGTAGTAAAAAAGGTAAAGTGATTATCCACCGTTAGGCTCCGAGCAGATAGATAAAAGTATGACTCTTCATTATATCTGCCAGGTTTTACTTCCTTTTTTTTTTTTTTTTTATTGATATTTGATTTAGTTAGTTTTTTTTAGGGGCATCTCATAATATAAAAGTTACATATGATGTTAGCAACTACTTGGTTGTTTTTACATGTTAAGCTCCATCTTTGTCAAAACATATGTTCCTATTTAAATGGTGTCAGTCATTTCTACTTCATTTTCCTCAACCTGCCCCATTTTCCTTCCCTACCCCACAGCCAAGGATATTAGCTTAAACAGAGTTTTTAAATAGGTCTGGAATTAATGAGTATGGTTTTAATAAACTATTTTAAGAAAAATAATGAATGAATGTGCCTAATGAAGTATTGTTAAGTCTACAAATTCATAATAACTCATCTAGTCACTATAATAAATGTTTCAGCTATGTAACTTGCTAGTATGTTCCTCTTTTTGAATGGCTGTTTATATAACATAACATTTAAAGTTTCTACCTTAAATGTCACTGGTCGAATAAATTCTATTATGCCAAATACACTCTAGTAAAATATAGATTTTGAGAATATCATTGGTTGGTTCAAAATGGGCATTTTTTTAGGATAAGCTAATATTAGCCTGTTTTCATTGTTTCTACACATTGCCTGAATGATTAGAATGTTTCAGCAATATAAAATCCTCCGCTTGCTTCTTGTTAATTTGCTTTGCACATTGTGTATTTATAAGTAATGTTCTGTTTTATTTGCTATTTGTTTGTTTCATTCTTATATATCTTTTGCCTATAGCAATGATGTTGCAAGAGCTGACCTGAAGAAGCTGCCGGCCCTCCCAACCCAAGCACTAAAGGAGCATCCCTCTCTTGCTTACTGGTTAGTGCCCATTTTTAGTTATGAATTCTGCATTTTAACATTTTTGCTCATATACGTTTCTTTTCCACTTTTGTGAGCTGGTTATGGTTATTGTTTGCCAGTAGATGCTAGTTACAAAACTGCTGTTAAATATCAAAGTCTTTAAATAATTTTAAATTTCAAAGTAGTAATATACAGCTGTAGATTACTTTTTCTGTTATTGTTTGAAGTAATAAAATATTACTTTCATGAGCACTCTTAATGAAGATGTTTCTTAAATTGGACAGCTCGTTCTTCTGAATAAAATTAAGTTTTATTTTTTATTTTAAAGTGAACTAAACAGTAAAAACAAGAAAGGCAAATGAGCTTTGAATTAACTGAAAACTTAAACATAAAAGACAGTATTTTTTCTTTTTGAAGAAAATCCAAATAATGTTTATTTTGGTATGCAAAATTACCACAAACTAATAACAATAACAAACTAATAAGGTCCAGAACTGAAATCCAGTTTAACTCAATGAAAAGGAAATTAATTTTACAAGCATGCATACAAAGCCTCCACAGAATATTAATGTTATACAGTGATTTTTGTTTGCCCAGAATTGCAATATTTTGGATCTTGAGAATATTTAATTAACTATGAAGTCATGACCTATTAATTGACAACAGTAAAGCACACTCTCCAACATTTCCATGTGGGGACTTTAGCTTATCATACACATATAGCAAATGTAATTCTTTATCAAAGAAATATTTCTTAAGAAAATGAAAGGACCAAGATGTGATTCTGAATATTGTCAAAATAGTAAGTAAATGCCTGGCAAGGGGAGTGCATGGGAGAGCATGAAATGTTTTAAGTTAATGTTTAGAAGATAATTGATTATGGCACATTTCATTAATCTAATGAAATATCCTACAGATGCAGGGGGTATATTTTCACTTTTAGTACAAAGACAAAAAATAAATAAATAAATAATTAAATTTGTTTTAGTTAATGTGTGAAAACCATCTGTTTTGTGATCTTTTATCTGTATTTAGTTTACCTTTAACATGACTGATGCTCAGAAATACAGATTATTATACTGATAATAAATCTGCAATTCACTGGTGATATTCCCAAGGCAATTAGTTAACTTTTGTTTTATAATGATCAATTTCTCAGAGTACGTTAAACAGTTAACCATTAATAAGAATGCAATGCAAGATGATCCTAGCAGTGCAATGAATATGCTTAAGTGTAGACGTAAACATTACAGTGATCTGCTGGGCACTACCAGGAAAGTGCTTGTCTGATTACCCAAAAAAGTCTCATGATTTAGACAGAATGGCCTAGTTTAGTGCTGAAACTACTTGTTGGTTGTTAAAAACACAGATTATCTTATTACCTACTTATTTTTAGCTGTTTTTTCCTTAAAACCATGTCTAAATTGCAGGCACAGGTACAAGTTTCGAAGAAAACAGTGTAGTAAGATTTCGGTCTCTCTCAAAATATCTACTGTCTGGAAAATTACAAATGCTGTAACAATTTGAAGACGACTCCACTAGAAGTTACTGCAGCAGGTGGTGGCAGCTGGATTTAAAATGTGTTTGGCATTTAAACCATGCCAGGCTATGCAACAAGCTTTGTTTGATTCTTGAGAGTTTTTCTAGCAGCTTTTTTGTTTGGAAGAGTTTTAAGAGACATGCTGCACTTTGGGGTACTAAACCCTGTAATGATACAAGTATTATGATGAAAAGAATAAAGTTGTGCCCCTCACAACAAGGTGTCTTTCATTTAATGAGAAGTTTGTACTGCAAGGAAAAGTATGTAAATCAGTTTGCCTGTGTTTGGAACAGTTCTGCTTTTAAGGTCTTACTGCTTAGCGGAGACCCTTCTAATAAGGCCACTAACTGAGGTGTCTTGTTTCCTTTGTTCTCTGAAGCAGTTCCACCCAGTTAAAGCTGCTTTATTCTGATCTTTTTTTGTAGAACACCTTTAGGGCTTTCAAGATTTTAAATTAGCCTTAAATGCTTTTCTTTATAGTGCATAAGAGCTGCAAAGAGCAGATTAGATGGCCTACTAAAATACCATGCATCAGCAATAAATAAATACCATTGTGTCACTGTGGTTTGCTATTCGTCACCCCTGATAATTATTAGAACAATTTGTAGTTAGGATATAGCCCTGTGTTGGCTGGGATTGGCTCCAGCAGACCCCCGTGACCCTGTGTTATGTGTTAGGATATAGCGGGCTGAATAATGGTTGGATGGATATAGCATGTTGGATAATGGATGGATAGATGGATTGATTTACTTATGCTGTTATATGCCCTATGAGAGAGAGGATTTAGTTTATTTTTTCAATACAGTACCTGTTTTATACTTTCTAGACATTTTCTACAACTTTTTAATGACTTTGTCATTTTATTTTTTTCATATTTGATATTAAAATCATTGCTTTACTTTTCTGTAAATATATGTAGCACATAATCATCTTTCTTGCCCCGAATGTGCAATATGGGCAGCCCTTTTAGCAACTTATAAATAGCCAAAGGTTCAGACTTCTCTTTTTTTCAGAATATTGGTGTTCCTGGAGAGCATAAAATTTGCATTAATGAGCTTTTCTGAGATGTCAGGAAATTTTCATAATATTTTATTTGTTTTGTCTTTGTGTTACTAGACTATTTTTATAATTAGCACTGATCTTGTTGACACAATGCATTTCCCCCATCTAATTTCAGCATTTTTTGGTACAACTTGATCATTAAGGAGATCTCTGGTTTGTTATTAAACAAGTAATCTGTACAAATGAAGAAATAACATCCTCCAAGATAATAGATATTTGTTGCTTGTGTATCATATTACAGGTTATTTTATTTGGTTTAGCTTGTTGATTTTGCCCTAAATCTTGACTTTATAGTCTGATCAAAGGCAAATGTTTTGTTAGATGTTTAGTAATACCTATGGCACAATGTTTAATATTGGTGCCTGTCAGCTCTCCTGACCCGGGTTCTAGCCCTGGTCTGTTCATTGTCTGCGTTGAGTTTGCTTGGAATTTCTTGCTACTAAGGCTTCCTCCCACATTCTAACGACACATGAGCATTAGATTAATTGATAAGTCTAAATGGTTAACATTTTCAGAGCTGTGTAGACTATAGTAGACACTAGATATACAGTAATTAGATTTGAAAAATTAATGGATGATTGGTATATGCCATGTCTGAAAAACACAGCCTATAAAATGTATTCACTCCCTTGTGTATTCAATGTATTAACTCCCTTTTCAGATTTTATTCTTGTACAACATTGATTCACAGTGGATTTAATTTGTTTTTTTTGATGCTGATAACTACTGTGAAGGAGTTAAAAGCTACAGCAGATCCAAAATTGGATAGATGTTCCCCGGGTGCTTCACCAGTCATAGATTTTTGAGATAGTGGCAACGAGAAAGCCACTGTTTTAAAAAAAATAAATAACGCTCACTCACGCACACACACTCATGGAAAAATTGAATTTTTTGGCTGAATTATTTTTTTAACCACAGTGTTACTGTTCAGCTGTCAATCAATATCTGTTCATGTGATAATTAAATCATAATAATTAAACTGATGAAAAATTTATATAAAATTTAAACAAATTACAGATAAAAAGAAGCTTGAACAAACAAGTGACAAAAAATTTGGCCTGATGCAGGCCAAGTAGTTTATTATTAATCACAGAGAATATAACCTTTGGGCTGTGTATTAATATTAGTAAAATTATAATGAATATTAATAATAATAAAACTAAAATGAAAACAAATTATAGAAAAAACAGCTTGATCATACAAGTGACAAAAAATACAAAAACAAATGATTTGAACAAATGAAAATCATTCACTTCTAATAATACTGCATCACCCACCCCCTGTGAGCATACCACTGGAAATACACTCAGAAACAAATTATTGAATGAATGAAGTAAAAATTCACATCTAAAGCCGCATTTCCCTCATCTTCCATATTGTAAGTTTATTTGGGGTTTATTTCAGTTCTTAAAGGTTGCAATTTTTAGTTCCCCACTTTCTCTGAGGTAAACTGTTGTTTCCATACATTAGGTCTGTTTCAGTTTAAATATTGCTTTTGATTTAAACCCTAAAAACTTTGTAACGGTACAAGATTACAGATTGACGCCATAGATTCAAGCACAACAGATAAAGTAAACAGAAAAGTGCTTGTTAGAAAAGGTTAGTTGCACAGTACTTCTTGATACATCTAGTTAACTGATGGCACTATAACCAAGGCCCATTCTTATGAAATTGTAACTTAGCTAGTAGTATATACTGTGTGTGTATATATGTATGTATGTATATATAAGCAATTTGTTTTAGTTTATTTTTTGTCATTTGTATCTTAATAAAAATGGCATACCAGTGCAAACGTTTGTTACTAGTAATTTGCAAACCATCATAATTTTTGTTGTCACTTGAGTTAGTTGTATATCTACCTGAAATGCTTGATAATGGAAATAGCTGACTTTATTTGACACTCTTTGAAAAATATATGTATATAATGTGTTTTGCTTGAGAGCTGGGCTGGCTTTGTTGGTGGATAGGTGGATGTTATTGATCTTGTTGAAAGACATGAGTACATTTTCTTTCTGTTGCAGTGAAGACCGAGTTATAGAGCACTACAAGAAGCTGAGTGGTCAGTCCAGGGGCCAAGCAATTGTAAAGTAAGTTAGGATTGTTTCTGTATTGAATTTATTCTTCATCATCAGCATTATTCATTTGAATCAATAGGATTCAGCTATAACTCTGTTTGAAATACAATGCTTCCTTAGCCAACATCCTCACTGCATTTAATGTCATATTCTGTTTGCTCATACTTTGTAAAATGTCTTTATATCTTTTTTAGTTATATGAGCATTGTGGAATCTCTTCCTACATATGGTGTGCACTACTATGCAGTTAAGGTAAGTTTATAGTTGTTTACTTTATCCATTCCACCTTCAACAACTAAATATTTCAAAGTGCCTGCCACTTCTTCCCCTTATAAAATACATACATTAACTAATGGATATACATTTTAAATAGTAACACATCGTTTAATTAAATTTTGTTTTTATCAATTTAAGTGATAAAGTCTCTTTGTAAGCTATTGTGTTTTCATTCTGTCGTAAAATATTTATTTTCCACTCCTGAAAATCCCTCATATAATCGTTCTGCAAAAATCATAGATTCCTCAAGTCTATTGCTATTGTATTTTAGATTTGGTCATAAATTTGATTTGCACTTGGAGCAAAACCTAAATTAATTGGGATTTGCTACCCTTGTAAAGTTGAATGAAAACTCTTTTTAATATGATGGATTTTAAATGGTTTGTCTAGTGAGTTTTCCTGTTATTGTTAATTTATCTAAAATTGTATAGATTTCCATGTTTTAATCTTGTAACATTATCTTTTCATTTTTACATTTCTCAGACACTGCTGCGGTTTAATTTAGGCAAACATCAACATTATATTTTAGAGCCACACTGAAGTATCACAAGGAACAGTCCTGTTCCCTTTTCTTTGCACTTTATACACCTCAGACTATAATTTAATCACCAGGTCATGTCACTTGCATTGATAAAGGGGATGAGACAGAGTATTGGTTGAGAACTTTGTTTCTTGGTGCAAAGAGAATTGTCTGCATCTTAACATCGGCAAAACCAAGGAACTGGTTATTGACTTTCACCGTCCCAAAGAGCCTTTTTGTCTGGTCATTATTCTGGAGGTGGATCTAGAGGTGGTCTGCTCCTACAGATAGTGGGGTCCACATTATTGGTAGGTTGTACTTGTCTCAGAACACAGAGAAACTATATAAGAAAGGGCAGAGCAGACTCTTTTTTTCCTTAGAACACTGCGTTTCTTTAATGTGGGAAATTACATCCTTCACATCTTCTATATTACTCTGTGATAACCAGTGTAGTTTTCTACACTGTAGTGTGCTGGGCCCAGCAAATCAACAAGCGAATTAAAAGGGCAGGCTCAGTTATAGGATGCTCTCTGAACCCCCTGGAGGTATCAACACAAGAGAAAGATAAAACAAAACAGAATGCCATTATAAACAATGCCGCACATCCCCTGTCTGACATACTGAGTACTTTCAGCCAACGGTACTGGGACTCCTTTATATCAATAGCAATACATCTGCATAATGCCACACTGTTACTGTGACAGTCAAGTCAGAAGTATTCTTTCTTTTGAATTTTCTTCTTTGCTTAGACGAAAGTGCGTGTGTATATTTATTCATTTATTTACTTACTTATCTACCTATTTATGTGTTTATTTATCTAAAAAGAGCTTCTGTAAAATGCAAAAATTCCCCCGGGGAAAAATAAAGGTCTGTGTATCTATTATTGTAATAATATATATTGTAAAATCTATACTAATAAAAGGCAAAGCCCTCACTGACCGACTCACTCACTCACTCACTCACTCACTCACTCACTCACTTACTCATCACTAATTCTCCAACTTCCCGTGTAGGTAGAAGGCTGAAATTTGGCAGGCTTATTCCTTACAGCTCACTTACAAAAGTTAAGTAGGTTTCATTTCGAAATTCTACACATAACGGTCATAACGGTCGACAACGTCCGCCATGTTGAACTTTCTTATTTATGGCACCATCTTCACGAAATTTGGTAGGCGGCTTCCCTGCACTAACCGAAACCGATGTATGTACTTATTTCGATGGTATGACGCCACTGTCGGCCGCCATATTGAACTTTCCAACGTCACTAATTTTCCAACTTCCCGTGTAGGTAGAAGGCTGACCCCATCTTCACGAAATTTGGTAGGTGGCTTCCCTGCGCTAACCAAAACCGATGTACGTACTTATTTCAGTGGTATGACACCAGTGTCAGCCGCCATATTGAACTTTCCAACGTCACTAATTCTCCAACTTCCCGTGTAGGTAGAAGGCTGAAATTTGGCAGGCTCATTCCTTACAGCTTACACACACACACACATATAAACATATATATATATATATATATGTTTATATGTGTGTGTGTATATATATATATATATATATATATATCTATACATATACACATATATATACACACACACACACACACATATATACATACATACCTGTATATATATCTACATATATACACATACATACACACACATATATACACACAAATACATATATATACATACACACACACATATATAAACATATACACACACACATATATATATATATACACACACATACACTCTTTGGGCTGCGAGCAACTGTTGCTGGGGGTGGCAGAATCTATCAAGGAAGAAAAATGAAAAACATTATTTGTACAAAATCTTAATTTATTTATCCATTCCTAAATAATTAAATGGGCAGGCTATTTCGTATCAGTGCAATACGCTGTTTGTTAAAACGGATGACTCCCGCTCTTACGTGCAAGTCTGCGTGGATATTATGAACTATCGTATCTGTTCAAGTTCTATTTAAATTTTAAATAGAAGGAATTTTTATTTAGTCGACAGAAATATCTTTGGTAGGAATGGTAAAAACAGACAGGAATATTATTCCAGAATAAATCAACTCAAACCTTAAATAACTTATAATATTTTGCTCTCCATAAAAATATATCCTGTCTAAATTATACAAGTTAGAAATAAAGTAAACGTTAAAAGAACAAACATTCAAATTTCTTTACTCTTATGTAATTTTATATAAAAATAAACTTAGATTTTAAATATCCCAAAAGATTTTGCTCTCCATAAAAATATATCCTGTCAAAATTATACAAATTCAAATATGAACATGCTGCATAACAAAACCTGGAAATATAAATAAAATGTGTTCTTTTCAGCAATAACAAATCAAATCATTCAGTTGTCTTTGCTCATGTCATTTTAGAGCTGGATGCCTGGCATCTTTTTTTGGCAACAAGTTTGTTTATGTTTGGTGTGAGGTTCTGTGTTGTGGAGATTCTCAGGATGGACTGCAGGTGCTCATGAGTGAGGCGACTCCTGTGTGCTGTTTTGTTAGTCTTCATCACTGAGAAGAGCTTCTCACACAGATATGTGCTACCAAACGTGCACAAGGTTCAAGCCGCATGTAGACGGACCTGGAGCATTTCTGCGGGAATGGAGTGAATAAACTGTGCGGGCCCTGCAGTATCGTAATTTGCCTTCAGTGTGCCATTACACTGCAGCTCAATCACCTCTATCTGAATCTGCACAAGTGCAGTTTCCACATCGACGGCAAATGGGTTGCGAAACAACTCAAAATTCTTTTTTTGTTCTTCAAAATCCCCAAAGCGCCGTGCGAACTCAGTGCGCAGTGCGCTCAGTTTATCAGCAAAGTGTGTATTTGGGAACACCGTTGTGCCGACTTCGTTCAACATTACTTGGCAACAGGGAAAGTGGGGCAAGTTGCACTGGTGCATTTGTGTCTCCCATAAAAGCAGCTTCACTTGAAATCACTTTGTGATTGTGAACGGGTAAAAACGTCTGCTGAAGTGTCAGATTCTTCTTTAATTCTGCTTTCTATATCTTCTGCATTGCATTCAGGTCTTTCAGGTTATCCTGATGTTTTGTCTCATAGTGCCGTCTTAGATTAAATTTTGTAATTACAACCACTTTAGCTCCACAAATGAGACACACGGGTTTACCGGCAATGTCAGTAAACATATACTCAGCCTCCCATCGGTTTTTAAAGGCTCTATTTTCAGAATCAACTTTTATCTTCGTGTGGGCTAGCTTCGCAATAACTTGCAGCATCATAAGCTAGACTTGATTAACGCGGTAAGTGTTCGGCAAGGCAGCTGAAGAGCTGCATTATGGGATCTGTAGTTTATTGTGTTACCAGCGCTTCATATACCCGGGCCATTAATAACAATAATAGAGTATATAAAATTATCTCGCGGGCCGGATATAATTACACGCCGGGCCGGATGTGGCTCGCGGCCCTTGAGTTTGACACATATGGACTACATAGAACTTGAAAAGATATATTTTTTCGAATGTGATCGCGCAATTCAGATCGAGCTGACGCGCACTACAGTACATCGAGCCCGCGTGCTATTGTGGTTTTGCCTGCATGCCTCAATAAGTCACCCTCCCCTCGCTCTTACTTTTTTACTGTTCATCTAATGAATACACTGAGTATGGCTTTACCAAAACAATCATTGATAGCGAATAAAGTATCTATTATTCGAGTATGTAGATCGGGGTATATATATACATATATATATACCCGCGTATCGCAGCGGAGAAGTAGTGTGTTAAAGAAGTTATGAAAAAGAAAAGGGAACATTTTAAAAATAATGTAACATGACTGTCAATATACAGTAATTGTTTTGTGAGTGTTATTGAGTGTTGCTGTCATCAAGGATTTGATTATCATTATTTCTTTCAATCAGGTTCGTATTTGTAGGATGTGTTGTGTTCAAGTTACATTCCGTGTTTGTCAATCGTTGTAAAGATAACAGGTTTCATTCATCGATTCGTTTCTTACTGCATCAATAAACAGCTCGTCTTCTTCTTTATCTGAGACCTGACACACTGCATGCACGGGTTTTTTTTTACACTGTCTTCCTTTAGCGGGAAATTGACTTTTTCCACCGTGTGCTTTGTTTCCGCAGTAGCTGCACTTATGAATATGCTTGTATGTATCAGACGCTTCATATTTTTTTGCTGCCTTTTCAATTGTGTAATTCGGTTTTTGTTCAGCGCTCTTTGGAACTGTTGCTTTTTGTCTGTGCACTGCGTCAGTTTACGTGAGCCGCTTGGTGTACATGCATCGAAGTTTCCCAGCTGTGCTGGTGCCATGTCGTGCTATGTCCACGGCTGTATTTAATGTTACCCAAGTCCCGGCACTTAAAAGTTTCTCTCTCAGTTTCGCTGAGTTTGTGCCAAACACCACCCTGACCATCTCATCTTCCTCTGCATAAGCACAGTCCTTCACCCGTGAATATTTAGCGGCAGTGTTTCTATTGGATTGCCGCTGACGGACGGCCTTATATGGGCAGGCACTAAATTACAAACGCCAGCGGCAGCGTGTCTATGAACTTAATTTAAAGTTTAGGTTTACACCGTGCTTTGTTTCCGTAGTAGCATCTCTCATGAATATGGTTGTATATGTCACTCGCTCGCTTCTTATTGTTTCACTGCCTTCTCAATTATATAATGCATGTTTTCTTCAGCGGTTTTTGTAGCTCTTCCTGGTTTTCTACGTACTGCGTGATTACGTGGGAGGCGTGATGATGTCACACGAAACTCCGCCCCCACGGGTTTCGAGCTCATCTCCATTACAGTAAATGGAGAAAAACAGCTTCCAGTTATGACCATTACGCGTAGAATGAAACCTGCTTACCTTTTGTAAGTGAGCTGTAAGGAATAAGCCTGCCAAATTTCATCCTTCTACCTACACGGGAAGTTGGAGAATTAGTGATGAGTGAGTGAGTGAGTCAGTCAGTGAGGGTTTTGCCTTTTATTAGTATAGATATATAATGTGTATGTATGTGTGTGTATATATATATATATATATATATATATATATTTGTGTTGTGGAGCCCACCCAGACACAGACAGGCAGACATGTTGTTCTTCGCCACCACACGTATTTATTATATACAATATATACAATAATATGGTCACTCAGACCCAGTTCAATTAGTGCACAAACCCCAAACACACAGTCCTGGCCACAAAATGCCTCTCTTTGGCCGCCTCCACTCTCCTCACGTGCCTTGTCCTTCTTCCACCCGACTCCAGCCCTGAATGAAGGGAGATTGCCCCTTTTATACTCTCCCGGATGAGCTCCAGGTTGTTCCCGGTGTTCCCCTCTTGGCCACGCCCCAGCGTGGTGGAAGTGCCGGCTGTCCTCGGTATCCGGTATCCTTCTAATTCTTCCCCCCAGCACTTCCTGGTGTGGCGGAAGTGCTGAGGCAACAGGTCCCCAAGGCATTGGGGCGCCTCCTGGCGGTGACCACGAGCCCCTGCAGGGTGGGGCTTCCATGCCCTCAACTTGTGGCCCCCAAAGCAACCAGGAAGGCGGCCCCTACGTGATCCAGGGTGGGCGTAGACCCACATCCGGTCCCTCATGGCGTCCCGGCCGGGTCGTTGCCCCTGGTATCCCTGACAGTGTGTATATTATATATATGTTTATATGTGTGTGTGTGCGTATATATATATATATATATATATATATATATATGACAGCAACACTCAAAATAGTGACAAAACAATTACATTGACAATCATGTTACGTTATTTTTAAAATGTTTCCTTTTCTTTTTCATAACTTCTTTAACACACTTCTTTTCCGCTGCGAAGCACGGGTATTTTGCTAGTAATCATATAATTCATATACAAGATATTTTTCTAAAATAAATTTCACAAATAAGTGATAAAATATGTTCTTTTTAGGCATAAGTATCATGATTGTCTTTTCATGGCAGTTTACCACTCCTTCGTTATTTTAGCAGTGTGCTTAGGGTCATTGTCTTGTTGGAAGGTAAACCTTTGGCCCATTCTGAGGTCCTTAACACTCTGGAGACGTTTTTTGTCCAGGATATCCCTGTACTTGGCCACATTCATCTTTCCCTCGATTGCAACCAGTCGTCCTGTCCCTGCAGCTGAAAAACACCCCCACAGCATGATGCTTCCACCGCCATGCTTCACTGTGAGGACTGTATTGGACAAGTGATGAGCAGTGCCTGGTTGTCTCCACACATACCGCTTAGAATTAAGGCCAAAAAGTTCTATCTTGGTCTCATCAGACCAGAGAATCTTCAGGTGTCTTTTAGCAAACTCCATGCGGGCTGTCATGTGTCTTGCACTGAGGAGAGGCTTCTGACAGGCCACTCTGACTGGTGGAGGGCTGCAGTGATGGTTGACTTTCTACAACTTTCTCCCATCTCCTGACTGCATCTCTGGAGCTCAGCCAAAGTGATCTTTGGGTTCTTCTTTACCTCTCTCACCAAGGCTCTTCTCCCCCAGTAGCTCAGCTTGGCCGGACGGCCAGCTTTAGGAAGGGTTCTGGTCGTCCCAAACGTCTTCCATTTAAGGATTATGGAGGCAACTGTGCTCTTGGGAACCTTAAGTGCAGCAGAATTTTTTTTGTAACCTTGGCCAGATCTGTGCCTTGCCACAATTCTGTCTCTGAGCTCTTCAGGCAGTTCCTTTGACCTCATGATTCTCATTTGCTCTGACATGCATTGTGAGTTGTAAGGTCTTATATAGACAGGTGTGTGGCTTTCCTAATCAAATCCAATCAGTATAATCAAACACAGTTGGACTCAAATGAAGGTGATCTCAAGGATGAACATGTAAACTCCACACAAATATAAATATATGAGTGTCACAGCAAAGGGTCTGAATACTTAGGACCATGTGATATTTCAGTTTTTCTTTTTTAATAAATCTGCAACAATTTCAAAAATTCTTTTTTTTGTCTGTCAATATGGGGTGCTGTGTGTACATTAATAAGGAAAAAAATTTAATGATTTTAGCAAATGGCTGCAATATAACAAAGAGTGAAAAACTGAAGGGGGTCTGAATACTTTCCGTACCCGCTGTACGTGTTATTTTATGTGCTCTATCTGTGTGAATCACTATGTGCTTCTTCCGCCGACAGGACACAGAATATATTACATTCATGATATTACTGCCCTCTGAACAATTTACATATTAAGATGTATACTTGATATCATTTTCATAATGATACGATAGGAATTAAAGCATGTATTGAACATGGGGACACAGTGACGCAATATTAGCTATGAGTTGGCACTCTATCTAGAGATTGTTCTTGCCTCCCGCAAAAGGCTTGCTGCGCTGTGTGCCGCTCTTCGATGAAATAATTTACTGCAGCAGTACTGTCTCTCTCAAATGTACTAACCTCCTATTCTTGTCCTTCCTTTTCTTTCTCCAAGTAACCAATCACCACACAATCAGCTCTGTATTAGATGCCAAGCTATCTGTAAGCTTAGAACGCCAGTTCTTCAAAACTTTTGTGAAACATTGAAATATCTTCATAGTACATGTTTAATTATTCCATCCATCTATCCTTCCAGGGTCACGCCAATCCAAGAAAGCATACAGTGCGAGGCAGGAACAATCCCTGAACAGGGCGCCAGCTCGTCACTAGTACTGCACCACCGTGTCCTCACATGTTTAAATATTAACAATATGCATTTTTTTAATGAAGTTTAAAACTTATCTGTATATGTAATAAACATGCTTTACCACATTTCATCTTAAAAATTACATCAAGAGCTCCAAGAAGATAGCGCTTGGAAATCTAAATCGACTTAGAAGCCGGTCATCATCATATGTAAATACGCGCTTTATAAAGTGACCCAGGTTGTGCAATATTATAACTGTAGTGCATGTTTACAGTGAGATGGTTGTACTTGTAAGTACAAACAGTTCTACCAGGAGCAATTGATGGACTGATTGAGTGCATTTAGAGCACTTGGGATGAAACTGTTTCTGAACCGTGAGGTCCCTACAGGAAAGGCTCTGAAGCATTTGACGTATGGGAACAGTTCAAATAGATTGTGCGCATGGCTGAGGCAGCGTGTGCAAGATGCTATACCGATAATCCGATCAGCTGCTGTACAGCTGTGATTCCACACTCATTTACAGTGGGTTAAATACTCAGTGGTATACTAGGAATAACAACACTAAAGCAGTGATGGTATTTAGAATAGTTTGCCGATTCGGTGTACCATTTATATGGTTATGGGTTGATTACAATGAGATGCCTTAAACTAACAAACGATATGTGGTTAATTTCAGTGCATTTGATAAAGCCGCATCAGGGATGTGAATCTAAAAACTAAAGGGAAACCACACAGGAACAGTAGCACTGCTTTGACGCTGGGTACCGGCAGTTTGCAAAATCGAGCAGAGAATTTGCGTACACAAGGGATTGAGCTAGCGTGAAAATGTGCGTGGCTTTACGCCAAGTTTAGTTTTTATAAATCGCGATGTGAGAGTGGAAACAGGGAGTACGCAATATTGTTGTGCATACGCACCATTTATACACAAGCCCCCCTGGGCTTGTGGAGATTGGGGATCTACAGCTTTACATGCAGTAGGCAAAAAGAGAATTGTCTATACCATAGTGTATGCCATAGGATCAAGATGATGGCACTTTATATATGGTTCAAAGAGAAGCCCAAAGAATTTCATGGGTACAAGCACAGTCCTGCATCACCTACTACTGCTACTTGCTTGGCAATGCAGTCCTTTATGGGAATTGGCCTTCTCTACTTTTCTTATCCAGCTATCTCTATCGATCACCTCATCTTGCAAAACATTTATTCTCATCTCTTTAAGACCTGCCATGACACTTGAACCTTGTTCTCCCTCTTCTTTTTATCATTCTTTTGAGGATCATCCTCTTCTCGGCTTTCAACATGACCCTACCTCCATTTCCCCCGTTACTTTATACATCTGACAGTATTTTACTCTTGACAAAAGCATTATACCGCATTGTCTAGTTGCATATCTTTCTTAACAGTTTTTATAGTCTACACAAAGTATTTAACTCCAAATATTTCTGTTACTTTACTAAAAATATTTCTGTCATAGTCAGTGACCATACTTCTGATCTATACAACTTGGGTACACCAGTCCCCAGTATTTTATATATTTTAACCTTCGTAGGTCTCATAATGAATTAAAAATTAACAGCTGCAAATTTTCAAAGTATGCTGTATTACCCTTCTTTATCCTTTCCATAATATATTTACTCTTTCAAAATCTCTTCCACCAACCATCAGTGTTTTTTCAGGTCTATAAGGTAGACAACCTTGTGTATTCGGTCTTACCTTAAATAACTGATAAGCAGTTTTTATTGCTTCTCTTTCCGTTATCTCATACACTTCTTCAGGGGTGGCTACATTCTTTGAAGCTGTTTCTATGTCTTCTGCAGACTTGCAGAATCATTCCTTTTTTGTGTACTTTTATTTATAACAGTGCTTAGGCCAGTTTTGAGTAGATCTACAAAAAGCTCATTCAGCTTTGTTAAGCATTGTTAAATTCAGTGGTTGCATTTTTTGCATTTTTTATGTGGTTTGCCTTTACTTTTGCTTGTGTATATTTCATGGTCACTTCAGTTCATATTAATTATTCTTATTAACTTTCTTAGTTGATGCCAAAGGTGACTTACAACATGTGTGAAGCAATTTGATACATTTAATTTGTTTCTCACAGTGTCAGTAGAGGGATTTGAACCCACAACCTCTCAGGGTTTGAAGTCCAAAGTCTTAAGAGGGGTCCCAGGCCTGTTCAAAATGCCACTTTCTATTGATGTTCTTTTCTTTCTACCTTTGCATTAAAATCACTTTTCACCATTATTATGTAGTATATGCACGTCCTTTCCAGTTCATCATAGAATAGCCACTTCCTCCATATTTCCATATCTCCAAAATTCAGTACCTCAGTTACAGCTACTGTCATTTTTAGGTAATAGATGGGTCTAAGCATACCAAGTTGAAATATCTAAATCATTAGTCTGGTAATGTTCCTCAGAATTATCTGTCTCAAATTATACCATCCATCCAAAGCAGGTGTATCAGTTCATAACCATATTTTTAAACAGTTGGGTTGTTAGTCTCACACCCTGGCCCGAGTGCATTGGAGGACCTTGTATTTTCTGTCAGCGTTTATTCCATAGCTTAGGGGTTCTAATTTTAGGCTACATACTCCTCTACACCTGGGGCTGCAATGACAAGGCTGCTAGAAGCATTCAGTAAGTGAGCTTATTTGTTTATTGGCATAACTTGCTGTTTATAAAAAGTGTCTGTGGGCATCAGCATACCTCCCTGGGAACATTTACTACCTTTTGATTTTGTCAGGTTCTACCTCATAATTTAAAATGTAATCTTTACAGGAAAATACATGTTGGTTACATATTTACTCCCAGAAGCAATTAGTACACTGTGATTTTAGTGCAATGTATATTTTGGTAATTAGGTATCGGTGTATGTAATATATGTGCCATGTACATGATAATTACTTTTTTGACTAATAAATGCTGCCTTTTTTTACAACAGGACAAGCAGGGTATTCCTTGGTGGATGGGACTGAGTTACAAAGGAATATTTCAGTATGACTACCATGACAAAGTGAAGCCACGAAAAGTAGGTATATGTATCAGCAGTAAACTGTGATTTTATTTTATGGAAATTATTAGTTGCGTTAAGTCAACATTTTTAAATAAATAACAATTGCTTTTTTGAAAGTATAAATGACATCTTTGCCCATACTGTCTTGTATTAGTGGAATTGCACTGTACTGTATATTTAGTAAACTAGGTATGTCTTAACTAACATACTCTTCTTATCTTAATGCATATCTGTGCATTTCAGAATAATATGGCAAAAAAGACAAAACAATGATCTGATGTTAGTTTTGCCTTGTGCTATGGACTTGCATTATATTAGTAACATTTTTTTATTGTGGTACAAAAAGAATGAATGACCACAATAATCAATATCCATTATAACAACTGCAAAAGTATTGATTTTATTAATTTTATTTTCCAAAATACAGTGTTTAAAATTTTATATTTTCCCAAACCAGTTTTGTACACTTGGAATCCTTGTGAAATCTTCAAGAAAGGCTCAATAGATCACATTGTTTTGTATTTGGTAAATGTAATAATAATTTCTGTGGCTGTTTTGCCAGAACCATAGATCCTGTTAGTCAAATTTAATTAATATTTTTCATATATGGTGACTGTCCTTGAGTACAGCATTATTTGGACCTTTACTTGAAAAAAGAGCTGACATATGGCAACATATAAGGCTGTATATATCTCCTAAATAATAATTAATAAACTGCATTTAGTATAATCACACAGTGTCAAGCATTCAGGTACTCTTGTCAAATATCAAATTTATAGGTGGTGGTGGTTGTGTGTATACACTGAGCATTCAGTATTGGTTAAAAAATGTCTAACTAAATTAATCTATTTTATAAAGAACCTCTTGTTTTCATTGTGACTAATATTTTAATCATAACTTTTTTTTTTTTTTTTTTTTTTAAAGTCCTCATTTAATCAGGCTTTTAGGCTCAATGAGTATAGTACCAGTGAAATAGACTATGATGTTTTGTGAATGTGTGGACATGTTTTAATGTATTGTACTTTTTTTTCATTTGTGGTTTGTAGTTAATGAAGCTTAACCACACTGTTTAACACAGAGTATGAAACTCTGAACTCCTAATCACCTCCCATCCAAAACCTAAAACATAAGTTTGGTGTTTTTGATGTCTGTATTTTTTCAGATTCATCACATATATTCATTTACCCTGGAAACTTGTACTCTGAAGTTAATTTTTTTTTTTTTGGTAAACCCAAAAATTAATATCTTCCCAATGGCTTACAGTAATGGTGTGCGGAGTTGAGGAAATATTAAACAGAAAATTTACTTAAAAAGTGAAAAAGTTGCAATTTCAGAAAACGTACCTTCTGTGTTTGTGAGGAAGTAATCAATATTAATCACAGATTTAAGCATGGCAGAGTTTTTTAATAAGCAATAGTCAGTATAGTGCAATAGAACTTACTTATGTGTAGTGCTGCTCTTTGAAGTTACAGTACAAATTGAAAGCTTTGGATTTGAATATCACAAAGTTAAGCATGTTTTCAGTAGCTGCTTAGCACAACCTTGGTTTTCACCCATAACGATCAAACTTTTCAATTGTTTAAAATGAGAGGTTATTTGTCTAAAGGCTTAGAAACTTAACCAGAAAAAAGTATAGCCTAAATGTATGTTTGTGTCTGTCAAAGTAAGATTCCAACTGCAACAAGCAACAAGAAATCACACCTGAACTTTTCTGTACATAATGTATAATTGGAAGTTTATAAACAGAAATGTTTTTGTTACTCTTTCTGACTTGCAAAGTTATGTATACATTTCTTGGTGAGTTGTCAAAGAGAGCCTTGAGTCAACATGAAATGAAATAAATTCACAGCACTTTCTTCATCTTCTTTTGTTGTTCTTATGTTGTTTTGTTTTTACTTGCTTTTGGATAATATTTTGAAATGATAAAGGTATAATATATACTGTACCAAAATATTATTTTGATTTAGTTAGTTATTCATCAGTTGTGTTGATGCTCCACAGACTGCCTACTGTATCATTAGCAAGCAACAATTGAGCTGATGAGTCTTTGTGAAATTTGTTTCAAAACTGTTGTTGCATGTAAAAAGCCTTGATTTTTGTTTCATAGGCACAGGCCTTTTTTTTAATGCACTGATTGCTCTGGAAGGCTAATCTTTATTAGCTGTTAAAATCTTTTGTAACCCATCTTTCAAATGCATGTGTCTTAGACTTTTGCTTCAGCAAGAGGATCACTTCACCCGTGCAGTTTCACATATTACCACTAAATAATCCTGAGGTACTTCAGTTGTGGAGGTCTACAAATTAGTTCTTGTTTGCATTTAAGTGTGTTTAATTTTAGTTTATGCAAGCTTTTTCTGGAACTGTTTTATTTAACAATATTTTTAGTAAAATTACAGTACATGTACGTGGGATTTTGTGAACATACAACTGGATAACTTGACATGTGGATTATGCAACACAAGTTAACGCAAGATGTTTCTTATTGTGGTAACTATTTCCCAGTGTCAGGCACCATAGACTCTGTTTTCTGCATGAAAATAAATTAAATTTTCTTTTTGTCAATAACTACAAACTACAATTATTCAAATAAAGCCTAACCACTCAACATAAACACTTATCCTTTATAACATTAAAGCAGCAAAGAATGTTTTAATGATATAATTATTTACTTGAATAAACTGGCCACTCTCAGTCAAGCTTTCTAAGTTCACTATGCCACACTCCTTGCAAAATGTAGTATAAGTTAATAAAGAGCTCTGATCTTTTTCACAAAGGCAGGAATTCCACTGGGAGACATGTATATGATTATGGCATCATAATGAGCCAAGGGAACATCTTGGAAGCATTAGTATATCTGTTCTTCAAGGGAATGGATCCAGTTTGTTTCTGCTGGGGATATGCCGTCGACTCACAAGAAAGCAGAAAGTTTCTGAAGGATACTGAATTTTTTTAAGAAAATGTTTTGAATTCATCTGAATTTAAGTTTTGCCTTGCACCTTTCATTTTTAATAATTCAAAACAGTGTAGGGAAAACTCTAAATTTTCCTAATTCTAATACAATTGAGACATTCAGTAAAGATCTTTAATGATCTGTTAATTCATTTGCTATATCTGTTTATTCTAGTATAGTATCACAGGGAGTTGAAGTTGTTTCAGTAACAAGGCAGGGTTAACAATGGTAACTCAAATGATGACAAGTTAGATTAAGGATTAAACCTTAATATGAGAGGAAGGCCTGCATGGACACTGGAAGAACAAGCAAACAACACACAGACAGCATTCAGAGCTGAGTGACAGTAAATGCTGTGCACTGTACCATATGTTAACCTAAGTGGAATACACGTTATATTAAAAAATTCCTATTGTTGTTCATCATCCAGTTTAAAATGCTATGTGACATATTTCAGTGTTTATCAGGTTGATTATTTTAAATCCACTTCCACTAAAGTAGTTCTTTCAACCCACATCTTATTGAAGTGTGGAGAATTTTCCAGTTGTAGGTTTCACTGCTTCAAGGAGCTCCAGCACAGGATCCCTATAAAATGCATCTGATTCTGCCATAAGCCAAGTATGGGGCTCCTCAGCAATAGGAAATAACTGTATGATTTACTTCATAGTTGCCAGCACAGCAATTTTTCCTTTCTTTGGAGCACACAGATGTGTCGATTTTACCCGTTTCCAGTTTAGTGACAGTTGTTATTTTAGACTTTAAAATATTCTGTGTAAACCAATTGCTGTGCTGTTCCTTTGATAAATCTGAAGCATTAATGTTTGGAAAAAGGACTTCAACCACATGATTGTACAACTCTGAATCAAAGATGGGAAATTGTTGAAGTTTTTGTGTGGTTCAGCTTTATCATATGGAAAAAGAAACCCACTGTAAAAGTGTGGATTTAATTTGGCAAAATATATATTTCTTGCTCTCTTTATTAAATGCACATTTAAGTTTTTCTTGTCCAGTACATGATATATTGGAGACAAATTTACATGGAGAGGCTTTTGTTTGATACAGCTTTATCTCAATGTAAATGCACCCCAAATAGGTTCCCATATGGAACAGATCAAGAACTGAGATACATTTCAATTGCAGTTGACATCCACTTAGTTCCAAACAAAATAGTCTTTCGTGACTGTGAAGCTTTCATTAACAGGAATCATGAATGTAGTTATTGTGATGTAGGGGTTATATATTTTGTTAGAAATGAACTTGCTATAGTGGGTATAAAAATGAGTGATGCTAGTTGTAGTTTTCTATAGAGAAATCATGGCAGGGTTGTTAGCAGCTTCCTGCTTCACCACACACATATGGTTCCCCAGCATCCAATTATTGTACTTGGCTGTATGGTTTGCAAATCTGAACTACTTACACACTCAGCACTTTGTATAAAGAGCTAAAAGAGTACAAATATCATTACATTCTTTATTATTTATGTACAGTCTGTTTTTGATGCATTCTAATTTGATTTCAGTTTTTCTTCCTTTGTTTGGGAGCAAAACACTGAAGTCAGTGCAGTGGAAAACACTGGGTAAATGACATTCATAGTTGTGGGAATTTATTCAGGATATTGACAGTTAAAAGGCACACACATGGTTTTGTCTGGGAGCTCTTAAAAAAAGAAGGAAAAAAACTTAATGTTTAATGTAAAATATTTGCACTTACTGTATTAGGTGATTAAGTAATGAGAGTGAAGGGGAACTAAAATATTGTAATATTTCTAGATGTAAAGCATGAACCTATTTAGTCAGCAGAAGTAATCCTGGTTATTATGAGACCATTCCTTACTATTTTCAGGACATCATTAATAAAAGTATTAAAAATACGTTTACACAGCTGGAATAGGGGTTTTGTCTTTCTTCAGCATCTGTGTTTTGTCGGATGAAAGTACTAAAAACAGCAAATGTCACAGGGTGTGGTTTTGAATTATATGAACCCCCCCCCCCCCCACACCACCACCACCACCCTCTCACTTAAATAGGCAAAAAAAATGCTCTCAACTGGACATTCTCACAATGCAAACATCTGGCAAGTTCAGCATTCCAAATGTGTGACAGAGAATGGAGAGCAAAATGGATAACATATCAAGTAACTTGGGATACATATTCAGGAGAAAAAAAAACTCTGAACATGCCACTTTTAAAAGGCATATACAAGTTCAAGAAGATTTGCCAGTATTTCTGGTTTCTGTCTCTTAGACTATTTTAATAAAGAGGATGTTGGACAGGGGCAGTGTAGTCACTTTCTAATGTTTGATCTTCTAAACTGAGTTAGTAGTTTTATGTTATGCCTATGAAAACCTCTGTACTATAAGACATACAAATATAGCCATAATTGGTGAATGTCTACATACTGTTTTTCCTGACTAAGCATTAAAATCCTGAAAGTTCAACACTCAATGCACATTAACTGAAAAAACATTCATTAAAATACATCAATTCTTAAAGTCTTGTCCAAGTTGCTTTCATATTCTGAGCGGTACAGTGGTTATCTCTGCTGCCTCATGGTGCCAGCCAAAACGGTCATTGTCCTTGCGGAGTTTACACATTCTGCCCATGTCTGCTTGAGTTTTCTGTTTTTCTCCTACATTCCCAAAGAAACACAGAGCAGGTTAGTGGGCCCTGCAGTGGACTGTTACTCTGTTCATGCCTGGTTAATGCCTTGTACCCAAAGTTGTCTAAATAGGGTCCAGTCCCTTTATCACTCTGAATTTTGTTAAGTGGGTCTGAGAATGCTATGTTACATTATTTTGAAAACAAGACATGTAACTAAAGTGACATATCACCTAATAATTATTTGCTTGGATTCTTATTCTGCTCTGTCAGAAAATTCTATATTTAGGGCTATCATTTGATTTTTCAAGAATATTAACATATTTTTATATTGGAGAAGATTAGAAGCACTGTTTTACAGATTTATTTTATTTAGTATAGTATCTCATTACCTATTGCTAGCATCCATATTATACACTTGCTTGTTAATCGGGGCCTCATGAACTTTTCCACGTTCAAATCGCGATGTATAAAACCTACACTTGGCGTAAAGCCAGTCACTTTTCCACGGTACCTCATACCTTGTCGTACGCAAGTTCTCCGCGCGGTTTTGCAGACTGGCGGCACCCAGCGTCAAAGCAATGCTACTGTTCCTGTGTGGTTACTCCTTATTTTCCTGACCCGGCTTTATAAATACAACTAACCGCATATTGTTTATTAGTGTAATGCATCTGATTATAATTAACTTGTAACAATATAATGGTCCAGCGAATAGCCATAGTATTCCAAATACCATAACTGCTTTAGCGTTGTTACTCTTACTGCACCTTCGTCGTCTTCTTCTACTTTCAGCTGCTCCCGTTAGGAGTTGCCACAGCAGATCATCTTTTTCCATGTTACTCTCACTGCACCACTCGGAGTATTTATATCACTATATCTGAGTGTGAATCACAGCAGCAGCTGATCAGAAAGAGAATGATCGGTATACGGCATTAAGCACACGCTGTCTCAGCCACGGCAAAACGTTTCAAAGCCTTTCCTGTACGGACCTCGCGGTTCAGAAACAGTTTCATCCCAAGAACTATAAATGCACTCAATCAATTGCTCCTTGTAGAACTGTTTGTACTTATAAATACAATTACCTCACTGTAAACTTGCACCACAGTTATAATATTGCACAACCTGAGCCACTTTATAAAGCGCGTATTTACATATGATGACGATATCATTTTTAAGATGAAATGCTGCAAAATATGTTTATTATATTATACAGGTAAAACTTTAACTTCATTTAAATAATCTATATTCTTCACTGGGACTGGTATGAAGGATAGAATAATTAAACATGTACTACGAAGATAGTTCAATGTTCCTTAAACGTTTTGAAGAATCGGCGCTCTAAGCTTACAGATGGCTTAACATCTATTACAGAGCTGATTATGTGGCAATCGGTTACTTGGAGAAAGAAAAGCAAGGACTGCAGGGGCGGCCACGCCAATATATATTAAATATAAAACGGAAAGAGAAAATAACGACACAGCTAAAAATGCAGCGGCAAATTTCGACAAAAGTTAAACGCTTGTGTCATGAGCACGAGGTGGCAATGCAGTGTCCGCAACGGACGTGGCCATCCACCGTGCATAAGATGCCATATTGTCATTGGCGGGCAAAGGAACCACTGATTGTTACTCTGCCCAGGGCCGCCACAAGCCTAGAGCCGCCCCTAAGAACTGCTGCAATAAATAATTTCATCAAAGGTCGCACACAATCACTGCGCCGTGAAACCCATGTTTAATAACGTGCTTTAACTCCTATCATCATGAAAATGATATCACATATACATCTGAGTATTTTAGTTATTCAGAGAGCTGTAATATCACGAATGTAATGGATTCTGTGTCCAGTCGGAGGAAGAGAGCCGGTTTAAGAAGCAAGTAGTGATTCACACACATAGAACACATAGAAGATCAAATACAAAACAAAGCATTTAACGTGCTACTTTAATTACGATGTGATTTGAGAAACTGGTTAATTAAACTATTTTAAGATGAAGCTTATGATCTACTTTAATGACAAAATAAACTACATGATTAAAGTGGAAATTTCGAGATTGAAGTTGGCATTTCGTGCTTTTTTCCCCCACTGTGTGCTTTTTTTTTCTCTGTACCCTAATAAGCTTTCATATGACACTCAGACGGTGGGCTACGACTCGCCTTTTCATGGCAACTTTGATATCTGAGCTTTCAAGTTTCTCCAACACGCTATGTCACTCGATCAACTTCCTTTTGTTGATTATACAACGGTTTAATTAAACAAATAGTATGTTTTTCCTTTGCCTCCACTTGGTATTCGCTGAAATTCTTATATTTTCCCCCGTGCTTTTCTCATTGTCTTTTCACAGAAGGCTGAGCTTAATGGCGATTTATTTATAATTTGCATATTCAAAGAGGCGTAATTCTGGGAGGAGTTGGGGCAGGACATAAGGCGTGTGCACGAGCGCTACTTTTCACGCTGACCGGGATTTATGTAGCAGAAGTACGTGGAAGTTGGAGTACGCACAGATTCCTGCATCTGGATTTTTCTGTGCGTAAACACATTTCGGCTTTTGTGCTTACGTCATGTTATAGTGCAAATTCTTGTTTATCTGGTAATGTCATCAGTATTTGTTTAGTAATTTTTTTAAGTACAATCTTTATAAAAACATTATTTAAGACAACAACATTAACAACAGAGATTACTAGAATATCTTTTTACAAAAGTATAAAGGTAAAACCAGCCTCCCAACCTTATTTGCTTCAGTGATGATTAAAAATACTTTCTAAAATTTAATTGAGCAGCTTTTTAAATAAAATTATTAACTTTTAATATAAAACATATGCTTTTATTAGTGATCATTCTGATGCTGACATGAATATATTAATTCTTTATAGTATTTGTGATTGCAGAGTACTGTCACTTTGTCCAGGGTTACAAATACAGTACTATTGGCCGCAAAACTGAATTTGCTAGCACACACTTTGCGTGAACCTCACTTTATCTTTTAATTTTTTTGACTGTCAGATTTAGGACATACCACCTACTAATAACTCATCTGTTTTATTTTCCATGCCTAATTTCCTAACTGTGAAAGAACAATTAAAAGCACTCCTGAAGCATAATATAATCCACCTTAAAAAAAGGACAAGTGTCTGTGCATCTGTATGTTTGTCCGCTACTACAGTATGTCTCCATCATGCTAACAGATGTCTCTTCGCATTTACAATAATAAAATGCTTTGCACTTGTCATCCCCATAAAATGCATTACTACGAATGTTTGTGATGCTCCATCTGTGGGAATGACATGGGCAATGCTTTTTATTACTACAAAATACATTCCAATCGATGGAGCAATGCAAATGTTAAGATTTCGGCTCATCTTCGATGGGTAACACAGCTAGTATTCTGAAAAACTGATTTTGCAGACACACAAATTACAAGTGGATTATTTGCCTTTGTACTGTATATCATGTGATGTTAAACATTCATTACACAAAAGTGTAGATTAGTGACCAATGCAATCGACTTGTGATTATGTGTCAGTAACATTAATTAGGTGAACCGGGCTGCTTGTTCAAGTGAGGCAGACCCCAGGTTGAGAACACTTGCTCTAGTTAATTAGTGCCAGCAGTATGCTCTTAAAGTTATGAAAAATAATTTAGTTATCCTGTTCTCCACCTATGGGTATCAGTATCATTCATGTTAACTTGTCAGCTATAAATGTATTCAAAATTATGTATTTAGCTTTTGACTGTTTATGTTAATTTTGCAGCATTCATCTGAAAAAAATAAGTAGTTCCAAGTATGCTAGTGTTTTTTTTTTTTGTGTCAATGATTGTAACTCATGACCAGCGTATACAACAAACAGATCCAAATATGTACATACATATGTATGTACTTTACTAATACCCAAAGACAGTTCAAAAAGTTGCAACAGGAAAACTACACAGAAATAGAAAACCCTTCTCAAAAAATGTAAATGCTTCATTTCTTCCCATAATCAGTCTAATCCGAATATCTTTCGATTCACTGGTGTATCTCCAGATCTCCAAACACCTCTGTCCAACCTATATAATGTTTAGTTGTATTAAGGGCATGAATGTACTTGTATATGTTGTCAAACTGATTTACGTATTTGCTAAGTTACTTTGTGCATGATAGTGTTGTTTGCTGCTGTTTTGTATGTTTCAATGATGATATATATTATACTAAAGGTTGTTTTTTAATGTTTTTATCTGTGTCAGTAACACCAAGTCAAATTACAAACTAGCACTATGTTCCCTGTCAATAAAGTAAGTATTATTGTCCATGATAGCCAGTGATATTTCAGATAGGAAGTTCTGATGTAAGTTGCTTATGCTTGCTAATCATAGCACCATAGAATGGCGACATGTTTTCACTATACTCTGCATATGTGACTTTAATCACCCTATAAACGTGTTTATTAAGTGTCCTCTTCTCAACTATAACCTTTAAAGATTCCAGCCTGATTCCCAGACTTGCCTATTAGTTTGAGTCTACTGGCATCACCTGCAATAACATAGTTGCCCCGGCAGGCTTCTGTGTAAATAATTGTACCTACTAGAACAGACTGGTATATCCCAAAGAACATAATCCTTTTCAGAAGAATAAAGGGGACTCTGATCCTGCTGTTAGAATGGACACCTTCTTCTTCTACTGAACCCTAATGTGTTGGTTTAGCATACCATTGACTGTTTGGCTTCCTTCATTATTTGAGAAGGAAGTACCCTTTCAAATTATCAATAACAATGAATGACTTCCATTTGTAATTCAAATTTCTAAATCATAGTCTTTTGAAATTTGCCATTGCCATTTGTTGACCATCATGTCTGTTTTCACAAAATGTTGCTGTGTTCCAGTTAATTTATTTGCTTTTATTTTGTTTTAATTCTGAAGAGAATGTACATTTCAGCTCTTTATGCAAGTAGCATAAATTACTTCTGTGTTATTACATATTTTGGTAAAAGGTTTTGATTTTTTCATCTCTCCTTTTTAAAGTTGTTTGCAACTTTACAGTTTTCTCATCATTATTTAACTACCTATACATTGTCATTGCATATGTTTTGGGCATTTTGGAATCAATTTATTGTTAAGCTTGAAGAATGCCAGGTGCAGTGATATAGATTTCTTATATTAAGAAACAACAAGTTAAATACGTACTCTCATCACCTGTGATTTGCCATGTAGAAACAAAGTTATTTGAATGTCTCACTGTAAGATGTGTTCACATTTAATGGTCAAAGCATGCATTTCAACAAGCAACCTAGAAGAGCAATACTGTTAGCAAAAATAAAGCATGAGGTTATTTAGAAAAGTCCAAATTAATTCCAAAAAACACTCATTTATGTAGAATACATTTATTTACTGTTTAGCAGAGTATGATCATAGTTGGCTTCACAGTCATGTACATTTTCACAAATGAAGCTGCAAGAGAATACACTGCAGCAGTATATTTGATATTTAATTTAGTAAACACATTGGAAATGTATAGAGTAACTAGTTTAAATGTGTTGCGTGTTACAGACTTGTAGTAATTTTAGTTCATGTATTACATATATCAGTTAGCTTTTGGTAATTTAAATATTTTGTCTACATGCTGAAGAATACCAGTCACTAATGAAAATGATAAAACATACAGAATCAATTCATTGTATGATTTTTCAGAGACCTTTTTACCAGGTACTTTGATGTGAGTGTCATTTTTGTATAATAATTTTAATGTACTCTGTCTAATGTAAAAAATTTCAATCATGATTAAAAGGTGCTATTCTCCAAAATAGAAAGGACAAAAATGAAAATGAGTAATTATGCGAAAGTGTTCAAAGAGCTAATAAAATATAAATGGCACCATCTAAAGTTTTAATTTTTATTTATTTGAAGATGCATAGTTCTTATATTAGACAATGTCATTCTTCACAGTTTTAACCACTTAGTTTCTGAGGTACAAATGCTGCTGATATGTGGAGTTTAGGTTTTATTATAATTAGTAGACAGTAATCTGTGTATTACTCTTCAGATTCCTTTTAATTTACATCTTCTTTCAGTGCCAAATGTAAAACATTAAAGTCACATTTACAATAGCCAAGAATGCAGACTTGTCCAAGACTGAAGTATTACTCATTGAAAGATGAATGATCTGCTCCACCCCTCTGGGATTTCTTAGCGTCCCTCCCCGCAATCATAAATGTCAGAAAACAGTGCAGATTAGTGGGCAGGAAGTGGAGTCCCTAGGGGAGACCAGAGTGGGGGAAGATTCAAAGAAGGAGGTGGTAAAAGAGGGAGGGAGGGACTAAGTGGGGAAGATGGGGGGTGGATGAATGCCTTCCCATTTCCAGAGGGAAGAAATCCTGTTCAGATTCACTGCAGCACTTACTCTCATGTACTAGGAATTCAGAGCTCCAAACTTGTAGATTATTGACTTTCCTTAAGGATTTTCACACAACAAGGAAACGAGAAAAAAAAAAAAAAAAAGGGAAGAACCTATTGAAGCACACAGACGTAGGAGGAGAACGCACACATTCTTGGAAAACACTTCTTCAAGCAAAAGGAAAATATACAATGTTAATATGGTTGATTTCCAAAGAAATAAAAGAAGCATTTTTTTAGTTGGTATAAGGCTGAGAATGTAACTTAATTCCAGAAACAAGCTGACCTGCAACTACTGTTGGATTTTTTCCACCCTGCAACTACTGTTTGATTCCCA
>JANRMT010062792.1:30240741-30309517 GCA_026402145.1 Polypterus bichir lapradei | reverse complement strand
TATATATATATATATATATATATATATATATATATATATATATATATATATATATATATAGGATGTCTCTTCAGGCATTGTGTAGCTTTCAAGCATTTGAAATCTTTAATGATTTTTTAATGTGAGTTAAATGTGACATTTTGTTTTGTCAGGAATTAACAGGAAGATTGCCAAAGGAATATCCTTTGGACCCTGGTGAGCAACTCCCTACAGTGAGGCGAAAAATTGGCACTGCCTTTAAACTGGATGAGCAGAAAATCTTGCCCAAAGGAGAGGTGAGGCAGTTGTTTAAAAATCGCTTGTCTTTGTAGCACTTGAGATGGTTGGCAGTAGGCTAAAGCTATGTAAATTGAAGGTTTTTATCCACCAAGCAGGGGGCCTGAAGCAGGCTGTGAAGTCATAACATTGATATACTATGGAAATTTCATTCAGACACTGACCAGGTTGACATTTAGCCCAAGACTCTGGAATTGCATGAAAGAGCAGACCTGGTCACCTAATCAATATGCAACTCATTTTCCTTTCAGTCACATGCAAAATGTAAGCATCCATTTGAAGTAAGCAGCTAGAATGTTTGCTATAACTGAAGAGTTAACACTTGGCTTTGGAAAATATTTTATATTCTTTAAAGTGCTTAAGTAGTAATATGAGGCCTTGTTTTCTTTCACTTTTGTGCATTTCCAAGTATGAATTTTCCTTCCCCTGTAGCCAGAGTATTATAAAGACTGGAAATATCTGGGCATAGGTACAGCAGCCGCTGGCCCAAAGTACCTGAGCTTTGTTCATATTATTTGCTGAGTAAGTGGCCTCCATTTCTCTCTCTACACCCAGATAACTTGTCATCATAAAAAAATGAGACTGAATAACTTTCACTTATGTAAAGTGGTATAAATAAATGAGCAAAGATTATCTTAATCCACTGATCGGCTACCCTGCGTTTTCATACTAGCGCAGAATTGTTTCTTTGCTTTTAAGAAATATGTGACAGTGTTTCTTTGCTTTTTTTGTGGGTTTTTTTGTGCAGTAATTGTGTAAAAGTAGTTTCATTATAAGAATAATGATAAAAGAACAACATAATCACATTTTCTACTATTTTTACCATAAGATTATTATTCTTTTCAAATGTTACAATAAAGTACTGTTCATTTAGTCATTCCCTACCATTCTTGTACTTACAGTCTGGATATATGGCCACAAATTATATTGCTGTCTAACTGTTCTTCAGTAAATCCAGCAGTCTTCCAGAAAAGAAGTATTGTGTGTTTTGCCTCATTTTGGCCTTTATGGTATTTTGCAATGGAATTTTCTGGCATACCTCCACTCTTTTCTGTGCTTTTGGTTACAGCTTACATTTAAATAATAAAATGTAAAATTGAGTAAAATACAAAAATAAAATGCTAATTTACTGTAATTCGCTTTAAAGCCTTCTCATGTAACTATAGCAACATTTTTGTTTGATTTTGGAAAACAGTGTGCTTAAGAATATTAGCATAGTTATATTTAAAGATTTATCTAAAGTTAATTTGTGTAGTTTTGCTCTTTTTGAGAGCCATATGATCTATGCAGCTGTATTAAGCACGTGATTATGTAATAATCTTACTTGAAAATATTCACAAAACTTGTTTGCTGACTGTACCTATCATTCTTTTATCATTTTGTTTTCAGAATTAATTGCCTTTGTAGACAGAAGCAAGTGAGACAAATGTAATTTAGGATTTTAGCCTAAAGAAATATTTTCTCTTTCTCTCAAAATGGCAGGAGGCAGAGCTGGAGCGTCTAGAAAGGGAGTTTGCCATTCAGTCTCAGATCACAGAGGCAGCTCGAAGACTTGCTAGTGATCCTGGTGTTAGCAAAAAGTTAAAGAAACAACGGAAGACCTCTTATCTGAATGCACTGAAGAAGCTTCAGGACATAGAGAATGCGATTAATGAATATCGTATCAAATCTGGGAAAAAGCCCACTCAGCGGGCATCTCTTATTATAGAAGGTGTGTGAAGGGACCTCACTTAATGATGATGCTGCTGATGATGATAAACATACTTGCATGTCTTCTAAGAACTTTGTGAAATTTTTAACCACTTCACTTCCAGTAGGGCTGCCATATTTCTCTGCATAATAAAAGCATCAGCCTGGTCAGTGACACTGTTGTTCTGACAGCATTCATTTGCATGAACTGCAAGCTCCATTTTCCTGCGCTAAGACGGATAAAGAAATTGGTTCTTAAAAATAGCCCACTTGCTATAAGTTATCATTTTTATCAATAAATTTTGACAAATAAGCACATCTTGGCCAATTTTCTTTTTTACTATAATAGAGCTAAGTTTCAATTAAACCAGGCAAAATGTTGACATTTTGAGACATTCATTTTTTTATTTGCTTTGGGATGTTTACCCCTAAATATTGATGTATCGAAATGTTCTTTCTTAGCGGATGCTTACCTCTCTAAGGTACCATTCTACCAAATTTCAGCATTTTAGGTAAACAGGAAATAGTAATTGTTGATGAGTGAGTCAGTCAACTTTGCATTTTATATAAATAGATTAAAAATTTAGACTGACTCATGGCAGCAAAGATTTATTCATAAAATTTAGTGAAAGTTTTTTTTTCCCTTTTTTTCTCACAGAAGCAAACATTGGCTCTGAAGACAGTTCCTTATCCGATGCTCTTGTTCTTGAAGATGGTATGGAAATTTTAATTTTAAAAATTAAAAGAAAAAAAACATAATGTGACAGATGTTTTTAATTTGTGATGAATGTTTGTATTTGACAGATGATTCTCAGGTGACCAACACCTTTTCTCCAGCTGCATCTCCGCACAAAGGCCTGCCTCCCCGTCCCCCTTCCCATAGCCGGCCAGCACCTCCACAGTCTCTTGAGGGGCTGAGGCACTTGCACTACCAGCGTAGCGATTATGACAAATCTCCTATCAAGCCCAAAATGTGGAGTGAGTCATCTTTAGATGAGCCATACGAGAAAGTCAAGAAGCGTTCTTCTCACAGTCATTCTAGGTAAATTTTCTTTGTTACTGGCCTTCAGGTTACATTAGAGTCAAAAAAGATAATACCTAAAAAGCAAAAAAAAAGTGATCGGCTTAAACCCATTCATATATGATTGTACTGTATTCTTTCTTTTAATTAATGCTAACTTAAGATGTACATTCAGAGGGTATTGTTTTGCATTTGCTAAAACAACTATTTTACTGATACTGTTAATGTGCAGTTTTATAGTAAATGTGTTTGTTGATTCTGTGGTGTCACTGTGGAATACTTTTTCAGTATGCTGAATGAATATGATTGAAAAAGACTATGGAAATTTTATCTGAGGCCAAACAGTAGCACTTGCAAAACAAGGAGTAAATAAATGTTAGGTCCTCAGTTTTAGCATGTGATTTTTATTAAAATACCATAGTGATAATAAAGTTCAAGCAGAAATTATTGGTCAGAAAAAGGACTTTTTTTTTTTTTGCTCTGGAATAATTGAGTAAAGTCATGTATGAATCTTTCAGCAATCACAAGCGCTTTCCTAGTTCAGGAAGCTGTGCAGAAGCTGGAGTGAGCAATTCCTTACAGAATAGCCCAATCAGAAGCCTCCAACACTGGAACTCCCAGTCAAGTATGCCATCAACACCAGATCTACGGGTACGCAGTCCGCATTACATCCATTCCACTAGGTAAGTGAACTATTTGTTTTGTCTTGGAAAAAGAGGGTGTTAAATTAGTTTATAATTAAATTCATGACACTGAAAAAAGAATTGGACTGAATTGCTAGCATATAATTCTGAAAGTATTATGCACGAACAGTTGGATGACCAAATGTATATTATCAATGAAAGGTGCTCAGCTGGTTTCACTTTTTATAAATAAAAATAGCAGAGTAGCCCTTGGAAAGCTTCTACCATGTAAACATTTTCACCCTGGCAGATAAAAACCAAAAAAAAGAACCACACTTAGAATCGATGCATATCGTTTCATGATGTTAAGTTATAACTTGCAGTCTTTCTGAAAAAAACTTTCCTTTATGAGCTATGATTTTATTTTGATACTGTTTCTTGGTTCTTGATTTTTATATAAATTTAGCCTGGATAGCCAGTGTGAACCATGTCATACTGGTTCCTTGGTTGCTTTGTTCTGATATATTTACTTATGGGAAATGAAACCACTCTACATTTAGATCAAGATTTAGTGGACCTAATTCTGACATTCGGTTGGACTGTGACTGCTACAGCTTGCTGTGAATTGATACCGTATTGCTATAGGAAGGTATGGGAAGATTCCTGGATTGAAAAATTTTACTTTTTTTTTTTTTTTTTTTTTTTTTTTTTTTTTTTTTATAAAGCATCCACATTTTAATGTTATATTCTGAATGATAGTAGAATAATTAATTGATTAATTGTCAATGTGGTCAAAAATGCATTTAAACATTAGGGAATTTAGCGCTGTCGAAAGAACAAAAAGTAATTAGACATACTCTGTTATCACAACATTAAAAATCCTTAGCTGTTGGCCTCAAGTGATATGTCTCTCAAAGATTTCAGATTCAGTAAAGACAATAAAGATAGCTAGGGTTTGATGCATAACTCATCTCTGAAAGGGGCAAACTAAGCTGTTCAGTAAAATGAATGATAACATTGACAAGTCGCAGGAAATGTGTTAAGTTGTTTTGATTATAGTTCATATGTTATACTGATGAGTGATAATGCCGGTGCAGGTATATGGTCATAGCAGAAAAGACCTCTTTTGCAAAAAGAAAAAGAAAAAAAGATATTTTGTCTGTTAACAGCTGAATTATGTTTTACATGGGAGAGCTCTACAATTTTTTTTCCTTTTCTATTGTTTTGGGTGCATGAAATATAAACATATTTTTAACTCTTCTTACAGATCAGTAGATATCAGCCCAACTCGACTGCACAGTTTAGCACAGCACTTTAGACACAGAAGTTCCAGCTTGGAATCACAAGGCAAACTTCTGGGTTCCGAGAACGACACAGGAAGCCCTGATTTCTATACACCCAGAGCACGCAGCAGCAATGGTTCTGACCCCCTAGATGACTGTTCTTCTTGCACCAGCCACTCAAGTTCGGAGCATTATTATCCAGCCCAGGGAAGCCACAATTATTCCACCCTTGCTGAGGACTCCCCATCCAAAGCTAGGCAGAGACAAAGACAGCGGCACAAATCAGCAGGGAACCTTGGATCATCAAATTCTGGTAGCATGCCCAATTTGGCTGCAAAAAATGGTGGAACACAGCATGGAGTTTACATGCATAGCCAGAGCCAGCCATCCTCGCAGTACCGGATCAAGGAGTACCCTTTGTACATAGAAGGAAGCCCAACACCACTGGTGGTGCGCAGTCTGGAGAATGACCAAGAGGGACACTACAGTGTAAAAGCACAGTTTAAAACTTCAAACTCTTATACTGCTGGTGGGATGTACAAGGACAGCTGGCATGGGGAGGATGGAGAAGGAAGTGGTCGATTAACTCCCTCACGCTCCCAGATTGTAAGGACTCCCTCACTGGGAAGGGAGGGCGGTAATAGGACTGCTGTGTCTGATGAGCTTAGGTGCTGGTACCAGCGCTCGTCAGCATCCCTTAAAGAGCACAACAGACTGTCTCACACAAGTTCAAATTCTTCAGATAGCAGCTCCCAATATAGCACACTACAGGGCTCATATGTGGCACAGAGCCGGGGATCTAGGATACCACCCTTCTCCAGTACTTCAGCAGGTGGGTATAGATGAGCCCTCATTCATGCTGTGCTGCTCCGTTTCTCTGCTCTTTTACATATAGTGATAGCATTCATGTTGAACATTGTGCAAAATGACTTATATGGAGATTTATAATTAACTAATATGCAATGTTCTTTGTTTAAAATGTACTTAATTCACTGCTGGGTTTAAATGACAAAAACTATAAATAATGATCAATTTTAAAAACTTACTTTTTATGGAAAAATCTATATAATCCTATTAAAATGTGATACAGTATTGTGTCTGAATTTTACATTTGTTTAAAGCCAGCCATATTTATTCCTGAGGTTTGATGTCAAAGATGGTATGTGGAAGACTAGATAGGTGTTAGCATAATATGCTTTATGTTTCTGTTGGTCACATTGCTCACTCCTTTTGCTTCATCATGCAGCCTTCTGGTTTTTAATACTCCTCTTTATGGAGTAGGTGTCACTGTGTTAAAATAGACGAGTGAAGTGCCATGTACTTGACTAGATACATTTTTGATCCTTTGTGTCTGTATACCCTGTAGCTGCCTCCCCTCGCAGTCAGAGGAGCATGACACCATCTAGTGAACTTGTAGCATCACCTCCTAGCAGTCCACAACATCTCTTAAGCTGGCAGAGTGGGTAAGTCATCATATATCCCTACAAATGAACAAAAAACAAGTTTTTTAATGTGTTGTACAGATTACAGATTTAGTGCCAGCAGTTTTATTCTACACTACTGGTGAAAAGTTTTAGAACACCTCAGTTTTTCTTCAGATTTAATCAGTTGAAATGCAATGAATGACCTAAAATGGTGAAAGGTAAGCAGTAAACTCCCAGAGGTTTAAATTTAACGTTTAGATTAGTTAAAAGTGGAAAAAATGGAAATTTCAGAAAATTCTAAATGGACCGTCTTCAGGGAACAACTAATACAGTATATCTATACTTTGTTGCAAACAGAAACCTTGACAAGTACTTCAAATCAAGTATTTGATTACCTAAAGGCTGTGAATCAAATACAATATACTAAATTTAGTTGTATTTTAAAAGTGATTTCACTAGATAGACTTTGAAGAATGGAAACTGGTATAACCTGTGCAATGGTGAAAATTGGTTAACTCTAGCCTGTCTATCTTTTGTGTTACCACAGAAAGGGTAGACGTTTGGTAACCATTATGACACAGAGTTAAATTGGTTGATATTTTCAGTTCCATTCATTCTTAGATAATAGATTTTGATCAATAAGCACAGAACACACACTGAAAAATAATACAGATGAAACAGAAAATCCTCTTCCAGTACATTTCTAGAAATGCATATACATCTTAAGAAGCGAATCACAGTGTTGGCGTTAGCCCTCTGTGACCATTAGTTGTCTCTTTTTTGAGAAATTAGACAGTGCAATAGCTAAGGTTGTTAAATGTAATCAGAATTCAATTAAAAATTACAAATATCTCCAGTCAACATCAGTGTGTAAAATTATATGGAATAAGTCAGGTTTTTTTTTTTTTTCACACATCACTTCCAGGAGCAGACCATGTTTCATTTTCAGTTGGAAAGTGGTTTTCAGTGAAACAGGAAGACCTGTGTCCAGTGGAAAAGGGTACACTTTTCAAATGTAGACTTGTTCACATAAGTTCTGTTTCTGCTGGAGCATGTGGCTGTCTAAACTCATAGTGAAAGAAAGGGTAGTAGGTTGATAAACTGTAAAAACCGCATACTTAACAATGAAATGTATTTTCACAAATAGAATGCAGAGAAATAAACATTTCAAGCAGTGAGTCTTATTCTTGTTATATGACATTGTGGGGCTCAGTGTGTATTTCACATGTAAATTGTGGTGGGGTCACATGGACCTGGGAGAAAGATGCTGTCCGATGAAGCAGAGCCATCCTGAGAAGTCATAAAGAGTTTGGGAGTTTGTGTGTGTGTGTGTATGTATGACAGACTGAGTGAAAAAGAAAGGCAGCGAGAGCTGATAAATGCACTTAAAGAGCAAAATGTACAAGACTTGTTCCTCTGCTTAAATACATTAGCCTGAATATGTGGCATGTGGCAGGTTTAATAAGAATTCTGTCTTGGATTGGCTCACTGAGTTGGGGAAGGTGAATGCAAGTAATGTTGCCTTAGACTCCAAGTGAGTGGTGAGAGTTGGTGCCAGCCATCAGTATGGGGAAGCAGGGGACTGGGCAGAATGAAGATCTTTAGGGCTGCATTGAAGGAACTGTGGAACGTTGGGGCAACAGTCTTAGAGAGCAGCCACGGCAAGGAGATAGTCTCTAGTAAACCTCATGTGCAGGAGAGGCTGCATTTCAAAATGTATTAATCTACCAGCCCCAGTGATGATAAAATGTCAGCTGAATAATGTTATTAAAAACTCACGCAAAACAAAGATCTATAAAACTGTTGTCATCTAGTACAGTCACCCAAGAGTAAAAGTAAAAGATGTCTCAACCTCAAATTAATGTGAATATTCATAAGTTTACAGGTTTTGTTCAATGGGCAAAGTGCTACATTGTATAGTACATATTGATAATGGTGATGACTACTCTAAAATAATAAGATATACAGGTTCAAACAACATTTAAATCACATCACAAAAAATGAACAATTGTATCACTTAAAAGAACTATAACCATCAAGCTTCAAAACAGAACTCAAGCATTTAGGCTGATCATTTGAATATGTGAGCAAAAGGTATGACTTGAACATTGCCGGCCTAATCAAGCAACCCAGAGACCGGCTAGTAGTAACAGGCATAAAAAAAAGTTCATATACTCGAAACAGAAATGTTTTTCTAGTTGAAAAATTGCATTGAATTTGTTATGGAAAAAAGGAAACATTTGATTATTGCAACTAAGTTAAGTTTGCTATAAACATTTTGACAGTCCTTTAAATTATTGAAGCATGTTTACTAATTTAATGTTTGCATAACAGTGCCATCTGTTGGGAGAAAAGCACATTATGCTCAGTTACTGGTCTGGGTGGTGCCAGAGTGTAGAACATGTAATGTCATTGCCATTCTCCCTTTCATATAAATTGAGACCTTCTAAGTCTCTGTCTTTGTCTTAATATAGAGTATATTTATGTATTGGGATCCAAACATTGTTCCGTCTGTACAAAGATATAATATACTGCAAAAGTAGAACTGTAGCTGGTTAATTCTTAAATGTTACATATTTATGGAAAAGTACATGTCTCCTGATTTTCAAATTTAATTCACTAAATACATTATTTTCAAATGAAACATTCAGGTATCAATTTTTGGTTCAAGGGGAATCACTAATTAACACTATTTCTGTTGGATTAAATGTCACCATTTAGATATAATATGAATGTATTTAAATAAAGACTTTTTTAAACCGAGAAAATGACATTCAGTTGTAAAACATTGGTTTCTTATTTTTCGTTGCACTAATTCTGGCATTGTGCTTTTTCCAGACACCGTATGCAATGCTGACAAATATTGTAAATCTGTTTTTGCACATCACTTCTACAGTCAACTTTTACATTATTTGGATTATTAGCTTGTATCTTCTTGAATAAAATGGGCAGCCTTCTACTTCTTAGACAAAGCCCTTCTTGTCCCAGTTTGTGATAGATTTATTCATGTCACTGCTCTGCTTTTTGTACTGTACTATAAACAGATTGTTAAGAATAATTTCCAACAGTCTAAAAGTATCATTCTGTTTCTGATCCTGTTCTGGTTCATTCTTAAACCTTCATTGTAGCAAACAAAAACTGATTTCCTTTCTCATTAGTGACAGTGGATAATAACCACAGTGTTCCTGATTTTCCTGTTACTCTAACATCTTTAAAATCACCATTATAAAGTGCATTTTCTGTGTGAGCAGTGTACATTTTGCCACCCCAGCCAACATGCAGTGTCACACACAGTCTATGCTTTAGTTGTTTGCTGGCTTTGACACATGATGCCTAAAACAAAGATGTAATAAAAAATAAGTATTAAGGTTACCTGTATTATATTTTTTCTAAAACTATAAAGGGGGGAAATGGACTCTGTTTAGTTTTATTTTGTATGTTATTTCTGTTCCTGACTGCAGCACTCAACTTGCACCTCATGCTGCGAACTTATTAAATCAGGTCTACACACTCTGGAAAGTAAATGAAATGTTCTTACTTCTACTAAATGATAATAATTAAAGGGAAGAATGTTATTATAGTAGCCTCCTTAGAAATGCTTACCATTAGGAAAACGAGTCAAACACTTTAATTGCTTTCCAACGGTTTCATTTCCCAGAAACACGCTGTACTGATGCAGATTTAGTACACGTCCTTTATGTGATATGTTCTGAAACAGTCGCCAAGCAACAGCCCAATGTTGCAGTTGGGACAGCAGAAGCATGTTTCTTTTTGCACTTTTCATAGAGTACTTTTTCTGTTGTTTTCACATGAGGGTGTAGAATGTCAGATCCTGAACCACACAATCAACGCATCCCTTGTTGTGTTGTAGGCTACCACAACACAAGGCTTAGTGACTTTTACGTTTCCCCTGGCATGAACATTAATAGTTAATGCATTTTGAACAGGCTTAGGGGACTGATGTCTTTCTTGTCCTTCTACTTAATAGCAATCAGTTGCCCTAATTGCATCACGATCAACCTTCAGGTAACCATATTCATATCATGGCGGTTCAGTCATACAGTGCTGTATGCATGAGTTTCCCTTTCTGTGTCAACATCTGATGACCAATTCACATTGTCATCACTTTTGCTTGATTCAACTAATGGTTCAGTTTCAGTTTTTCTAAAACTAGCTTTACATCTTCTTGTGTACAGGTTATTATGTTTTGCTTGAAGACTCCAGCCCAATCATTAGTGTTCATGATTTATCGTAGAGTGGAAAAACACTTGGAAATATTGATGATTTTTTGCAGCATAGCTTGATTTTATGTAGCATAACATTCATTCATTCACTAGTTGTCACCAGAATATTGACCCAAGCTATTCAGGCTTTACACTGTAAAGCAGATCATTAAACGTCTCCCCGGGTCTGACTAGGGAATAGACGTAATAACATAAAATTCCTAGCCTGCGTCACACTCCGGGTTAATGCCAAGGAGGTTAGGCTAAGAGCAAGTGGCAGTGAAAAAGAGGAAACAAAATTGTACTATGCTCTAATTCTGTCTTTACTTGAGCACCTCATCATCTAGGCCTTTACTGGGCACACCAACAATAGAAAAGAGTCGAGCATCAGTGACTCTGACAAAATATAACAAAGGATGGGCATCTGGTCCATAAATTTGTTAGCCATCCGTTCCATTTAAAAAATATAAATATATTCAAAAATTATAATGCGATGGACAACTCAAAATACAAAAGATAATAGGATATGTTCAGTGTCAATAATCACAAGCATTGCCACAATTATTTAAATGCAATTTAAACAGTCTTTTAATAAGAACTTCTCTTTGCTACTATATTCTTCAGCACTGATTCCAATGAGGCATAGTTAATAGTAACAGGCCCATGAGTTCTGAATTTTGGACTTTACAGCTGAAGACTATGTAACCTACAGTACTTTTATTTTTTTATTGGAATTTTAAGGCCATATTGTGATTGAGGTATACTGTCTGGAATGTAATAAATAATGTTTGTAAGATACCATTATAACCCTTTAGCTACTTTGTATGTATGTGTTGTTTTTGCTGCTACTTCTCTCAGACACTGAGGAATGACACCAGAAAGTAAGTCTGCATCTTACACCACTACTAGTTGCCATTAATGGTGAAATTTGGTTTTGGTTCATGGTTGCCATCAAATGATTATTAGCTGGCTGATTGTTAGTCTGTTCATATGAATAGAGAAAATCAATAACAGGTTGAAAGCTATATTTGTAATTTTTTTGTTTTGCAAAATGTAGTCAATACCCACGTAGTATACTTATTTTTGTGTATGCTGTTCTCCTTCTGGAGAACTGTAATAGTCTTTTCATTTCTTTTATAATAGCTGCACAGGTTTGGCATGTCTTAAACACTTTTAGGATTTTCAACACTTCCAGATACTAATTCATTGTAACTAACGCCAAACTCATCAATGTCTTCCTGCAATTTATCTCTCTTGACTTTACCTTTCTTCTTACTAACACACTTCTACCTGACTATCCTTTCCACTTTTCTTGGTTTAGAGACACAACAGAAAATTCTCCTATTGAGGATCAATCTCAATCTCCAGCTCACCAAAGTACTGATGAATAGAGGTACAGTACTCCTTGATCCTGACTCTTCTATCTCTATATTAACTACTGTTGCTTCTTGTAAATGTGCTTGTCAAATGTCAGTATAGTCCCAATTACTACAATATGATGTTCTAGCATTAGATGTAATCTTAAAGGAAACTCAACAATATTACTGATAATAGTGATGCAGTTTTCTATTTTGCTTTTACACTCTTGTCATATAGTTGGATTATATTTTTCATTTCTCAAAAATAGTAAATATGGGAGTAAAAAAAGTCACTCCTTTTACTCAATCATCTTAACTTATTTTAGAGCACATTTTCAAACTTGTGACTGTAGGTTGTTTTTTTCCCCCAAGTTAATACCTGTATCTTAAAGGCTGCTATACTTTGTAAAACAGCAGGGTGTTTTTTGTTTTCTTTTTTTTTTTCCTCTTTCCAATTTCCTATCCAAGTGTGCAACAGAGGGTGATATATAGAATTCTTCTTGTTGAGCAAAGCTGGGCAGTTAGCTAGCAACACAGTGGAGAGTACTGCTATTCAGTTGGACTGAACATTTATTTACATAAGGAGTTCCATAAGGAATGTCAGCCTAGGGAGGCACCAGTGGATAAAGATCTCTGAGCAATCAAGGGTGTTTTGCTCCAAAGTAAAAGTAGAGGGTTAGTGGCCACGAAGACCTGACCAATTCTTGCACATGTGGAGTGCGTGGAGCCCTGTGATTTCCAGGTCCACTTATCTCTCCTGAGCTTATTTTCACATAGACTGTACTCCTGGTTGTGATTATGAAATGCATGCACGTAAATATTATCTGTTCAGTTACAGCAAGCAGACAGTTTAAATATGCATTCTGTTTGAAACGGCCTTCAGGATTTGTTGTTGAGAGTTGCACTTAGTGGTTTACATCAAACACAGACTAAATGAAAATTAACATGTTGGTGTTCTTTTGTTCAGGTCCTACAATGAAAGCTGTTACATGGATAGTACCCGGTACTCTGAAATAGTGGATGTTCAGTGGTATGGACGAGAGAAGGCCAAGCCTGGAACACTGGTCTGAACTTTTTTTCACAGCCGAGCTACTTAGCACATGTTTAATTTTTGGACTTCCTTGCTTTTTCCTTTTTGTTGCCTTATCTTCGTAGAATATCTCCTCTATGTTCAGCTGCAAGCACTTTTATTTTAGTTCACTGAGCAATGTCATAACTTGGGACTCTGTGAAAGATATAAAGATGCCGAGCCCTGGAACCATACAGTTTTTTTTTTTCTTTTTCTTTTCCAATGGTTGTTGCAGCTGGTCTTTCAGATTAACCATCAACTGAACTCTGCCAGGAGAGCCTTTGTAAAATTCCAGGCTTCAAGAAAATGGCAGTGGAGATCTCCAGTTTGAAAATGCGCCGAAAACCGCGGAGGTAATGATGGATTTACAAAAAAAAAGACCAAGCCAATCAGTCATCATCTTGGACATCAGACATTCATGTGCAATGCAATACCTGCTGCAAACCTGCCCACTTTCATTAAAACAATTGGCTGTTGGTTGCTTCAGAAACAAAAAAAGTGTTGTTTTTTTGTTTAAACCCAATTCCTGTGGGTTCATGGCCTCTGATTTTGAACTACTAGGAAATTACTTTGTTCCTCTAAGTTTTTGTTTTTTTTTTTTTTTTAAGAAGAAATTTCAGCTTGTTACTTGAAATATGGCAGTGGTCTTTTTCAATATGGCAGTAAGTCACTAGCTTCTGAATTAAACTACCAAAGATCAAAACAAGAACATAAGTACTGAATTGCTTCTTACAAGACCTTCGCTTGAACGTTCACAACACGTAGAGAGCACAGTCCGATTATCCTACATCTCAAGGACTTGAGAAAAGGCAACTGTCTGCAGTTTTCTGTTGACCTACCTAAAGCTTCGACAAACCGAATTTCTGTTTATTTTTGGTAATGATTTTACATTGTCTGTCACTCAGACAGGGCCAGTTTGTTCATTTCTCTGTGTGTTTTAAAGTCATTTCAAATCAAGCTGCAGTATTCAGACTGCCTAAAGGATAAAACAAGAATTGAAGCTTAACATTGTAATTTCAGCTTCTCTGTTTTTAGGTGCATTTCCCTGTCTAACACATTCACAACTGACTATTGCTGATCCCTGAGCCTCTTCTACCTTGGTAGGAGTTAACAGCCGTGACGTTTATTTAGTATAACATGGTTTTTTGCCCTTTTTTTGTTCTTTTTGATCTCTCTGCACCCGCAACAGAAGGGTTCTTTGCCCATATTGGTGCTTATATACCCTTTGGTGCTGTAATTGCTTGCACTGTTCCATTACTGCAACAGCAAGATAAACTTTTAAAACTGGAAGTGTTTGAACATATCACGAATGAATTCCATCAGATCGTCAAGGGAGTTGACAAAGCTGCTGTATTTCTTTACTGAGTTTCTTTTTACTCAGAAACTTCCAGAACAAAAGTTGGTTAGCAACAAGACAACATTAAGCATAACAAGACCTAGCAAATGTTTATTTTTGCTATAGTATGTGGTACTGGTCCAGGGTGCAGTGCCATCTTTATTATTACAGACCACCAGCATACCGAAACCCTCCGTAACACCAGGTGTTTCAGATATCGGTTCCAGTAACCTTGAGTCTCAGGTGATTTCTATGAATAGACTGTTGGTTCTCCCTCTGCATCAGTTGAAACTACTTGCTTTCTTCTAATCTGTAAACTAAAACAGCTGCTTCAAAGTGATGGCATCCAGGATGCACAAAATCCAGGAGTCTTTGTATTTGACACTTTGAAATTGCAATGCACAAAATAAATACACAATTAGCAGTAATGGAGTCAACCAAACAGTCTTTATTCTGGCCTTTTTAAAATCCCTAAACCATACATTTCTGGCCTGTTTTTCAGTCTCCTTGTTGTCAGGTCATTAACCTGGTATGGTCCACGAGAGAACTCTTTGCGCGGTGCATTCCGTCTACTAATGGAAAAGGACGAAAGTGCATGAGCAAAAAAGAAAATAGTCAGCAGTTAAGGAATACGAAAACCGATTATACATAAAATCCATGTTAGAAGAACAGCCTACTTAAACCAAAACTGCTATTAGATAGACCCTGCAATCAGAATGTTGTTTAAAGTCTGCACTCAGTATGTAGTATGAGCACAATATTATTCCAACCAGACTAAAGTGTGGCCAAATTTTATAAGGCAGTGTTAAACTCCAATAACAGAAATTTAAAGTGCCCTTTACCTGATGTTCACACCTCTGCCAAGGTTATAGGAGGAGAATTCACTGACCGTTCAGGCAAAACTTCTTTTGTCTTTTCTCTGTCCTCTCAGTTCAGCACTGCTGTTTTTGTTAGTTTTGTACTTGTGGTCAGTGATTCAGACAGAGTACCCAATTCCGGAGTCTCCTCTTCGTCTTTCTAGTAATCTGTAACAAGTGTCTGTCGAATGAGTTGTGTTCATTTTTGAATGCATAATTGTTATTCATGAGCGCATTAAAAAAGCCGTACGGTGATTCCGAGCTCGGTCACTCATATGAGGCAGACCTGGACTGTCTAGGCACCCGCAGCAATGCGTACTTTATTATTTTGTACCTCTCATGCTCGACTTTTTTTAACAAGTTGATTTGATATTAACTTTTAATTCCAACAAACAGTAGTAACAAACCTATTCAGGTGCTACAAGATGACCAGCTACTGCTTAGTTACCCTTAGGTGTACAGTTTTAATCATATTGTCAGCATTATTTTTTTTAGCAGTTGTTAAATGAAGGATTTTAGGTTTTTTAATTTTTTTTTAATGAAACCATAGAGGTCATTCCCCTAACTGACAATAGAGCATGTAAAATGATTTTCTTGAGTTTTTTTCGGCTGTATTCAGACAATAAAAAAGTGTATGTTGTAGAAAAGAAATGTGGAATTTTTTAAGTTCCACTGTTAATTTATTCTTTTTGTATTAAGAATTTGTATAGTAACTTTACATTTTTCAAGATAGTGTTGTTGGCAACTGATAAATGAATTTTCAAAATGAAACATTTGGTGGTTCATGAGATTATTGAAAAAAATTAATAAATTATTGCTGAATGTTCTCAAATGTAGTTGCCTGCTTTTAATAAGTGACACATATTTCTTTTATTATTACTGTCCATTGTTGGGCCTTTGTGACATTTGTGACTTTTTCATTTTGAGTGTACAGTATTGTGGTTTGTTTTTACCTTTGAGTCACTGGTAATTTTTATCTCTGTAGTCAATTGTGAAAACGGCATTCAAAACAGCAAACAAATGCCTGCACAATTGTGGCTTTCCTTCCAAGTGCTCATGGATAAGATGCTATGCAAAAAAGACAATAAGATGAGCTACTACTAAATGTTCTTGTCAAGTCAGTTTGTGATGTTTGTTTGTAACCCTTCTAGTTTCTCCATGAGGCTGCAGAAATGGGCTATGCTTACCATAGGAGTGGGTGCTTTTAATGACTGGTTAGGAGTGATCAGCATTATGTTTTGATAAAATGTATTTTCAGTGGGCTGGTTTCAATCAGTCATCCAAGTCAGTTCTTTCTTACCCCACCAAAAAAGAAATCCTTTTTTGTTATGGAAAAAATGTTCTCCGTGTCTCCCTTGTTTTATTTTGGGAAATTTTGTGTTACACTAAATGTGAATTGGTCATTTACTGCATAAGCAAGCCTTGCATGCATCCTTCTCACAACAAGGGCATGGAGCTGGGAATAGTGTTGATGTAAATGCTGAAAACGGCTGATAGCAGAAGATGTTTTGGATCTATCTTCCTTAAGGTAAGAAAGCTCTTCTCACCTTGTCTTATTTGGCTGCAAAGCCTGCTGATTACATTTCAAAACCATAAATATTATCAATCCTAAAGTGCCTCTGTTGAACTTAAGTTTGAATTACCTTTAGGGGTTTAGCACTTTAGTTCATCTGTTCTGGATAAAAGCAGCACTGTCTTGTGTTAATGTATGTCCGCAACAGAGAGTATTGTGCTAAGCAGATTACTGTAACTTGGCATTCTAGACCTTGGCAGTGAAAAGTGTCTCATAACTTCTCCAGCAGGGCAGGAGCTGGAACATGGGCAAGAGGCCGAAAGTTTCTGACTGGATATAGTTTATCTCTCCTGTACATCCTGCATTGTGTCTTGAATCAGAGCTCTCAGTCAAGGGTGGTCTCTTTCCTACCCTGGAATTACCTCATAGAGGAGTACCCAGGCAGATGTGGAGATACTCACTTGACCTTAGGTGGGTGCTGGGTATTGAAGTTTGCTCCAGTGGATGAGAGGGTCGCCACAGTTAAGCTGTGAATGTTGTTTGTGTTTATGCACCATACTACAATATTTGGACTTTTTAGAGACCCTGATTTCACAGTGAAAATGACTGAGGAACCTGGAGGGGCCTGCTTGGGATTAATGACATGCATTAATTGAACCCAAGTGGTAAATTGTTACAGGATCTCTGTAATGCTCAAAGGATTTTCCACAACAAATATCATGTCCACCCAAAGGTTCTCGTAAGTGTACCTGGTACTAGAGAGACTTGGGTCAAACTTAGTCTGAACTGAAGCACTAATTTCTAGAGACCCATGTGAAGATTGGTGACTGTCACCACAGCACTGTGTGTTGGTAGAGTGGTAAGGGAACCTGAAAGGGAAAAGAAAGAGGCCTTCTATACAGTGTTAAGAAGGGTCTCCAGATTTTATAGTGCGGAACCAGCACACCAAAAAGATGGCAGGTAAAACATGGGCCAAACCCATGTGGTGATACAGATTAGTGAGACTACAGTGAATGTGTTTTGGATGGCCCTGGAAGGGGTTCTGGCAAACCACTGAACAACTTGGGAAGGGTCAGTGGAACATCGCCGAGGCTCTTCTTGCCAACATTGGGAAAATGTCTTCCAAATTTGAGGATATTCTTAAAGGGGTAGGAGAGCACTTTAAAAAATCCTAAACTCAGTTAATGCACAGTCCTTGAAAAATGGCAACGCCTGAAGAATTGGTTGAGTTAGGGTTCACAAGAGGATAAGGTTGCATTAGCAATTAAAAAGTTCTATAAATGCAAGCCTGTGGAGGTGGAAGTGTCAAATGCTAAACGTACCTTATATTGTGGTGCTGTTCAGGGTAATTCATCTCTTCAGTATTACATGGAAGGAGGGGCAGTACCATGGGATTCAGAGATTGCTCTGTTGTCAAAATGGGCTTATGAGAGTGCATTTCAGTTGCAGGAGTGTGCTTGCTGGATTAAAGACTTTAGCCCTCAGATCCAAGAGCAGCAATGCGGACTCCGCTGGTCGTGCTTGCAGCAATCAGCCATCTCTTCGTCCTTTTGCACATTCTTACCAATGGGTGTTGTGTTGATTTTGGAAAAAGCTTGTGCCTGTTTTACCCTGTGCTATCTTGTGGAATGTGCTGCGAAAGTGTGCTGTTTCCTGCCTGTAGCACATACCGTAATTGATATTTAGTAGAATTTGTTCAGTATGAGTGTGCCGGACTTTTCCAAGTGTGTGTCTTGTTTTCTCATGTTTATGTTTGTTATGGACTGAATAATAAGGAGCTGCTGAAATGTAATCAACAGACTAGCTCAATATAGTCACACATTACGATGTAGTTTAACTGCAGAACCAAAAATCCAGGAGGTGAATTTGGTGCTGATCCCACTCCTGCAGTGTCTCACTGCAGAGGGTGGAGTTGGATAGAAAATCCAAGGGGAGACTCTAATATCTCAGAAGTCGTCTTTTTTTCTTTCTCCCGTTGGTTAGAAAACTTTGTACAGAAGCCCCAGTCAGCACAGTAGTAGAGACACTGCCAAGTGCATAGCTAATTACAACATCCTAAATGTAATATTGTTGCACAGCGAGTCTAGATGGACCTGATCCAGCTCCACACCCTGGACCTCTGGTTCTGCAGAACAAAATATAAGAATTTATATTTATGCTCAGTCCATAAAGTCATGGAATTTGTTCAGAGAAAAGCTGACTAGAGAGAACTTTGTAGTGAGCCATTAGTGCATAGTTGCATCAATCAAGTCATAGTAGGTAGTGAACAATGGAGGTGGAGTTCTTTTTTTTTACCTCCACAAATTTGCTAAATGCTATATTTTAAATTGTCTGAAAAATGAACTCTGCAATAACAATAAAGATCTTTATAATGTGTTAATGATAAACTTGACACCATCTAATGCTAACAAATATTTGAACTAGAAATACTAGAAGACAAACTGTAATCATCATATTGAAGCTTTCTGTTGTCCTGCTCTGCTTCTAGTCCTTGTTTCTCGTCAAAGGAAATATTCTGCTGCAGGAACCTGAGGTTGGGGGCTTCCACTACATGCAAACCTCCTGAAGGGGTTACAGTTTTGGCCGCTATTTTACCCAATCCTAAGTCGCTCTTTTCTGAAATTTCTAAGTCATGTTGAATGTTGTCAGTAGGTCTTTTTCATGCCTTTTGTAGTCCATTGTTTTAGTGAGTGCAGTTGACTGAAAAAGCAAGTAATTGCACAAAACAAAGCAAATGTCAACCACTAAAGAAGCTGTTTAAGAATGGCAGGAAGAGCTTTGAGTGAGAGCTTGTTACCTGTCTTGTAATAGGTATGCTTCACCAATTGATGATTACAATGTTACCATTCCAGGAGTCCACATAGTCAGCAAAAACCTCCTATCATGACAGGCAGAACAAATCTTTGTGGAGCGCCAACACACACCAATAGAAATGAGATCGAGCCATTCAACACTCGTTTCTCCAGTGACATCTACTGGCCATTTAGTGTAACATCAAACTATATATAATTCAGTGGCAGTCTGGAAAACAGGAAGATCACTAACAATCATTGTGCATGTGATGTATCGATTAAATAAATCATTAAATAATGCCAATGAGTGTAATGCGCAGTACGATTAACAACAGCATTTATTTCTATAGCACATTTTCATGCATCTTAAAGTAAGTTTTATAAGAAGTTAAAGAAAAAAAAATGATGAAAATAATATAAATACATAAAATGCAAAATAAAAAATATAGAGATGTAGACAGCACAGATGAACACTGGGTACTAGGGTTGCTGCCCTGTCACCAGCTGGCCACACATCTAGAACACAGTTCATTTAGATCCTATGGCCCTGGCCTCTCCTGAAAGACAAAAGAAGCCCTTCTGGAAGTGACAGTTAAACTGCTTCTGAAGAGACCACCGCTAGTCATTTTCAGAACACTCTCACCACTCCTTCAGTATGTTGTAGTGTAAAACAAGACACCTCACTCAGCCTCTGTCTAGACTGTGCTCATATTTCCACTTTATCATTTTTATTACTGCTATTATTACCTGCTTTGGTATTTTGGTTTCTCTTCTGGGGTCCCAAAAATCTCCAGTGTTTTACTGTAGATAAAAAAAATAATAAATAACAAACCTAACGGGCTGAAGATGACATGCCAACATGACCATAAAGCAGTATTATTACAAGAGTTAATTAAGCAGTCTATTGGTTGTCTCTTGTAAGGGTTATTTGTACTTTGTAAAGCTCAAATGGAAATTGCCCACTACAAATAGATCCCCTCGTACCTGATGGATTCCATGTGAGGTGCTACCATGGGATTGTTCTCTTAAGGTCACAATGTGGAGATGATATGTTTATTACAATACTCAAGCTGTCTTTCACAAATTGTGCACTTTTAATGGGGTTTTCAAGTGTAGATAATTCCAGTGGGGTCTCTTGAATGAATCTCCCATAGTGTCTCTTAGAATTGCTCATACCGTTTGCTTTGCTTATACATCAGCAGTATGTAAGCAGGTTCTCTTTACTCGAGCAACACTCACTTCATGGATTGTTCCTACTGGGCTCCCAGAACGCTAACTCAGTCGGCATTCTGTCAAGCAGTTTTGCCAGCTGAGTCGAAGGTGATCTCCATCAGAGCAGCCGAGTAACACCTTCTCATTGTAATGACTTTGTAACAGATTTGCTCTTTTTGGGCTGCACAACCATCCACTGTCTGTTGCTGCCCCACCCCTCTCACAAAGACCCTCAAATTGGTATATGTTTGAACCACTTTTAAGCTTTCTGATCTTATGATTGTCTCTCTACTAATCTATGGCCTACTGATGCTTTCTGCAAATGACAAATTTTTATTTTTGGAATGAGTTCTTATGAATTCCTGAGCTGCACCAAATCAGTTCATTCAAGCTAAATTATCTGTATTTTCTCACTATGATGGCATGCTCATGCTTTACTTGTAAAGTTCTGTCAAAGACAATGCAGTTCTACATTACGAAATGTCAGCAAATAAGTAGATTGTGATTTGTGGCTGAGTCAGTCGATTATCCTGCAGCAATGGAACTTCTTAAGGCAGAAATATAGGACAATATGGAATCATGAAAGTGTAGAACTGAAGTACATTACTATCTTGTACGTGAAATGTATAATTAATCTTTTTCTATGGTAGCTACATTAAATATTTAATTATACCATTGTGATTCTTCCAATGGTGACCACAGATTGGTAGAGTGGTGGCTGTTGAAATATCCATTACTGCCAGAATGGATCTTACGCCATTGGACCTTTGAGCAAAGCCCTTAACCTGAAAATTGCTCCAGGGTTGCTGTCCAATCGCTGACCAAGTCAAATTCCTGTACATTAAGTACTAGCAAATAAAAGTGATTCAGATTCTGACCAGCAAAAATCATGTGAAAAGACCATTTCTCCTCGGATAATTAACAAAATATATCAAACCAAAATCAAATTGGCTGAAGGATTCTTTTCTGGTACTGACCATGTATCCTAGTAGTGACTCAAATAAATCAATGCACATAAACAGTTCAAAGCAACAAGATCGGTAAAGTGAGTTGTAATGACCACGTGTGTTTGGTTAAATGTCCCACAAATATGTGACAGTCAGTAAAGAGCATACCATCCCTAACAGAAATGCTACATTCACACTGTTGGATCCAAATATTGCAACAACAAAAAAAATTAACACAACATTCTGAATCCCACTTGGTTGGCTTTAGGGTCACAGCAGGCAATAGCTTACCCTGGTAGCTCTGAGTGACAGACAGGAGACATCCCTGGACAGGTCACCGGATTACCACACAGAGTGCTCATAATAAGAAACCTGAACACACCTTCTAGTAGATTTAACTGGGGGCATCAGAGAGAGTGATGGGAGCTGAGAGAGTCTGAATCACCAAAGTAGAGAGTGCACCACTAAGGAGACCAGGAGCAGGTGGCCATGCATCAGTAGGGTTGTGAATGACACTGGGCAGGTCGTCCATGTGTGCCAGTATGGGGACAGTGAGGTGAGCCACAACCCTAGCCAGTGTCTTAGTGTGCATTTGCTGTTTTCCAGGGATTCTTATGGGAAATTACCTGTATTGAGTAAATCAATAAATACGCCCAATCATGTGTGACGTTTCTGTTTCCCTGCTGTCTGTCTTGGGTTACAGCCCCAAACCACCCCCCATATTAACTGGGGACTCTAAACTGTCGTGGTATGACTGAGTGTGCCATCCTCTCACCTCAGAAGACATTCTAGTGATTGTAATTGAGGTTAAATAGAATATGCAACAAAAAGCCTCATTAACTTCAAAATAATTCTTGATACGTATTTGAATTTATTTTGAGAACATAAATTGACTTTACACTTTTCATTGGAACTCGGCTATTCTTTATACATGCACTAGAGCTTTGTAGAGGTGCCTTTGTAACTTCTTGCAGGTGTTTTTAGGAAGTTCCCGACTGGCTTCTTGCACCCCTCCGTTGGAATTCTTGCCCATTCTTCACATACAAAGGCCTTCAGCTCATTGATGTTTGTTGGCTTCTGTGCTACAACTTGAAGCTAATGAAGGATCATTGATGAGTTCCCAAAGGCCTAGTTGTGTTTTAATGGAGCTTTATACCATGAAAAACTATGCAAAGGTTTTAAAATAGCAATATTCCATGGGTGTTGAATATTTGAGACCTGGCTACATTAACAAAATGTTCTGTTACTCAGGAATATTAACTACGGCGCGCACATTCTTTGTTGATTGTATGCATCACTCAGCCGTTAAAGACGACACCCAAGGCAAAATCTAGCAGTTTGAAAAACCAGACTTGGTAAATCTTAATCTTAAACTTCTTCCCAAGACATGTCAACTAGTTTGAGGTTGGTGTTTCGAGGTTGACCCCTTGTCCTTTCGGCCCCTGGGGGAACCCAGAGCATGGCTACTTGGGGTGAGAGGTATCAGGACATATCCGATGCTGCGCTTTTCTAAATGTACAAGCAGAAGCCTTCAATGTAGTGCCGGTTCTTCAGCAGTCACACAGCACTGGGCTAATTTAGGGTCCGCAGTCCTCCTGAGCAGAGCCGTTGGAGACACAAGGAGAACAGTGGCTGGGCTCTCCTAGAGCTGAGAGGCCACCATGTTAATGTGATGTCTTCACCTCCACTTTCTTCAATTCGTACCCTGGTCAGATGATGTGAAGGTAGACAGTTACATGCAAGCATGAATATGTAGGAAATCTGCTAACAGGCATTGCGTTTAAAATGGTCTCTACAAGGCTCAGTGATTCAAGATTTAAGTAAAAGGCGGTAAGAGAAGGGAGCTTGGGTGTGGCTGTACCTTTTGGTAAGTAGCTGAAAATATCACAAATTTTTAAAAATCTATCATATTTCCAGAAGATTCATCCACTTCAAGTTAGCAACAGTAAAAACTAAAGCCATAATTAAATACATAAATGTGACGTAATTTGATTCACATACTTTAAGTACATAATCCTACATACTGTAACAGAGCACTAAACTCTGCCCACCACACAGCACCTCGGCTCCACTGCTCCTCCAACAGGCTCAAATGGAGAAACAGAGGCTACAAATGAAAGCATAACTCACTCGAGGACGCAGCTGTAGTAGCACAAGGAGGGCGACGTCAGCTCAAATGTTTGGCATTGCATCCTGAACACAATTAGAAACAGAAACCTGAGTGCATCACTGGGAAAGCCCTTCGAAACATCAGCGGCAACAGCCATCCCATTCGTCACATTTGCATATAATCAAAAGAGAAATGGAAAAAACGGGGCCAGTTCACTTGGGTTGAGCTCTCCCCTTGACAGATTGGTGTTGACTGAAACTTGGACAGAAGCACTGAGAATGTAAACCGTCCGAGTGGAGAACGTCTCTCGGTGAGCAATGATACGATGTGTTGTGGTGAGTTTCCCATGAAGGGTCCACTCAGCCCTCCACATTCTCAGGGTTTTGGAAGCATGCGGGCCAGCAGGAAGTAGCAATTCCTAGTGTAGTCATCAATACAGTGGTGCTTGAAAGTTTGTGAACCCTTTAGAATTTTCTATATTTCTGCATAAATATAAGCCTAAAACATCATCAGATTTTCACTCAAGACCTAAAAGTAGATAAAGAGAAACCAGTTAAACAAATGAGACAAAAATATTATACTTGGTCATTTATTTATTGAGGAAAATGATCAAATATTACATATTTGTGAGTGGCAAAAATATGTGAACCTCTAGGATTAGCAGTTAGTTTGAAGGTGAAATTAGAGTCAGGTGTTTTCAGTCATGGGATGACAATCAGGTGTGAGTGGGCACCCTGTGTTATTTAAAGAACAGGTATCTATCAAAGTCTGCTCTTCACAACACGTTTGTGGAAGTGTATCATGGCACAAACAAAGGAGATTTCTGAGGACCTCAGAAAAACAGTTGTTGATGCTCATCAGGCTGGAAAAGGTTACAAAACCATCTCTAAAGAGTTTGGACTCCACCAATCCACAGCCAGACAGATTGTGTACAAATGGAGGAAATTCAAGACCATTGTTACCCTCCCCAGGAGTGGTTGACCAACAAAGATCACTCCAAGAGCAAGGCGTATAATAGTCGGTGAGGTCACAAAGGACCCCAGGGTAACTTCTAAGCAACTGAAGGCCTCTCTCACATTGGCTAATGTTCATGAGTCCACCATTAGAAGAACACTGAACAACAATGGTGTACATGGCAGGGTTGCAAGGAGAAAGCCACTGCTCTCCAAAATAAACATTGCTACTCGTCTGCAGTTTGCTAAAGATCACGTGGACAAACCAAAAGGCTATTGGAAGAATGCTTTGTGGACGGGATGAGACCAAAATAGAACTTTTTGGTTTAAATAAAAAGCGTTATGTTTGGAGAAAGGAGAACACTGCATTCCAGCATAAGAACCTTATCCCATCTGTGAAACATGGTGGTGGTAGTATCATGATTTTAGCCTGTTTTGCTGCATCTGGGCCAGAACGGCTTGCCTTCATTGATGGAACAATGAATTCTGAATTATATCAGAGAATTCTAAAGGAAAATGCCAGGACATCTGTCCATGAACTGAATCTCAAGAGAAGGAGGGTCATGCAGCAAGACAACGACCCTAAGCACACAATTCGTTCTACCAAAGAATGGTTAAAGAAGAATAAAGTTAATGTTTTGGAATGGCCAAGTCAAAGTCCTGACCTTAATCCAATCGAAATGTTGTGGAAGGACCTGAAGCGAGCAGTTAATGTGAGGAAACCCACCAACATCACAGAGTTAAAGCTGTTCTGTACGGAGGAATGGGCTAAAATTCCTCCCAGCCGGTGTGCAGGAATGATCAAAAGTTACCGGAAACGTTTAGTTGCAGTTATTGCTGCAAAGGGGGGTCACACCAGATACTGAAAGCAAAGGTTCACATACTTTTGCCACTCGCAAATATGTAATATTTGATTTTTTTCCTTAATAAATAAATGACCAAGTATAATATTTTTGTCTCATTTGTTTAACTGGTTTCTCTTTATCTACTTTTAGGACTTTAATGAAAATCTGATGATGTTTTAGGTCATATTTATGCTGAAATATAGAAAATTCTAAAAGGTTCACAAACTTTCAAGCACAACTGGATGTTGCAATGATAAAGAGAAGGTCAGGCTTATCTCAAAGATGTCCACTTCAGGATGTCAAACTCTCTGCTGTGTTTGACTGTGATAGCCAACAGCAGGAGGACATTTTTAGGCAATGCAGTTGTGTTCATCTAATGAGTGGATGGATTTTAAACAGCCAGGTCGTAACTTCAGAAAATCAACAATACAATCTCTGCACCAGAAAGTCGCCTGTATGGTTTAAGGTGTTAAAGACACAAATGTCAAATCACAGATTAGCAACAGCTAGGATTGGAGAAGCTGCTGCCAGCATATTGTAATGGTGCCACCTCTACTGTAGTAGCAGTGAAGACGAAGCAGGAAACATGAAGAACAGTGGTACCGCGGTAGGAAGATGCAATAGACAGAGATGGTGGACCATTGTTCAAACGAACAGCTACAGGGACAGCTTATAAAAAGGGGAATCCACCAGAGGCCCAGTGTGACTTTCTTAGCGTGGTATAGTGCAACAGTCCAGGCATACACAGGAGCTGGGGGCTTGGAGGGAGGTACACATAAAGAAGGGCCCCACTTGTCACTGTCCTATCTCCTCCTGCTGCTCAGCGACATCTGAGAACTTCTTTAAGAACCAAAGGAGTCCACTTTACAATTGGTGGAACATGTTTAGCTGTGACACCAAAGAGCAAATTTAGGAGATCAAGTTAACTAATGAGCTATAAAATGAGCAAACATCTCTTCAGTTTTCATGTACTAGAGCCGTATTTTGCTACTCGATGAACACGGTCATGAAGTAAAATAGTACTGTCCTCGGGAAAGACAGTGTTAATGATGGACCAACCCTTATTGATCATCATCTCAAATGATCGTTTAACAGACCTGCCGCACTGAGCACATTGTAAAGCAAAATTTGGACCAGCCATACTCTGTGTAATAATGGAGGGAAGTCATACAGGACTTGCAAGCAGCGGTTTGTATTGCTAAGCTAAATGGCCGGCTGCCGATCGAGCCTCATACTTACCTGTGACTGAGTTCACTGCATGGCTGCACATGCTGCCGATTACGTTCAGTGACACGCATGCAAACAAAAGCACCAGATGAGTGAACGTTGTGTGCAGTATCTAACCGTGTCAAAACTAGATTCATTTGACTGGAAGTAGAAAGTGGAAGCCACTAGACCAGGGGTTCTTGACCTGAGATCTGTGGACCCCTAGGGGGTCTGTGAGGGTTAGATAAAAACTAATATTTATATTCACTATACAGCCTGATGTACTACTTAAAGTAGTAGTGGTAGTAGATCTGTTTTAGTTTGCTCAAGAGAGGATTGTATGTCATAATTATAATGAATGGCCATTTTGTTTTGTTTTTTTTTAGATTGTTTAAAGTTTAATAATACAAAAAAAAGTATTTCAGACAATCAAATGTCAATAAATAAAGTACATTATATACATCGCATGCAAAGTTGTGTTTATGTCAATATTTCTGGGGAAGGGGGTCCATAGCTTTCATCAGGCTCTTAAAGGGGTCCGTGACTCAAAAAAGGGGAAGAATCACTGCGCTAGATGAAAATAAATTAAATTCAGTTTAAATACTTTGGGTGTTCATTTGCCATTGAGAAATTCTCTTGAATCTGTCGTAACAAGAGATCGACCTGTAATTAGCCGTCACATCTAATGTCATCAAGAGTTTGAGGCTGGAGGTTCTTCTCTTGGCCCGCTTTCATTCTCAGTGCTTCTCAGTGGTTGGAACAAAGTAACTAAAGCCAGGGACAGGCTATGAAAAGCCCGTAAAGTAGTTTGGTCGTTTTCAGGTACGCAGGACACTTTCTTTTTACTCTGAATCTGCCAAATCCAAGTCAGCATGATTAAGGGGGAGGATAGAGCACACAACAGGGTTCTGTCACACACCAACCTTTACTTCCTGGCACTGAGACCATTTATAGTCCTACTTTATTTTAGATAAAAAAATTCACGTATCCGAGATCTAGTATTGGCCTCACTTTCGATGTTTTTGATGAAGCAAAGTATCTGAAGAATACGCCAGTGTTTTCTTATTGCAGTGGCACAGGCTGCACTGTGTGAATTTCGGGTGAATGGCCCACCTTAGTTAAAAGAAAAGGCCCGGGAGTTGAATTTCTCTAAGGAGAGTGGGGTGGTAAACAGAATGTGAAAACCGGGCGACAGCGTTTCACTCCTCCACTTAACAACATTTGTCTCTTATTCCAATTATGTGGCTCAGTTTTATTTAACCATTGCAAGCTTGCAGTTCCCCTGTGTGCTGATAGATGGTGCTGTATACAACCCTACCCTACTGAATTCCTACAGTGCCATTGTGTCTCTTGGTTTCAGCATATTCTCTTTCATTACACCATCACTTTTTTTTGTATTCATTTCTATCAATGTAAAAAAAAAAATTTCAAAGTTTTGCTTTCACCATCATTTTTTGTTTGTGAACACCGACATGTTGTTTTCACAAGTGGGTCCTATTACTGTCATGTGAATGAAACTGATATGATGCGTCATGTCAATGGCATTCTGCTATAAGACCACAGCACCGACTTTCTTGAAAATCCTTCAGTGGATCAAAGAAAATTCTTAGTGTCAGGTTCTTTTGGTTTTGAACTTATGTTCTTTGTGAGTTTTGTTTTGTCCCTTTGATTTAGTTTTTTGGCGGGACAAACGCTGTTCTTTCTATTTTCCACAAGTGTGACTTTACTATTCCCTTTAACATCAATTCGATCTGCTGGTCAAGATCTCTCCCATTCATTCATGGTTCTTCCTACGTGTCTTTAAACATTTATCGCAGTCACTTTAGGGTTTCACACGTGACAATAACACACAATGTGAATCATAATGGCCCCTGAAATGTACCACTCAAGACACAGTAGTCATGGTTATGTAAACACATTATAGAGAACTCCATACCAAAGCATTTTCAAGTACAGATAAGAGACACAGTTAAACTGTTAACTTTCTCTTATTTATAGGTGGAGCTAACACAGACTCAGGGTCACTCAGCAAGTGACTGCTGGGAACTAAAGCACCAGCCTTGGTTTTGGTATCTACTGTCAGTCCTTACCCACTGCCAGAATGTCACTTATAAACAGACACCAACACAGTTGCTTTCACCTCCCTATTCGTTTTTGCTCTGCATTGCAGTCAAGTTGGCCACTCTTCCCCAACAATATTAAAAACACATGAACATGAAACAAGATCATAAGTTCCTATGAATTACATTTCAATAAATATTCCTGTTATTAAGTAAACTAATCCAATCATCCATCTACCAGATGAACACGGTTAATCATTTTAGCGTTGCTATCCGTCCTGCCAGCCATAAAGTAGTTCTTTGCATGCCACACAACTCACCCACATCAGGACAAGTTAAGATCTTAAAATCTGCTCGTCTTTGGCACGAAGGAGGAAACTCCACACACAGGTTTGTGCAGAGATCTAAAGATGATGACGGAGCCAGGATTTTAATGTGAGAATAAAATTGTTTTTTTATGGACACACATGCACGGTCACTAAATTTCAGGCTTGGAGTGGGCAGTATGGCCTAAAATGAATATCACAGTAAAACTGAAAATTCCAACAGTAATGCCAGATACTGCTATAATATGTGTATACAGGTGGAATCACATGGGACCAAAAAATATTTCATTTTAACAAATATAGGGAAAATATGTATACTATTGTGTCTGGGGTTGCCAGCGATTCACCATCTCTAATGGCAGGAGCGGAAGGACAGCTCTGTAGCTGCCCTGCTGTGTCTGGTAAGCAGTAAACCAAGGGCAAAGCAATGGGTTGTCCTCTGCAGGATCAGGCTTACCGCGGAACATGTTTCTGAATGAAGTCTTGAGACTGTACCTGTTTACTCTATACAGTAATAAAGTACCTGTAACTTCCTTGAACTCACCTTCCTGTCCCTTGTGCAACTCTGTGACCAAAGCTTGACAATACCCTTAAAAAAAAAAAAAAAAAAAAACGGAGCTTCTTAAACTGCAAAAAAATTATTTGAAAATGAGACGTTGGTTGTAATTTTTTTTTTTTTTTTTTTAATAGAAATACAGGTATGAATACAGAACAGGTCAGTATCCATTCACAAAAACTACCCACACTGACGCTCAGTGGAGCACTGACACAGAATTCAGCTATGCGCCTACACTCTGACTGACGGTGGCCCACAACCAGAGGTTTCACAACAGACCCTTGCTTTTTTTTGGTCTAACAAGAAAGACCAACAGCCTGTTGCAGGTATAGGTGCAGCATTAAGTATTTTTTTGCATTGCATTATCATCTTTGGTTGTCATGTTTGGCCAAGAAAACGTTTGTTACACTGAAATCTACATTTCGTTAAAACAAAAATCCGTTAAACAGGATGTTTTATGAACATTTGTCCGGGCCAATAAAAAGTATTTATTATTCTGAAAATTTGTTACTTCAGTATTTGCTATAGCAGGATCTGACCTGTATGCCTTTAAGTGTGAAACTTACTTACTTAACAAATAACAACTGTATTAAGTTCATTTATGTTTTACCAACACATCTGTGCTCCATCAAAATGTTTATTGATGCTCTTCTACTCAAATAGATTGAACTGCTTAACTCTAAAAGGCTGGCGTCATCTGTTCGCTTGCTCACGCTGCCACTGCCAGGCAAACAAAAGATGCAGCTTCTTCCTGTCAGCATTAACTCCATGCACAGCACTCTGGGTATTTCTCTGCACTCATTTATTACTCATTTTTTTTTATCAAAGCCTACAGCATTATGGTGGACCGATCCCTCACACGGCTTCTTTGTCCCACTTCCATCTGGCAGAAAGTACCATAGTATCTGAGCCAGTTCTGCTACAGCTTGTACTCCCTTAGCTGACTGGATTCTGAACTCCATGCTGCCCCCCTGCTCTCAGATCTCCTACTGGTAGTCTGTCTAGATACGGGACATCTGTTACTACTTCTTTCTCGATTATCAGCCGTTGGTATCACGACATTGCTTATTACCGTTTCGGTTTGTTGCTATTCATTTACCTAATAATCATTTATTTGTCTGTTTATAGTATAATATAGTTCTTCACATGTCTTGTAATCGTCTGGTCTTTATGGATATGCTGCCCTGCCATCCTGGAGAATGCCATTTTGTGCCACTGTCTATGAATGGTATGCGAGTAAAGCCACTTGACTTGAAGTTCACTTACAAGTCCATACACAAAGACATTACCTTTGAGACTCTAAAACAGGGACATAAAATCCCATTTGCCATTTCATTCTTCATGTATGTTTTATGTTTTCTATTGTACCTATCCCCCCCACCCCACTATGCTGCGTTATCGGCCCAGCAGCTCATTGCTAGTATTTCTTAATGGGGCTTTACACTGGCGCTACCCCAGCGGCCCCCAGAAATAAGACGTCACACTTCTATACTGTACAGTAGTTAAATGGTGTGATTATAGTGAACTGAAACCACTAAATACAAGAACAACACGCTCATACGCAATTCTCAAAACACAAGATGAACACAAAACAACAAAAGGCACCACACATGAACAACAAGTACTAATCCTGATGATATGCAAGTTCAATCCAAAATCCAATGAAGCTCAGTTCAACGCCATACAGAAGATGGGGAAACTTCCTACTGGGCACACCGCCACCAGTATCCTCCTCAGAATCGTATTCTGTATTGTAATCGTATATTGTATTTGTATCTATCCTCAGTATCCTGGTTCAGAATTGGCCATTTCTGTAATTGCAGATCATCTCCGATGCTTGAAAAATCCCTCCTCTGCTAAGTAAGGCCTTCCTTTTCCTTTTAGTTGTGAGAGCCAGAGAGTGTTGACATCATCCTGCTCTTGCCATTGGCCAGTCTCTCTCTCTCTCAAGTGCAGATGTTCCCTCCACTCCCGGCCAGGAGAAGTCAACACCGTCAAGGAGTAGACAAACAGCACTGATGCGACAACCGTTACAATGTTTAAATGTGTTGGCAACTTTTCTAGTGATTTTTAGCATCCCAATAAAATGGTTTACTCATAATGCACACTGGAAGAAGAATGCCCTCCCGTCTACTAGCTCAACTGGTATCGGGTGCACTACTACTACAGGCTTATTTATTTGCGCATCACCTTATCAACATACGAATATAGCAGAGAGATCTGCCACGGCCACGAGGAGAATGCGCAAACTCCACTGCAACAGCGAGTGACCTGGGAATTTCATTCAGGTAATTGGAGCCAAGAGACAGAAATACGAACTACTGTGCCACTCATCATAAATCCTAACACAAAGCTACAGTCCGAGTCAGTCTAGAGAACACATTTTAAAGGTGTACTCCTCATCATCAAGTACAGACACAGTACTGGCAGTTTTAACAGCACAAAAGAGCTTCCTAGTTGCCATTCACCAGTTCTGGGCAGAACCGAGGAAAAGTAATCCCAAACATGTGGTCTGCATTGGACCGTCGCCACTCTATTGCCTTTAGCACTTTCATTTTTCAGACACATGACCAGCCAAGCTATCGTTTCCCATCATCAACCAACTTCAGTTGACACTCTTAACTTGGAGTATCAGCACATGCACAACTTCCCAGCCTGCATTTGACTGTCCCTGTCACTCTATTGTACATTTTAAATACAGTAGCCCACTATTTTACACTCATCCCAATTAACACGACCATCGTGTGGTGTGCAGTCCTCTGGTCAAGATGATTCCACTCTGGCTGGCAGCGGTGGTACGATGACAACAGTCCACTTTGGCCAACAACATTCAGCCTTCTTGTGTTTGTATTATTTGACAGGCTGCATGTGACACAGAGAACAGTTAAGACATGAAGAAACGGCACTGGAGAGGCGTGGATGTATTTAAGGTTACAAATACGTTTTTACCTTACAAGCTGCCTTTTTCTCTCTTTAATAATCATTGTTACAATCAGGCAAAACAATTAGTTTAAGATGAAAATGCCATGTTGGCTAGAAAATGTTACCACATCTTACATATTATTTATATAAGTAAATCAACTAATTCAGACTTTAATCCGTTTCATGTCCGTATTATTACTAAATTAAAAGACATTCTTTACAATAACTGAAGTTTCACCCTTCAAGTCTGAAGGGCCACGGAGGCAAGACGACAATTTGTGCATTTTAAATTTAGACCAAACACCCCCCACCCCCCTAACGTCCCAGGACAGGGCGACAAAAATGAGATTACACAGAAATGTTATGTTTCACTTGGCACTCTGCAGCATGGCATGAAGGATGGCCAGCCAGTTCAAATATGCCTCCCACCAAAACACCCCCTTTTTTTTTTTTTTTGGATTGTGACCCACCAACCCCAAGAGGATAGAAAAACAAGCTTTTAACACGGCCACAAGCCTTGGCATCCGCAGCTGCAAGCAGCCTCCATCTCTAATGAAAGCCAGTTACCATAACAGTGTTCCCATAGCGACACTCCAGGGACCGGACCGCCGCTGGCTCCCACATTCAGGACAGCTGGAAGCTGTTAGATCAATATGGCGTGAGAAAGTTTTGTTTTTTTTTTTTTTCCTTTCTTGCACCCCTCCACCCCAGCCCACCCCCTGCCTTTGAGCTTTCAAGTGTAATGCTCCACATTTCTGAGGCGTGGGTTTGTACTGTCAGGGGACTGGGGTTAGCCTAATCCATCCCCACGTCGGAACAAAGGCATGGCAGCCTTTCATTATGCAATCTTAATTTGCGCCTCTCTTTTTCAAGGGTAATTTCATTTAAAGGCAACAATTTCTTCCTAAATAAAAAAAAAAAAAAAAAAATGAACCATTTGTTTATGCATTTTGTCTGTCTGTTTCATTCTGGAGAAGGCTGTATTAATGGTCTCCACAGACTTGGTTTGGCCTCTGGCCGCTCACGTCAGACGATATTCTTCTCTACAGCCCATTTGTGTCAGAATTCCATTCTCCTCATTCCTTATTTGGGGGGGGGGGGGGGGGTGAACTAACATTATCTCACTCCACCTCGAAAGCCTGTTGGCAGCTACTTTTCTGTTAGTTATTCCTATCTCAACCACACTGCGTAAAGCATTCACATATTTCTCAAAATGCTGCGAAAGTAGTTGATGTGCTGTAGACGCTGAAGTGTCCCACAAGTAACCAGTGGTGGGCCTTGTGGTCGACAGTGCAATGCCTCAGCCATGAGTCGACGGTGCCTGGCAGTGCCGGTTTATTACTCAGTACCTAAAATGCCCACTTCAGGTTACAATTAGGTCAACGTAACCCTCTGCAGGTGAATGATGTGACTTGGAAGAGATGAAAACTGTCATGGCTATGTGGTATCTCCAAGATGTTTGCCGAACTATAATGCAGCATTCACAGATTTGAGGCCTACCTATCCAAGTAACTCGAATCCCTCCCGCCTTAGAGGTGATCGATGTAAATAGAGGAGTACAGTAAAATGGTGTCACTCTAGCCCAGTCTTTAAAATGCCAGGGGCTGAAAACACTTCACCAAAGTGAGAGGCATCAAACTAACTAGAGCACTCAGCCTAAATGAGGCTGGCACACAGTATGCCATGAGTCTGTGGCAGTTCAAGGTTTTAAAAACTGCGGCTCAGGCTTTGTAGATGCCGGCAGAAAGCTCTGCGGCCACACAAGTGTTTAATGAGGGAATTGGCTGACCGCTCATTCACACATGAGCACCATCAGTAGAGCCATCCCTCATTAACACACGGTGGGACATCAAGTAACGCACCCACGCTAACCGAGTCACGACACAAAAGACAGATCGAGATCAAGGGACACCATTAATTGATCCACTGCTGTGGAGACGAGGTGAGGTGACCAAGATGCAGTGGGGTGAAGGAAGAGAAATGCCACTCCTAGAGCAGGGCAATCCTGTGGAGCAGATGCCAAAGAATGGTGGTAGGACAAGGGAGCTGGGCTCAGTGGGTCCCAAACAAAGATGGTTGGGATAAGAGCCAGAGAGGGTTAAGCACATTCACTGGCATTTCAGCATTATTGGAAGAGCCCGAGAGTGAGCAGGGAAGACAACACAGAGATACACTGGGGCAGAGCCAGTTCTGACGCTGCTTTTACTCTTGGTTTTAATGCCTTTGTTGGCATCTATTGCTTGGTTTTTATCTCATACGACACACTTTATTTATGGATCATTTATTAAAGATTGTTGCACTGCACTTTTTGAACACTGCTGTGAAGCTTCAACAAAAGCACCATAGCCTGTTGTGTGTGTCCACATTCACCGCAGTCCACCTCAGCTATGACTATCAACATCCTTGGAAACAGAAGGCGCCAAAGGCTGCAGGCACCCGGGGCATCACAGAGGTCCTGAGCAACGGCATTTCAAATTAACTCAAACATGACTTCTCTCTAATTAAGTGTCATATTAGAATGAACATCATCTATCGCTCAGTTTGTTCAAAGAGTACACATCAGCCTTCTCATTTTCCATTTACAGGCAAAAAACCAACGCAATGTCATAAGTTTGCCAAAATACAGCATAGCTTGCTGCAAATATATACAAACATAGATATACTGTACACAAATACACTTGATATACAAAATAAACAGCTTCCTCAAAATGTGCATTTCTAGGAGATTGCATAAAACTCCCAAGAGGACAATGGATTAAACACTTCACTAGGCCAGAGATTTTTAAAAATGCGGGAACCTCTACTACTCGCTTTAGCTGCTGTGGTTTTGCTATAGACTCCTAAGCACTTGTTTTGATTAAACCAAGTTACTGATGTCCATAAATTTTGTATTGTTGGAGATCCTGACAAATCCAAAACAAAATGAGTGCTCTTAACTCAATCGACACCAAACATTTCCGGTAGGTGTGCATTCTTTAAACATGCCTGCTGCCAAGTGTTTGTTTTTCCACACAGTCCATTACATATGTTGCCCGTGTCACACGTGCGCATGGGAGGCAGCTAAAGGGCTTGAGTGAAGGCAGTTCTGAGGCATGCTGGGATGTGGCAGAGTGCACTGACTCTCTCTCTCCCTTTCCTGTAGACCATTCCCAGGAGATTCCACCTGGCTCTCTTGATGTCGCTTCCGGGACCGAGACAATGGAAGTAGACCTTACCAGCTCCGGCCCCTCTGACGTCACGTCCGGGCGTGATCCAATGATTGAAGAACACGTGCCCGAGCCTTATGACCTCACTTCCTGTCTTCCCCTTTAAAAGCCTGCCCCTTTTTTCTTTTCCCTCAGTCTTGTTCTGGACTCAGTTGTATGCACTTCAGTCCTGGTTATCTGATAAAAAACGACTTTTGCAGCCGGGATACCATATTATACGGGTGGCTGCCCCAAACCTTTATTTGTTTATGTCTCGTTTTTGTGGCACCTGCCATTTGGTCTTTCTATGTTGCCTTTAGGACGAGTTCTTCACTTGAAATGTCATCATTCATTTTCCAAATAAACTCACTAAAGTAAATTAAGGATTATAGTGCAGAGACTGTCCAAATATATTCAACCACAAACAAGAAAACAACCTGTTATGACCCGTGTCCTATAATCTAGGATTAGCACGACCAGTCCAAATCAAAACATTACTATGCCTCAAAAACTTAGCAGTTTAAAGTGTGCGTCATGTATAAAAAGTGATTAATGAATAATAATAAACTCTAAAGATGTCCTCCAAAAGAGCCATAAAACAAACAAAAACGGTTTCATCAGTATTACTCAAATTCCCAATGTGTCATTAACGTGCAAGGACTAAGAAACAAAACAAAACGATGAATGGCCATTCCTTGTTTAACAAGAGCTCTTAGAAACCTTCAGCTGAACTCCGAGACCAGCGGAGTCTCACCGACCGCAGCACTAACTTAGAACTCCTGGACCTCACACAGTGGACCAGACTTCACCATCCTTCTTTTCTTTAGTTCATACTCATCAAATCAAACTCCATACATAACCAATGGAAACAATACTAATCAGAGGGAATATGATTGTCACTCTGACACCAGACCATTAGTTTGGTTCAATTAGCACCCAAATTGGCAACTTTTAACATGTGCACATTACTGTGCGATATTAAACTTTCTGCTAAAAAACAAAATGACGACTTTTAGTTTGCAGGATACAGGAAATTATATTCACACATTTATTTAAATCAGAATTGCCTACTCCAATACTTTATCCACAGGCCACTTGTATTTTTCTATTTACAGTTAATTCAAAATGCTGCTGTAAAGATCATGACTTGTGAAGTACAACCACATAACTCCCATTCTTAAGTTATCACTTGCAATTCCAGTTAAGTTTACGATTGATTTTAAAATTGTTCTTCTTGCATATAAAGCTTTAAATGCCTTGGGCCCTTAAATTATTTTAAATAATGTATTAATACATATATGCTATTTGCTTCCCTGATCAAGCAAAGACACATCAATTGAGAAGTCATTCTTATTCTAAAGTCTGAAAGCCTTTAATTACCATAAATAAAAAATGCATTTGCAGGATCTTTATTAGTTAATTATTGATCTTAGAGAACAGACTTTGATTATTTGATCAGTGAGCAGATCTCTCCATGAAAGAATTCATATTGGAATTCCCAATATTATGAGCTGTATATTTTTTAAGCACAACAATAGTTCATCATGACTGACTCACTCACTCAGTCACTCACTCACTCACCTCACTCAACAAATTTGGCAGGCTCATTCCTTACAGCTTACTTACAAAAGTTAAGCAGGTTTCATTTCGAAATTCTACGCGTAACGGTCATAACGGTCAACAATGTCCGCCATGTTGAACTTTCTTATTCATAGGTAGAAGGCTGAAATTTGGTACTTATTTCGGTGATATGATGCCACTGTCGGCCGTCATATTGAACTTTTCAACGGTCTTTGTTACTTATGGGCCCATCTTCAAGAAATTTGGTACGCGGGTTCCCAACGCTAACTGAATCCTACTTACGTACATATATACGTCCATAGCCTGCAGCTCGGTCACCGTGTGAGGCGGCGTTGGGTCCCCCATCCCAACGCCTTCCACGTTGTTGGCTGCCTGCCTATATAAGGCCATCTGTCGCTCCAGTCTCTACATTCCCTTCCTTGCTTCACCACGGTATTCACGTCTCCCTGCTGATAACTACAGCCTTTTTATTTAATCCACGGCTTCTCCGCTGTTTTATTGTTCATTTATTACGATTATATTTATTGTATAGGTATTTTAGACTTACTTTACATTGTTCAGGTACCCATTTCCTTTATCATTCCAACCGTACCCCCATTAACATGTCTATTGAGGTAATCACCATCGATCAAAGAACTGTCACTTACCAAGTGGTTTCCATGCCCGGAGATGGCACCTGCCTTTTCCATTCTCTTTATTATATATTGCACGGCCATATCAGGCTCACTCTTGATATCCGGAGGAACATTGTGTCTTATGTATTGAATGACTGGGACAGGATCAAGGTGTGGACTGATGACGGTACAGGAGATAATTATACTACACAGGAGCACTAGAAGAGTGAAATGCTTAAGTGTACCGAAATGGCCAAATATTTTACACCTTTGGACAACCGCCAATGCCTCTTAAACATCTTAGCTTCACAGGTGACGATTTCAGTAGTGGACACTTTGATGTTTAGAAATGTTTTTGAACTCTCAAAAGCTGGATGTGAAGTTATCAATGAAACCGGTTGTATACTTACAACGCTTGACAGATGCCGAATGTCTCTTCAACACAAGTCCTACAAATACTGTCGTAACTGAAACAAACCATGAAACTCAAACCGATTATGACAGCAGCAATCCAAGCTGTGAGATTTGAAACAAGATTACTGTTCACATGGCCAACTGTACGTTGCATGCTCAAGAGTAAGCTCAGCGCACAGCTACAGCTTGGTCATATTACAACTGGAGGGCCGAACTCACAATGTGGTATATAAAGAGATCTTTAACAAATAATTATTGGTATATTTTCCCTCAGTTTAAAAAGGTTTAATTTTCTTCTTAATAAAAATTTTAAGGCAGTACTTCACCGCTGCGAAGCGCGGCTATTTTGCTAGTTATACCATAGAATGCACAGTGTAAGAGTAAACTAAATGTAAAAACATTGAATAACACTGAGACAACCTTGAACAGAGAAAACTAACATTACAAGAGTTCACGCTATAGCCTTACGAACCGCTCTCTGCAAACACTTTTTGTTTTTTAATGAGTTTTAAGCACAGGGAAAAAAATGAACATTTGAAAACTCCGCAATTTATAAAAAAAAAAACTAACCATAAACCAAAAAACTAACCTTGCATGAGTCGAGTCCTGGCATGAAGGAAGTGAGGAGGAACTGGGTAGAGAGGAGATTATAGTTTTGAGGTAAAGTCCCTCTGCGCGATGTACATCTGACCGAGAACAATGTACTGTACAGGGAGAGACTGAACACGTGCGGAAATCATGTGGTCATGAACAGATGCAAAAGTTTGGTGGACTTTTTGGTTGTAACCCGATTTGTACGTGTTCAGAGAAGTTCGTGAACCGAGGTTCCACTGTATATATGTGTATATTATATATATCGCTTTAAAAAGAAAAAACACAAAGGTTAATACACAGAATATAATTTACATGTAGGACTTTATTTTGTAAAATTTACAGCAACATTTATCAAATCAAACAGATCATTTGTCCAATCAGTAAACTATATTTTTAAGGCTGGGTAGGAATTCCTTGTGATTTTTTGATATAAAGTGTAAATTACATTTAAAGTAAACATGTGCACTAGTTCTTAGGTAAACTGAACAGCATTTTACGAGTGTGTGGTGTGCTGGGTTCAGACCACATGGGCAACAGTTTGCTGCCCTTAAACTAATATCCAGACTTAATGGTACTGGGCCAAGGAAAACAAAACCTTAACAAAATTGCTTGTTACTTTCAATTTTCCTTTAAAAGGTACCTGCATCTCTGGACAAACTCCAAATTAAGCTTGGAGTCAAAGTAATTTCATGTCACCGTTACGTGAACAGAAATGTCCCGATTCTATTGCCACACACAGCTTGTTGTTAGTACACAGTGTGCTTTCTCTTAGTAAACAAAACACACTGCATGTTGCTTGCTTTCAGACTGAATTTATTCTGCAGTGCATAATTGCTATTTTCATTTTTTTTTTTTAAATAAATGTAGTGAGTTGAACAGTGCCTGGGAAAGTAAATTGAGTTCACTTTATTTTTATACATCTCTCTGCTAAAGACCATCTCAGAACACTACACTAACAACTAGAACAAAAGCAACAGAAAAACATGTAAGCTTATAACCTCACATGCCTAAATAAAAAGTGTAAGAGAAATCACTGAACTTTGCATTCTAATAAAAATGAGGCCTTGCTCCATGGCCAGGTGTAACTGGCAGTTTGAAATTGTTGTGGTACCAAGTGAAGACTGACAACACAAAGAATGATGACGGTCACAATTTTGTTTAATAAAAGCCAACTAATAAAATGTTTCTGCATTATGGCTAGCTTAATAAGCAGTCCACATAAGGCTAGGCTATGCCAGAGTTACTGGTTTTCATCATGAAATCAAACAATCAGACCACTGGGCATTCTTACACCCTCAGATAATTCCAAAGGCTCCACATCCAGGATCATCAGATGCAGGTTAAGTGAAACAGCTCCAACCCTTGTGAAGCTTTTCTATGGCCATAATCCACACCTGGCACTACATGTTTATGGGGGAGTGGTGGTGGTCTGGGGGGGCATCTCCTCAACTGAACTGTGCGCTTTGAACAAAACAGTTTCACTTACTTAACTTGTACTGCGTGTATTCACCACTCCTCACTTCAATGCCATAGGAAGGAATAAAACCAGGCAGCAGCTTTCATAGTTCTGGAACAAACTTCTGAGGTAGTTGCTCCAAGACAAATTAGTCTCAGGTCAAAATCTATTTGATGACCGACCTCCTGCTCTACATCATACAGTAGGCTTGTTTGAATTTTACTAAGGAAATAAGAGGAAAAAAAGAACCTGATGATTTGGAATGCTTAAATATTAAAGCCATTAGCCTAAAAAGATCATATTTAAATTGAAAAGCATACTCACCCAAAAACAAAGGCTACAAATTTCAACATCAGTAAGTGAAGAGGTTATGATGATAGTAATATTATACATTCATCCTTTAAAGGGGTACAAATGTCAATCATTCAAAAGTACAACTCAATTTCATACAAAACGTACAAATTCTTTATTGAGAAAGTAATGTACAACAGAGCAATATGAATGCTTTATGTTCCAACTTTCAATAACCAGTCCATCTTCAAAACATTTATATTGTCTTCATGTGATTTCCCTGAATTCATCTCTTAGAAAAGAGGTGCAGGGAGCAACACAAAACTCCATTAAAACTGCAATATAATAAAAATGAACTGCTCCAAAAAGTTCACAAGAAGGAATACACCACAGAGTGGAGACTGAGCGCCACCTCTGGAAACTGATCAGTATGTTGTATGTGTGCTGTGGTCTTTTGTTACTGCATATTTACAAATAAATTACAACTACTAACATAACCTTAAGCCAAAAAATAAGTAATAAAAATCATAGAATAAGTGTGACTGCACATATCAAAAATGTAAATATAATTTTTACTGATGAATTAACACAACTGGAAGCATTAAAAAAACATGGACTGCACTTTTTTTTAAAAATATTTGCTTACCTATTTCACACCAACAAGATTAAAATACACAACTAGTAGAAATAATAACAGAATACTGACCAAATGAGGAGCATACATAATCACTTTTTGCTATAAAGCATGGCAAACATTTCTTTCTTCAAAAAGCACACTGAAAGCGGTCGCCAAAGATCCAGTAGTTCAGAATTATACTCTTAGTGAACTATGAAAAATTATCCTGGAGTGTAATTTTAAATTGATCTCAATTACATCCACACCAAAAGTACCTGAAAATGTTAAATAATCAAGAATGACAATTCATGTCACTAATTACTAACATAACAAGGGTGCACCCTGAATTACAGCTCCCAGCAGGAGGGTAAGTTTAAACTGAACACCACGATTATGACTTTGAACAAAACAAAAAGAGAGAGACCTTGTGTAGCCTTCAACCCTGTTAAACATAATAAAGCAAAACAAAAAACACTAATACGCAAGTCCTTGTAAATAAACAGACATTTCCCAGTGTTTTATTGGTGCAAGCTGCTTCATAAATGTTTAAACTCAAAGGTCGGACATTACATAAAACTGTAAATCTCACAACTGAATCTTCAAACAAACAGATCTAACTTTATTATAGATACGAGTTTGGCTTACAAAAGGCCAGTTTCTTTTCTCTCTGGGTCACGTGATATGTTCTGACTTGTACGTCCTCAAATGCTGCCTTTTGTCAACCCGATCATAATTTCAGCAAGAGTTCTAGAATGAAGAATATTTACTGTTCATTGGAATTAAAAATCTCCTGAAGCAAAATTATATATACATTTTTGGAGTTACAATGCATTGTATTCCACACATTTTGATGGGTCAGTAGGAAAATGTTTCTGGCAAATTGTCATCAATCTCTTCAGACCCTGAAATACAAACAAAATAGGACTATATTATTGTGAAGGAAGGGGAAAAAAAGGTTATAAACACCAATGAAAAATTACTTTTGCATATTGTATAGTTTCACATACTAAAAAAAGAATGAACACATGCAAAAATTACATTATAACATTTTGTGCTAAAAGTACTATCTTCACAAACTCCACATTTTATAACATTGATGGCTCAAGAATTCTGTGGCCACAGTGCAGAAAATGTTTCCACACTTTTTACTAGATTCTTGCTATGGTCCAAGGCAAATCACTGGCAGTAGATTTTACTACACAAACAGAAAGATCTCCATTCTCACGCTTTGTCTTCAAAAAAAGTGTTTCTTACTTGGCATAAGGCTTTATAAGCACTGAACCAGCCTGTTTGTTTCAGCCTTTTCCTTTCTTCATTGTTCACAAGGATTTATAACAAGCCGATTTACATACAGCAGTAGTGGGTTTTTTTTCCCCTTTGGTTTAAAAACAAAGAACCACTGTTTATAAAATTAATTTAATGTAACATGACGCTTAAAAATGGATACAATTTCTAATATACGACAATGCTTACCAAAACTTAACCAAAGCAAATGTGCGATTACATGCAGAGAATAATGTACAATGCCTCAAGACTGTAGATAATTCTCCACATTCTCTTCACAATGCTTTTCTGTATTGACAAGTGACAAAATAAGCTGTTCAGTATGTTTAAACTTTCACACTGGGCACACGCTCACATGGCTCATCTGATAACACTTCGCTGAAGCACAAAACAGACCATTAATGATCATGTCTAATGAGTTAGGGGCAGCAGAGGATCACAGAGGGACAAAGTTAGCAAAGCTGTTAAAAAAGCAAACTTCATTACTTATAATCAATTTGCAAGCAGTAAATGTGTAAGCACCTGTTGGGATTTTGAACCCAAAGAACTGTCCATTAGCACAAGAACTAAAACTTGATAAGCACAGCAACCAACAAATATGCCACATATCTGTTTGGTAAGGGAGCAACTTGGATACAGTCTCCAATTATGAATACGCAACTGTCAGTTCTGTTTTATGGCTAATCCTGCAGAAGTCCACATCCAAAAAAACCTCTAATTATTAACAGCAAGCCTGGCATTGTGATGAAACACAAAGAATGGGTTGAACTGAGAAGTCAGACATAAAATGAATAAAAATATAAAAAAGTTAGAAAATGTACACGTGGCATAACAGTTGGGTGCATTCAGGAATTAGTCAATTGTTTTGTAAGTTGGAGCATTTTTCATTTTTGGTTATGTACTTCATCAATGAGATTATTACATTATGTTTTGCGATGTAACCAGGCCGTCAGCGAGTTACAAACCCCAACACAAACACACAGAGTCCCGGGTTCAAATGAAGGGTGTGTTTATTTCACAAAATACCTCCAATTTGTACCAAGCACAGAATCTCTTTTCCAATCACCTCTCCACAGTTCCTCTCAGCACCGCACTAGCCTCCTCCAGTTGAGTGTTGCTCTACATCCTCCCGGCTCTGACTCGCCTGGATAAGGGAATGTGGTCCCTTTTATTGAGGACCCAGGAGTACTTCCTGTGCCAGGGCTGCTGCCCAATGGAAGTACTTCTGGATCACACGGAAATCCCAAACATTGTGAAGCACATCTCTCTACAGCACCCCTTTGCAGCATCCACAGTCCCCAGCAGGGCTGTGCTGCCAGACTACACCTCCCAGCATTCCCTGCTGGATCCCAAATGGGCATCGATATGGAAGGCTGCTGCCATCTCATGTCCTGGGGGAATAACTTATCTCCTGCAACATCTTTTAAATCTGATGGGCTGTCTATCCATCCCTTCTGGGTCTGGCTCCTTCCTCTCTCCTGGCTGGGATGCCTCTCTGGCCGCTCTGAGCCTCCCATCCAGGTATAGAACCATCCCCTTTTCTGGTCGGGATGACCATCCAACTCATGTGGTATTTGCAGTTTATTCATTTTTTGTTAAAATGAATCACAATTGATTAATAAAATAGCTTTTTTAAATAGCACTTTACAATTAAAGCTAATCCCAGGTAGGCTTGTAGTAACTATAACAGCTTTCACAGACACAAAGATGATGTAAAAATTTGCATCAGTTATTAGTTGCTGATTGTGGAGGGTCTAAGGCTACCTATAGGTAATATTTTTTAAATATAAAATTTTTGAAAGAAATATCTGATGGAGAGATAAAAATCAATGTTGAGGTTTCAAGCTAAAACTGTTAGCTGCAATAGTGTTGACCACCAAGATGGGCATTCACTGAAACACTTAACCATTATATTCTACAGATAATGCCACTATAAAGGTTTCATAGTGTAACACAGATACAATGAATCAACATTTATGCATTTAAGCTTCACAATTTCAAATATGTATGATTTTTATTTATTTTTAACTTTTCGCAACCTTGCAATTTGTAGGCTTCATGGCTATCTTTGCACTGATCTGTAGGGAAGTGGGTGCTCTTGTATAGATTTCTTTGAAAAGCCCTAATTAGGAAACATCACAGATTTGAGGTTTGATTAGATATAATACCCATGTTCTTTACTCCACCATTATAGAATAAAGAGCTCCTTGTGTATTTGTTGCATACTTTACCGTTTTGAAGAAACAGCAAAAAAAAATAAATAAATAAATAAAATAAAAAATAAACAGAAATGCCCCTAAAGCATAGTGCAAGTCCTTTTGGGCTCTAATAATGGTATTAGATAAACTTCCTGTCAGAATGTTGGAAATCACTGTCTGCTGCGTCTTTGGTGTTAACAAAATCAACCAGCTGGCTGGAGACATTGAGGCTGCTGATCCCATCATTGATCACAGCCTCAAGGATAAACATCAGCTCGCCTCCGGTATGCTCCCATATGCCAAGACCCTTCAGGATCTCAAGATGTCACTGATGGATTATTTCAAGCCAGCGTGTCCTTCATGGTCTCCAACAGCAATGGCATACTTCTCAATCAAACATTTAAGCTTTCCTTGCTTGCAATTTTACTTTTATGATCACTTGGGTCATTTAACTCACCTGGTAAAATTTCAAGCATCTGGAGAAACTAATTAGTGGTGCAGATGATCATGAACGACACTAACATGAGGTGGACCTCCTATTTTCTCGCACAACTCTGCAGAGCTTTGTTTTAGTCTGAAGATGGATATTAAATGAGTAAATGAAGAAAATAGGGCGGCACAGTGGCGCAGTGGTAGCGTTGCTGCCTCGCAGTTAGGAGACCCGGGTTCGCCTCCCGGGTCCTCCCTGCGTGGAGTTTGCATGTTCTCCCCGTGTCTGCGTGGGTTTCCTCCCACAGTCCAAAGACATGCAGGTTAGGTGGATTGGCGATTCTAAATTGGCCCTAGCGTGTGCTTGGTGTGTGGGTGTGTTTGTATGTGTCCTGCGGTGGGTTGGCACCCTGCCCGGGATTGGATTCCTGCCTTGTGCCCGGTGTTGGCTGGGGTTGGCTCCAGCAGACAACCGAGACCCTGTGTTCAGATTCAGCGGGTTGGAAAATGGATGGATGGATGAAGAAAATATACAAAATAACCTCTGTTAAGGTCAATTTGAAAAAACCTATAATTAAGTTCAAACAATGTTTCAACAAAGAGGATTGCAAATATTCACCAACTTTTTAAATTGGAGTTTTTCAAATGTTAAAAATGTGTACAATGTGCTGTATTTAAGATATTTGAACAAAAACTGAATTGTCCCAAAAACTTTCCTTTTCAGAACAAAAACATAAGTAAAATTTGTTTACCAAGAGCCTAATTATTTAACGCAGATAAACTGATGGATTGGAAGACAAACATGATGACAAGAACAATATGTGCTTTTAGCATTTTATGCGAATCACAGGTGGACAAATTAGTAGTCCAGAGGCCTAGGACTACCAATTTTTAACTCTAGACACGCCAAGTGCCCAATCTAAAAACCCAGTGAACTGCAAGATGTTTTGGATGGTTGATGCAATATTTTTCTACTCAAAAACAATCTGATAAAACAAAGGACATAATTCTTCACAAACGATTTTAACTTTGGGGTTGCTTTTAAAGATAGCTGTTTACAGCACTAGGCAGCCGCTACAAAAGCCTGGTTTATACTTAATACATCTGCGCTGATTGTAAGAGCAACACAGCAAAACAATGCCAGACGCAGCAACACATGCTGCGATTTTGCTGTGCACAAAATTTTTATTAATATTCAGAGATAGAGATATATATATTGCAATTACAAATGTTTTGGTATACACATGTTTATTTCTTTTATGTGCATTGAAAAAAAAAAAAAAAGCCAAATCTGACATCATTGCACACAAAACTCAAAAACTGGGCTGGACAAAATTATTGGCACCCTCAACTAAACATTTGGTTGCACGCCCTTTGGAAAAAATAACTGAAATCAAGCGTTTCCTATAACCATCAACAAGCTTGTTACACCTCTCAAGTGGAATTTCCAACCACTCTTTTTTTGCTCACGGTCTCTCAGATTTGAAGGGCACCTTCTCCCAACAGCAATTTTATGATCTCTCCGTAAGTGTTCAATTGGATTTAGATCCGGACTCATTGCTGGCCACTTCAGAACTCTCCAGTGCTTTGTCTTCAACCATTTCTGGCTGCTTTTAGAGTATGTTTGGGGTCATTGTCCTGCTGGAACACCCATGACCTCTGACGCAGACCCAGCTTTCTGACACTGGGCCCTACATTGCGCCCCATTATCTTTTGGTAGTCTTCAGATTTCATGATGTCTTGCACACAGTCAAGGTATCCAGTGACAGAGGCAGCAAAACATCCCCGAAACATCTTAGAACCTCCACCATGTTTGACTGTAGGTACTGTGATCTTTTCTTCGTAGGCCTCATTCCGTTTTCTGTAAACAGTAGAATGATGAGCTTTACCAAAAAGCTCTACCTCGGTCTCATCTGTCCACAAGACGTTCGCCCAGAAGGATTTTGGCTTCCTCAAGTACATTTTGGCAAACTCTAGTCTGGCTTTTTATGTTTGTGTCAGCAGTGGGGTCCTCCTGGCTCTCCTACCATAGCATTTCATTTCGTTCGTATGTCGACGGATAGTTCGAGCTGACACTTTTGCACCCTGAGTCTGCAGAACAGCTTGAATATGTTTTGAAGTTGATTGGGGCTGTTTATCCACCATTCAGACTATCCTTCGTTGCAGTCTTTTATCAATTTTTCTCTTCCGTCCACGTCCAGGGAGATTAGCTACAGTGCCATGTGTTGTGAACTTCTTGATTATGTTGCGCACAGTGGACAAAGGAACATGAAGATCTCTGGAGATGGACTTGTAGCCTTGAGATTGTTGATATTTTTCCACAATTTTTGTTCTCAAGTCCTCAGACAATTCTCTGCTCTTCTTTCTGTTCTCCATGCTTAGTGTGGCACACTCAGACACACAACAGAAAGGCTGAGTCAACTTTTCTCCATTTTAACTGGCTTCAGGTGTGATTGCAATATTGCCAGCACCCGTTCCTTGCCACAGGTGAGTTCAAACAAGCATCATATGCTTTGTTGAAGGGAAGTATTGTATACCCACAATTTTGAAAAGCTGCCAATAATTTTGTCTGGCCCATTTTTGGAGTTTTCTGTGACATGTCTGATATTGCTTTTTTTCCTCTGTTTTTTTGTGTTGTTCCAATGCAAATAAAGGAAATAAACAGGTGTATACCAAAACATTTGTAACTGCAACAATTTTCTGGTAGAAATGGTGCATTTTCTGGGAAAATTCCAGGGGTGGCAATAATTTCAGCCATGATTGTACGATATTTGGAATAACTCGTTTTATGACGACATGTATAGTACATTTCGGAAAACATTGTGGCACTGATGCAGCATTATTTATTTTATTCATATTCATTCGCACGCCTTCTTGCTCTTATAAATCAGTGACCGCATTCTTTTTTTTTGATCTTGCCAGTGTCCACTTTTTGGTGCACAGTAGGGTTTCTTTTGCACTTCAGGACATGCAGAGGAAAGAATAGTACAGAGAGGTCAGTTCCGCGCTACATGTAATCACCAAATTCAAATGTTAACAGTTCCCACACACCCAAGGACTGTCCTTCCTACATTTACGACACGTGCACCTATTGCAATGCACACATTTCTCTCTGTGCTGTGGTTACTATTACACAGAAGGGGCGCCTGACACTGACTGAGTTTGCTTTCCAAACAGCGTCGGATCGGGTGTAAATTTATACTGCCGCTGTTATTTAGAGTCAGATCAGAAGGTTGGGTCGTTTGACAGCGTGAACGTGACTAAGAGAATAAGGCTGAAAATAAGCCAACTTTTAGAAATGCCATACATTTATAGCTGATCTGACGCTGTTCGTTTTCAAATATTGCATTAGTGCAATGGTGTTTTCTGAATGGTAATATTCAGGTCTTAAAATGGATTTCTTCAAAATGTCACATATATTTGTCTCTTTTTTCTGGTGCTGCTTTGACATCGTGCACCAGAAGGCGCAAGCTCATTTAGTGCAGCAGGAGCATGCGGGTGGCCGGTTGCTTGTGCTACAAGCAGCTTGATTTGGCGGCGTTAAACGCAAATGTACTGTGCAAGGCATGCATGGGGGCCACTGAGAAAAGAAGAGTGTTCATGGCTCACCTTGCAGAGGAGCTTCGTCGTCACTTCTTACAAGAAAAGGCAATAGATAAAGCAAAAGAGGATGCAACATCGACAAGCTTCCGTTCCAAGACAGCCGCTTCCCAAGCCCCTTCAGTGTAATAGTAGCCACAGCACAGACAGAAGTGTGTACATTGCAACAGGTACACACGTCATAAATGTAGAAAGGACGGCCCTTAGGTGTGATACGAAGAAGGCAGATACACCAGCGTTTGTGTGTCAGCTTTTATCCTTCCAGATCAGAGAATTTACAGTTCCATTGTCTCAAAACACCACTCACATCTACAGGTATTCCCAGTTTCAGATAAAAAGTAACCGTATCAGATCTGGGGCGGGGTGTTCTATTGTGATCATGACTGAGAGAACAAAAGTGAAAAAACAAACAAACAAAAAAAAAAAACAGCTAACTTTTACAAGTACTATGGAGTTTACACCGGCTGTTAGACACAAATGAAATGTATGTTTTTACTGAATTAACAATAAGAGCAGCTCTCTACTCAAAACTGTACATTTGCCAGGAAGCCAGTTTCGATCTCACAACCTCGGGATTACACGTCAGCAGATCTTACCACTACACCACAGAAGCAGTCGCATTGTACTTGCACCTTTTGTCAAAGTGTTTATTTGATATTTGGCCATCAGCCTTCACACATTATATGTTCATGTTCACATTTTGTTATTTATTACTAAAGCATGAAAAACGTTTGTTTTAACGACGTGTTTACTTAGATTGTTGTAGACACAAAACACACATCAATTTATTTCCCCTTACAATTCTGGGTAGCTCACTCCCAGATAATCAATCAAGGCAGGAACTGGGAGAACTTCTTGCTCATTCTGAGGCGGGGGGGGGGGATGGTATAGCAGGCTGCTTGCTGCTTATCGACACATTTAGAAAACAAAAGAGGCTGATGGAGAGGTGCGAAGGGATTTAAGGTGGGCCGGATTTACGAGTTTGTTGGCTCTGGTAATTCTAGTGTTAAATGTTTGAAGTGCTGCGCAAGATGCAGATCACGCAGCACAGCAGCAGCAATCCAGCAGCTGATCAAGCAAAAAGGAGGTTAAAAAAAAAAAAAAAACACAACTATTTGTTTCCCCATTGTATCACCATTTAAGAGGCTGTTTTGGAGGTGTGACCAGGTCTCCTTGGGGTGCATTCAGCCCCTCTTCACAAAGCGAGCGGCAGAGACACGAAGTGGCTGGTGCACAGCGCAGGCCGGGGGAATTGGTGAGCAAACCAAGCAGGGGCGAACCCTCTAGTATATATATTTTTTTTAATCCAAACTAAATAGTACCTATTATTACAAAACAACTGAATACAGAAAAAAGAAAACATTAACTAGCTAAAGAAAATTTCTACTCTGTTTTAAATTCAAACACACTAACGCTGCAGACTAGCAGTAAACATTAAGTATTTTTGGCAAGAAGATTGCTGCAGTGATCTGCATAAATTTGTCCACCAGAGCTGAACATCTGTTCTCTTGCCATGCTGGATGGTGGAGCTAGCAGAATTTCTCACAGTAGCTTAAACTACTGGAAATACAATGCCAATTCACATAAATGTTACCGAAAAGTGGGTCACATTATTTGAAATAATCCATCAGCTGTTCTTTGTACTAGGAAATATCTTTGTTAGCTTCAACACCAACAGAAATGCCTATAATATACAGTAATCCCTCCTCCATCGCGGGGGTTGCGTTCCAGACCCCCCCGCGATAGGTGAAAATCTGCGAAGTAGAAACCATATGTTTGTATGGTTATTTTTATATATTTTAAGCCCTTATAAACTCTCCCGCACTGTTTATAAATATTCCCCGCAGAGTTATACAGCATAAGCCCTTTGTATTCTCTTAGATATTAGGTAAGATTCATTGAAATTATGTATATAAACACACACTGTTTATATACAGTAAAACCTAAATATTATTTTAAAGATATTGAGTGTCTCCGATATCACATATGTTACAGCCATTACGATAGACAGGCCACCAGCAATAAATACGTACAATGCAAGAAAAATGGTATACAGTAAATGTGTGTACAGTGACACTAAACGTACGTACATGTACTAAGCACTGTAAGAAGAAAATTAATTATGGTTACTCACCAACAATGACACGATGACTTGTCCGATAACAATGAGTTTAATTTTACTGCACAACAAAGGAGAGCGTTACAGCCCTTGTAAAGGAGCCACTTCAGGCGATTGTGTAGCACTGCCGTTGTTCTTCTTCTGGCAGTCTTCAATCCAAATCCCTAAAGCAGATTCCATCCAGACTACTGCCTTATTACATCCACTTACAACTCGTTTTGCACCCTGGTTAAAAGGACACTGCAGCCGTAGATCTTATATTCCTTTCCTACTTTTTAAATAAAAAGAATCGTAGCCTTCAACAAATCCAAAACGTTTACCTTTTCGGCAATCGTTAACATCTTCTTCTTGCGCTTGGGCACGGCCCCTGAAGCAGTAGCAGATTGTTTTGGAGCCATAATGAAGGGCTTGACTATGCACAAAGATAAACACTAAAGAGCACAACTCTTTACACAGCGAAACACGTTGATGCTGAATGAGTGAGACGAGACTTCCTGGTTAATACTGCATTCAGCACACAGGAACTCAGCTGTGTGCTCTGATTGGTTAGCTTCTCAGCCATCCGCCAATAGCGTCCCTTGTATGAAATCAACTGGGCAAACCAACTGAGGAAGCATGTACAGGAAGTAAAAAGACACATTGTCCGCAGAACCCGCGAAGCAGCAAAAAATCCGCGTTATATATTTAGTTATGCTTTCATATAAAATCCGCGATAGAGTGAAGCCGCGAAAGTCGAAGCGCGATATAGCGAGGGATTGCTGTACTGCATGTTCCAAAGACTGGTTTACTGATCTCACTGGAATGTCGTCCAACAAGCTACATATGTTTTCACAAGGCTATGACTAATTTAAACTAAATGCCTTTAGTTAAAACCAATTTAACAAAAAAAAAAAAAAAATCGATAACCTTAGATAGGACAGCATTTTTCTTCTCACTTTGACTGAGGATCCAGCAATGTTGCTCTAGTAGTAACAGTTCTTTTTATAAAATCAAAAATGATGATTCCCAGATTTATTAAACGTAACACCTTTGTTTTCAATATCCCAAAATCATTTTCTGTCATACTGTACTATATTATTGCTTACACATATTAAGCATAGTAAGCAACACATCAAAAATTTAAGCATTTTGGAAGTGCATATATCAGATAAAATTTTCTAAATTGCTTCATAAAATGTCTACATGGTAACCATGTCTTAAGCATGTTAACACCGTTTGTCTTTAGTAAAGGTGCCTTGCAGAACAATGTACAGGACTGGCTATACAATTCAACACTTTTGCTAGTCACATTGAATATATCTGTATGTACTACTATCACTAGCCTGTCGGAGACATTCAAGAAAGAAAGTCCATTGTACCATCTACATGACAGTTGAAATTATTAGTGAATACATCTTATTGTGTGCATTGCAATTTGTGTTATTTTCCTATGAGCTATTTTTGCCATGAAGACATTTTACATGCAGTGGTCAAACACACACCCGATATAACTTTCCACCACCCTACATACACCTGGAAAAGACAGTTAAATTGTTTATGCTGAACAGATTAATAGAATTAGTCCATGTCTTCAAGTTCCTATTAGCTTAAAAATAACTATTGTGTATTTTATAAATATTTGAGTAATCTCACACTGAATTTCCAGTGAGACATCTAGATTAATTAACAACCAGAATTGCCATTGGTTTACACAACAGCATTATAAATGTTCACCAAAAACCTTCTGTCAGAAAGGAAAAAATGTCAACTTAAGTGACAAACTTTTATTAAAGAGATATTTAAGAATGAAATTGATACTAACAATATAAAGATGTAAAGTGTCTAAATGGATTTGATTACTAGAACCACATTCACAAGGGTGGTCATACAACTCAAAAACAGTAATTTTGCTTGTTATGTTAAGGCACAGACCACATAGTTAATTAACATGCATTAAGATAACACACATTTTGAAGCTAATGGCAGATATTCTAAACTTCAAACGGTAATTTTAAAGTGGCAAATTAGGAACGCTTCTTATAACACTTACAAAAAGGTGAAAATATAAGCCAACCTTAAAACCTGGACCAGATTTTAAATGTAGCTAGCAATAAACCAAATTAAAGTAAAACTTTTGCACATTAACGGCTATCAATACTTCTGTTCAACACAAACCAAAACAGAACAATATCATTCACTCTAGAGCAAAGTGTTTTATGCTACAAGAACATGATTCTGGAATAACAAAGCAAGGGGAATAAAATGAAAAAAATACAAATCATAAAAATGATCTAAACGAAGTAGAGTGAAATATTCATACATATTTATGTTCCTGATATTAACATAGTGAAATAACATAAACCATTAATAAACCTTCTGTAATAATTTTTTTATAGTAAAGACAAACAGGGAGTTACCTGAATGTACTTCCGCTGAGTCTCATCATTGAGAACATGAGCTACATGTTTTGAGAAGATTTTCTCACGACCTGTACGAGCATGAATACCAACCATAGTTACTCCAATAGGCCATGGAGCATTTCCAATAGCCATCTGAAGATATGCATCATTGGCCTAAAAAAATAAATTAATATATTAAAACATAGTAGTAACCGATTCAAGACACTAATATATGAAGAATCCCAGGGACAGGTGAAGTACTAGTAAAATTAAGTGCTTGGTAACAAAACTGCACAATTTATTCCTTACCATGGAATTTCATTCATAGCGGCCATTTAGATACTAAACAGAAACATGTGTTGGCATGATTTAATTTGCTTGAGCAAAAATTACATACAGTCTATCGTGTTCTGCAAATGACATTCTGCTTTAATGTCAACTGAAAGAATTTTGAATACACAGTACATCAATGAAAAAATGATAAAACTTATTTATTCCTGTCAGACTATGCCATTTTTTTTGATACTTTCCATAGGTTAAGGTGTATATATATATATATTAATAATGTTTATGGTTGGGTTAGATCTGCATGTTTTAAACACATCTGAACACAGCTTTCTTCACTTGGTATACTGCCCATGTGTGAATCTGTGTCAAACAAATAGTACTGCTAAAACTACAGCTTTCTGCAAGGAAAGTAAAATTAAAGACACATCGGATTGTTTTGAAATATCTGCTGTACAGAAAATGGTGAGTTTATGTGGTTGTATTTCACTTTATTACAAATCATAGTCCCTAACTTTCATGTAGATCTATTTATGCATCTGTAAATAGTGCTGTCAAACATTTTTTTTTATTTTTTTTTAATCACACTTAATTAAATGTCACTTCATTATGTTTAACCAAGGTAGTTCAGCAATGTCCTGCAGTCCAATGTGAATGCCACTGCTGTACAACTTCTTAGCAACTCAAACTGCTAAGACTTACATCTTTAATAGAAATCCTTGATACAAGACATAATTGTCCTATGTGAAGGTAATGTGTAAGAACTGACAAACCTTGCTGATGATATCCCTCATGGATTATAGTCTGCTGCAGATTTTGCCGCATAGCATTACAGCTTTTAACAGTTATGTTTTGCACGCTGTGGTCTTAAATAATAAGCCAAGGACATTGTACGTTTGAGATATTTGCCTGCACTAGGTATATAAGCAATGACATTTTTGTCCTTTCAGCTGTCTGGAAGATTTTTTTTTTTTTTTTTTTTTTAAATCAAAAGCAAGCATTGTAATTTTCATCTTTCGCAGCTATTGTTAATGGAATTGCTTGCATCAGGGGTTCCAAAATGTTCTATTATCTGGTTCTACTCATTCATTCACTCATTTTCCACCATTTAATCTAAGACAGGTCACATGGGCAATAGTATTAGCAGTGAGGCCCATACACCCATTTTCCCCAGTCACACATGCCAACTTATACTGTTTGATCTCAAGGTGTTCCCAGTCCACCTGGGAAATACAATCCTCCCAGTGAGCCCTAGGGTCTCCTCTCAGCTGGTTGTGCCTGTAAAACCTCCAAAGGGAGGCGTTCAAGAGGCAAATATCAGATGCCCAAACCACCTCAATTGGCTCCTCTTGATGCAGAGGGTCAGCAGCTGTATTCTGAGCCTCTCCCGGTTGTTTGCACTTCTCGCATTATCTCTAAGACAGAACCCAGCCAACCTGCAGACAAAGCTCATTTCGACCACTTGTACCCGCAAGTGGTCGTTACCCAAAGCTCATGACCATAGGTGAGGGTAGGGATGTAGATCGACTGGCAAATCGAGAGATTCGTCTTCAGACTCAGCACCTTCTTCACCACTACTGATCAGTATAACTGCGTTTGCTGCCCCAATACTGTCTGTTGATCTCACTATCTCTTTTCCCCTCTCTCATGAACAAGACCCCAAGGTAACTTAAACAACCTCCACTAATATAGGGCCAATGCTGCAAAGTGGAGCATGATCTTGGATGCTGGTTACTGCTAACAGTAGTCACACTGCATGATTTTATAAGACTACCATTGACACATTTGTGATTAAATGTCATGTGATATCTCTAGGTGTTCAACCTTTGTTCTTTGTATACCACCTCCAGGAACTGAAATACTTTGAAGTTTCACCATAAACAGGAAAATAAAGCCACAGGGTACTGACTTTTTAAATTGAAGGTGTTATACTTTTGAAATAATTGAACGAACACTTTAATAGCCCTAATCTGTAACAAATTAAAAGATAAGTGACATTTGACAATATTTGCTTACAAAATTTACCTTGACATATTCTCTTTGCAACATAAATTTTATAATATCTGTAATTGATTCTTTGATGTCAGCAGGAAGATTCTGAAAGAAAGAAAGAAACAATACATTTTAACTCATACAATAAAAATGACACAATGAGCAAAAAATAAGCTGCTACTTTAATTGTTGATTGATCGAAGATTAAAGATTAAATTCAGCATAAAAATTTAGACTATTTGTAATAAATGGACTTTAAAATGTTGTGTACACTACCGTCACTAATACTACTACTACTTCTTCTTCATTTGGCTGCTCCCGTTAGAGGTTGCCACAGCAGATACCGCCACTACTCTTTCCAAATTAATTTCGTGTATGAACAACAACATTTATTTATGTAGCACATTTTCATACAAAAAGTAGCTCAAAGTGCTTTACATAATGAAGAATAGAAAAATAAAAGACACAGTAAGAAAATAAAATAAGTCAACATTAATTAACATAGAATAAGAGTAAGGTACGATGGCCAGGGTGGACAGAAAAAACAAAAAAAACCTCCAGACGGCTGGAGAAAAAAATAAAATCTGTAGAGATTCCAGACCATTAGACTGCCCAGTCCCCTCTGGGCATTCTACCTAACAATACACTGTATTTTTATAGAAGAACTTGGCAAATTTTCAAACAATGCTCTAGCAGCAGAAAAAAATAACCTGAATGTTTGCTAAACTGTGCCATTATTTGGTTGGGAATTTGTGTATCCATCCATTCATTATGTTTATGAATGCAGTTATCTAATAGACATTCTTAAATTCATACATCAAACAATCCAATCCTCCCGATTTAAAAACCTGATCCAACTAAATACATCTCTGACAATTAAAATGCATAGAAAAACAGAAAGCAAAAGAGGGAAACAGATCATTTAAAGAGTGTGAAGCCTTCCAAATTCCAATGGTCTCCAAGTTCAGCAATACTCTGTTTAAATAAAGCCGTCTTACACTGCAAAGTTAACCAACATTCCAAATAATATACAAAACACTGAGTCCAAAAAGTACTGCTAAAGTTTATTTTTTTAATATATAATTGGCAGATATGAAATTTCTAAAGTAACTACTTTGGTGTTAGATATGTAGCAGGAGGAGGACTATGCAAGAATTTAAAAGTTTTTTTTCTATTAATCCTTCCCTAGAGTCCTTTATGCATTCTTGAACAACAAGCAGCTGTAGAGCTTAATATAAAACATATCAGTAAATTACAGTATTTAATTGAGCTTATCACCGAATAGAGGTGTGGTGTTACACCTAATTCATGATTGAATTTAATTCACAATATTGGGTTAAATTAATACAGTCAGCATAGAAGGGAAAAAAAAAACTATCAGTAATACTTAGGCATCACAATAAGTTAATTTAATAACATTTAAAACAAAATGGTTTATTGAAATGGTGTTTAAAAAAAAAAATCTAACTTGAATCCACAGAATGAGATTGGCGCATGTATGTCTATTTGAAAATGCTGCCCCAATGGCATGCCCTCACACAACTTAATCTCTACTCCCCGTATTAACAGAATCATCTCTTGCAAAAATAAAAATAAACACACATATTTTGGTTCTGAATTTTAGATCTCATTTGCAGAATATTCATTTTTCATACAATGTTTTAATATGACAGAAAACCTACTACAGATGAATGTAAAATGTGCTTAATAGTGATAACTACATGTTAGGCATTTATGTGATAAGCATCTTGAAACTACATTGATGGGTTGAGTGTTAAAGTGTATGGATAATTTAAATAACTTATTATTCAATGTCGACAAATAAAGGTCATCATATTGCTATTCTGTTAGCCTACTTAAGACATTACATCCCTTAAAGATCAATTTTTTTAAAAACAGCTAAACTGAATTGCCATGATAAAGATATCTTGGTGTATGTAGTAGAGGTAATCTTTTGCCTCCCAGGGTGGATGGAAAATCCTTTAGCTTTTCAGGAAAGGTAATGCAATGTAAAGAGCCAAAATGTTTGCAGGCTTCTATTTTTAAAGTTGCAGAAAGGTAGACACAGCTTAATTCCACCACCTGGCTGCTACACACTCTTAAAAGAAACATTGTTGTAGGTGTAGAATGACTCTATTTACCTTAATGTATTTTTAAAGAATGTGGTACAAGATGCCTGTAAGATTTACAATACATAGATAATGCTTGGGGGGGGGGGGGGGCGCTCCCATTTAATTCAAAACACACCCCAGCTCTTTAGCTACTAATGTCTAGCTTGCTTGCATGAAAAACATTCAACTTCATGGCTGTACTATAAGTAGGGCTCAACCATAGGAACAATTGTTGCAGTAATTCATATTGCCAATGGATCAGCACTGGAAAGCACTTCAACACCAGTTTGCCCTGGTCCAGCCTGTGATCTATCACACACAGCTGGAGGAAGCTTGTGGAGCTGTATGGAAGTAAGGATGGAAGGACATTCCCCCCTACCCGCCCCAAATCAGCACCAACATCTCCTGTCATACCTAGTAGAACACTACCTCCTCTGGAGACAGCTGCAACAACAAGACAGCCTGGCATGATGGAAGGTCCAATCATTCCCTCTCTATAAGAAAAGAGAAAACCTGGAAATGTACTTGGCAGCTTTTGACCATCTTGTAATTGTGCACACATGGCCAAAGAATGAGTGGGCAATTTGTTTGGTACCCCTCCGAACAGAAGTGTTAGAGAGCAGTGTTTGTTGCCATGGACCCTGCAAAATCCTTAAATTACGACCTTTTAAAAGGTCTGCATAGTAAAGAAATTTGAAATCAGTGCTGCCAGGCTTAAATTAGGAAAGACACCCACCGAGCTACAAGCTTAACTTAAAGATTAATGTGTTCAGTGGCTTAACACATAGCAAAATGATAAAAATGCCATGACTGATGGTCATCTCTTGGAGCAATTGTACAGGCTCTAGACCAAGAATTTAGGACCTGGATTATGGAGAATATGTCTAAGGGCCGATTTATACTTCACGCTCAGAACGCGTACGCGCCCGCATCATGGCTGCCATGCGTTCCCAGCGTTCATTTCACGTGTCCTCTGAGCAGGTCCTCAGAAATTAACGCGACACGTGTGCGAGTTGCAGTACCAGAAAAAAGTTGGGGGGCGCAGTGTGTTAAAAGTCAGAACGTGACGTCAGTGTCTCTGTTTATTATCTACATGTGACAGAAAACCTCTATGCAGGTCCTACGGGATGAATGCTTCAATGTGGTGAAGCAAAATGCCGACATACGGATGCATTTGTGATGCTTTTATATTCAAGCGTCGCATATTCCCGAACGTAATGACACAACACATTTTAAAAGTCTCACATACCATCTTTTGTGCCGTCTTTATTTTTTTATTTTTGCAACTTAACAACAGCAACATAATGTATAGCGTTATATTTGAGCCACTGAGAAAAAAATAAAGGACACGGTGAAAACGTGTATTTTGTGATTAAAGTGGAAATTTCGCCTTTAATCTCGAAATGTTAACCTCATAGTTTACTTTATCATTAAAGCAGACTGTCGTAAACGTCATCCCAGTTTTTAATCGCTACGAGCTTCTTGGACCTGACAGCAGCGGAAAGCAGCAATAGATCGCCACACAGAACAAATTAAATGTATGATATTCCAACTCTCTGCACATTTTGAATCTTTAGATTTGTACTTGATATCACATTCATGATGAAATGCATTAAAGTGTGTATGTTACATTTTACATATAATTTCGTTTAAATAATGAATACGGTTAATAATTACACACATGGGGGTGTCACGGTGGTGGAGCGATAGCTCTGCTGTCTCACAGGAAGTTATGTTGCTGGTATTTCCTGCTTGTATTCCACACTGTGCTCCGGTTTCATTCCAAAGATATGCAGATTTAGGGATTTGGTGCCACTAAAATGACGCTGGTATATGTGTGTGCTTGTATTCACCTTGCGATGAGCTGAGGCCTCGTCCAGGGACTATTTCTCACTCGTGCCCAGTGCTTGCTGGAATGGACACATCCCTGGATTGATGGATTTAATCAATAAACATCCTTTTCAGAGATATTGCGGTAAGGTGTCATCGGAATTTAATAGGTGTTATAGGTGCCGAACATGTTCTCACCGTGATAATATCTCGCACTGCCACCTGGTGGATTTTTCCAGATTTACGTAAAGTACGCATACAAGTATGAACACTACAACGCTTGCGTAGCAGGAGCGTCCGCTGCAGCATGCGTCGTGTGAAGTATAACTCCGGCCTTAGTCAGTAAGACAAACAGCTAAAACAGTAGAACTGGACATGGCTCGTGAGAAAACTGGTAAGATTGACTTTTGTTATGTGCCTTGTCCTCTTCCCCCTAAGAAACCAGTGCAGAGCAACGAGAAGGTAGAAAAAGTTAAAGTGATGGGTAAATGTATTGAGGAGAGGCTGCTAAGCTCAAGAGGATTGTTGAACGGATGTGTGTCCTTGGTGACAAAGTCTTGTACCCCCTTATGAGAGTTGGGGTGGAGATCAGTGGTCATTTATTAACACCTCAGGTATTAATAGTTTGTTGCATCAGAGCCTAGTGAAAAAGTTTGAAGATGCAACCAGGGCAAATGCAGTTACAGAAGCCAAAACAGTCGGTTGTTGGGGGGGTGGGAAGGCCCAGATGAGCTGGAATGAATTGCCATTTGCAGAGGTGAAGGTGAATTGTCTGGAAATAAGACCTGGAGACAAGGGAAACAAGCAAAAGTATTGGGAACTCCTAAGCAGGGTGAGAGTGCAGCACCAGCCTCTGACACTCCTGTGAGAATTCCTGTGGGAATTTTGGGGCAATGCAGCATGGGGACCTAGTCTTCATTCTTGCTTTGAGAAGGCAGAGAAAACATTTACATTTATCTGATTGGCAGACGCTTTTACCCAAAGCTACTTACAAAAGAAGTAAACATAATCGAGTACCTTTAGGCTAGGGCCAGTTTGTTCAGCAACTATAAAGCAGAAAAGAATATCAATGGAGTGTAATTTATACTACAGTAAGGCATTTTGTATCACACTGGCAAAAATGGGTGGTGTTACCACAGATAGGAAAGTTTCATAACATTGGGCATGAAACCTATCTTTCATGATCTACAGAAATACAGCCAAGGAGAGCTCAGTCTTGTAAAACTACTACTATTAAATTGCAAGTGTTTTTGTTCTTGTGTTCTGCACCTGAAGAGTTATGGCAGTTGAAGTCCTACCACACAGTTCAATTAGACAATGAAGCAGGGTATACTTGGCCTTTTCTGGCCTGGCAAAATTTAAACCCTTTTTTTTTTTTAGAAGAGTAAATAAAAGAAAAGCAGGAGTGGAATGAGCAGTACACATCATATTTGGTAGTTCTCTTTGAACAGGAAAAGGGGTAAAAATGATGCAAGCTCCATGCAGATCTAAACCGGAAATAGTTGATTTTTTTTCCCCCTAACATTAAATTTTATATTATTTTTAAAATTAGTTTAACAACATTTGAATACTATGTTAGGGTTCCCAAATTTAAAAATATTACAATGACAAAATGCCTATCCTTATTAGCAAGAAAGGAGCCACTTTGGGAGTATTCATTTTAATTATTTCATAGGTTATTGGAGGTACAGGTACAGTTGTGCTTGAAGGTTTGAGAACCCTTTATAATTTTCTATATTTCTGCATAAATATGACCTAAAACATCATCAGATTTTTCACTCAAGTCCTAAAAGTAGATAAAGAGAAACCAGTTAAACAAATGAGACAAAAATATTATACTTGGTTATTTATTTATTGAGGAAAAATGATCGAATATTACATATTTGTGAGTGGCAAAAGTATGTGAACCTCTAGGATTAGCAGTTAGTTTGAAGGTGAAATTAGAGTCAGGTGTTTTCAGTCATGGGATGACAATCAGGTGTGAGTGGGCACCCTGTGTTATTTAAAGAACAGGGATCTATCAAAGTCTGCTCTTCACAACACGTTTGTGGAAGTGTATCATGGCACGAACAAAGGAGATTTCTGAGGACCTCAGAAAAAGAGTTGTTGATGCTCATCAGGCTGAAAAAGGTTACAAAACCATCTCTAAAGAGTTTGGACTCCACCAATCCACAGTCAGACAGATTGTGTACAAATGGAGGAAATTCAAGACCATTGTTACCTTCCCTAGGAGTGGTCAACCAACAAAGATCACTCAAAGAGCAAGTCGTGTAATAGTTGGCGAGGTCACAAAGGACCCCAGGGTAACTTCTAAGCAACTGAAGGCCTCTCTCACATTGGCTAATGTTCATGAGTCCACCATTAGAAGAACACTGAACAACAATGGTGTGCATGGCAGGGTTGCAAGGAGAAAGCCACTGCTCTCCAAAAAAAACATTGCTGCTCGTCTGCAGTTTGCTAAAGATCATGTGATCAAACCAAAATGCTATTGGAAGAATGTTTTGTGGACAGATGAGACCAAAATAGAACTTTTTGGTTTAAATGAAAAGCGTTGTTTGGAGAAAGGAAAACACTGCATTCCAGCATAAGAACCTTATCCCATCTGTGAAACACGGTGGTGGTAGTATCATGGTTTGGGCCTGTTTTGCTGGATCTGGGCCAGGACGGCTTGCCTTCATTGATGGAACAATGAATCCTGAATTATATCAGAGAATTCTAAAAGAAAATGTCAGGACAGCTGTCCATGAACTGAATCTCAAGAGAAGGTGGGTCATGCAGCAAGACAACGACCCTAAGCACACAAGTCGTTCTACCAAAGAATGGTTGAAGAATAAAGTTAATGGTTTGGAATGGCCAAGTTAAAGTCCTGACCTTAATCCAATCGAAATGTTGTGGAAGGACCTGAAGCGAGCAGTTAATGTGAGGAAACCCACCAACATCCCAGAGTTGAAGCTGTTCTGTACGGAGGAATGGGCTAAAATTCCTCCAAGCCGGTGTGCAGGAAGGATCAAAAGTTACCGGAAACGTTTAGTTGCAGTTATTGCTGCAAAGGGGGGTCACACTAGATACTGAAAGCAAAGGTTCACATACTTTTGCCACTCACAAATATGTAATACTCAATCATTTTCCTTAATAAATAAATGACCAAGTATAATATTTTCTGTCTCATTTGTTTAACTGGTTTCTCTTTATCTACTTTTAGGACATGAGTGAAAATCTGATGATGTTTTAGGTCATATTTATGCAGAAATATAGAAAATTCTAAAGGGTTCGCAAACTTTCAAGCACAACTGTATTTTTGTTGTTCAACTGATTTTGGGTCACTAATGGCGAAATATACTAATAGTGCATAAAGATTTTGGCAACACACAGCAAAAATATAAAAACTAGACAAACCAAAATGCAAAAACTTGACAAAATACAGGTTTGACAGATTTTTTTTTTTTTTTTTTGCAAAATGCAAGCAAAATTTACTTGACAAGACTTCTAAGATGAGATAAACAATCATAAAAACAAACTTTTGGATAAGTCAATAATTCCTACAATTAGGAAAATAAGATTCAATATCATGATTTAAATAGTTTAAACTTGGCTTAGAAACATGGTCTGAGATAATAGGATGCTGCTATTTGCAGGACTCAAGCAAGGGCAGCAAGTTAATTAATATAAAGTAGTCCATTCAAAAGCAGTTATAATGTACTGGACAGAACAAAGTATACTTTCTTGGGTACAGGTATACATATCTCCATAAGTCAAGAAGGTTATGATACTTAAAACTGAATTCATATCCTTAGTTTCAGATATTATGATTGTAGCTGGTGAATACCTATCAAGATTTGAACTTGATACAGAGTTAAAATCTTCAGCCATATTGAATTATAAGATGTCATATCAAGCATTCACTTTGCCGCAATTGTTTACTATGTGCATGCAGTACATATATATCAGCAGAAATCAATTTAGATCCATACAGATTCTCCACCGTTCAGCGCTATGCCAGTGGCTACAAACAGAATTGCTTTACTAATTAGGACTTCCACTAATCTGGTCTTCTTGTTATACCTTGAATGAAAAAGCTGACCAACATTTTTTTCAGTCGAGATCCTTATTTTTTATGCAGGTCACCTGCAAAAAAAAAAAAAAAAAAAAATACTACCTTGGCACTCAAGGAGGAAAGATGTACGAGCACTGTTTCACTCATAAGATTGTGATTGAGATCCAAAGTTCCAGCTAACAAAATTTAATGAGTGATCCATATTTCACTATTTTCATATTTCAGCGGTAATTTTTTCCAGGATAAAAAGAGATAAATAAGATACTTTTAGAACCAATAACATTTTTCAAAGATAAGACTTGCTATAATAAAATAACCAGTAAAATCTCGTAAGAGTGAGCACTTTATGGGGCAAGAAGTCATCTGCTACAAAGCATGGTATACCAGAAATAAATACAAGAGTCTGAACATGTCATTTTCATGGAACAAGCTTAAGTGAGTAAATTGCAATGTGTTTTGCCTAGGTAGCTACAATTATTACTGTCTTCAGAGAAGGTGCTATCATGGCATTACAGTAGTTAGTAGTAAATATCAAAACAGATGGTTCAATTTCTTTTAATATTAGCTTCATATGAAATTCTGTAATATTGGTGAAAGCAATGATTTGATAAGAAACAATGCTATCACAGGTATAATCATGAAGCCGGTCTTGATTAAGAATGGCTACTGTGAAAATTTAAGCAAGTTAAAACTGGAGATACTTCCTTTAAAAACAGATCCCTAGTGCCATTATCACATTATACTGCTGATACTAAGGGTTACGGAATCCATAAACTTTCCTGGCAGCACTGAGTGCAAAGAAGGAAACCACTTTGGATGATGCACCTGTCCATCGCAAGACCAACCCCCCCTCCCACCCACTCACTCAGTCAGCAATACATCCTTTTAAAATGTTTACTTTTTCATTACTATAAAGTTGTTCAACCCTTTCACATCAATACATGGTGACCTTATTATTGTTAGTTTGTTCTTAAATATCTGAACAAATCCTGTGAATACATTTATATAATAAAGAGTCCTTACATAACCAATAACTAATAAGTATTTGCAAATCATGACAAATTTTATTATTCAGGTTTTCCCTCCTAATGGGATCACTACTAAATGGATAAATTGAGCAAAACCTAGGTAAGTTAAGACAGATTTCAAACAATTCCTCAAAACGGTGCTGGTTTTGCCAAGAACCTAACAGTTTCTACTCCAACTGGTACAAAATATTCCGGTTTGCATTAGAATACTATGGTAATCATGCAATTTGTGACAAACCAGACATTTTTTCTTAAAGAGATTTACCTGGTCTTTTTATTTTAACTATGTTGGCAAAATAACTACATTTACATACTTTCTTACAGAGGCTAAAATTTGCTATTAAATGTGTTATTTTATATTTTTCTCTTGATCGTTAAAATATTATGAAGCTACAATATAGAGAAAACAAGTAAAAATCTATTTAATTTTCACTTTCAATTTGAACATACCTTTTTCCGAAGTTTTCTGAATAGAGGGTTGAGGTAAGATTCTGTTTGCTTCTGAGTTGCACTGGCTAATTTACCCTGAACACTGCATTTTACATAGTCTTCTCTGCTGTTCAAGTCTTTGGCCCATACTCCAAGAAGAAACTGCATTGAAAATGATCAGATTAAGCCCTCTACTGGTGATGTACATATTACAAAGCTTAAGTAGAAAAAAATATATATAAAAATAACACTTAATAATTAAAATATACTTGATAAAGTATTTGATTCTTAAAATAAATTTGGAATTAAAAGGTTGTCCAAAACCACATTATTTTACTTTGGAACAACCAAGTTTTGTTATCTCCAGCAATAACGATGCATGTGATATATCTGAAATTAAAGATGAATTTGACCAAAATGCAACACACAATTTTTTGGAAACAAGAAGACAACAGTTTCTTTTTCACCTTCACTTTAAACATTCCATAACATACTTTAAACTCTAAAAGTTATTTGAATGCAACTGAATTTAGTGATTATTTAAAGGAAAATACACCCATTAATGTTTCATCTTTAACTTGTGTACTTCAAGATTTGATCTTCATTTAAACAGTATCTGTAGATTAGTAAGAACACTGTACAAAAAACACACTGCTACTGTGTGCAGCGGTTGTACATATTTTGTATTTATTATCTGTCTTCAGAATTTCCTTCTTTTCTATGTGATGCAGAAAAAAACTTAAACTGGTTGTCAAGAGTCAAAAGATCTAAGCTATACTGCTAAGAACTGTATCTGAAATTTCAAGCCAAATTTTTCAGTGCATTAGCCACACATGGTCGAAGACGGCTCAAGAAAAGATTGGTTTTCTCAATCTGCTTGGAGTGTGTTTACTCATTAACTACCGATACTGATCAAATGGAAGTGAAAAGGACATAAGGTAAGTCAAAAGGGATATGCTATCAATTCTCCGGAGCTTACAGATTTTAAGAGGATCATGGCGGTGGACATCTGATCTGAGTTGAAAGAACATTACTGGACCTTTAGCTCCTATTGCACTTTACTTGATTTAATTCAGTTCATATTTTTGTGTATCACTCTTTGCCAAGTAACAAGTTCACTGGTAAAATGCAATTAGTACTTCACAAATTACTAATTGCATTATGCATACATATTAAGGCTCAGATTTGTTGTAACGCACAGTAGTAGTTCCAAGCTGATTAACATGAATGGAACATGTATATACATGGAAGCATGTAAACTGAAACAGTTTACTTAAAAAGTAGTTGCTGTCCAGGGATGCATTAACCCACCCAAGTATGTAGCAGTTTAAGATTTAAAGCCCTAAGATGCCGCCGAAAACGCCCTGCACCTTCTAAGGCTTCTGGCAATGAAAACACTAGGATGCGCCTGAATTACAGTATATATAGCAGTAACATCAGTATTTTACATTCTAGCACTGCGGGTGACATATCAGTACAGTATACAGGTTTACCTTTACATTATATTTTTAGGTAATGTATTAAGCTGAGGTTGAAATGAAGTGTTTTTGAGGCATATTTAGGGTTTAAACTATAAAAATAGTCATTTTTAACCACATCCATAAGTCGCAGTTTTTCACAATTTGCGGGTGCTTTAGGAATGTAACCCCCACAAATTTTGGGGGTGTACTGTACTAAGTCATACCAGCTAATTTATTCCTAGTGTTTAAAAACTTGATTCAGTGGTAACACACTTAAAAAACAAATTATTAAATTTCAAACTAAATTTGACATCTGCCAAAGCTGAACTGTGTATTTATTAAGTGTAAAAGTTGACATTGTGTTTAAAAAAAAAAAAAAAAAAAAAAAAACCACCAACTCTATCTCAAAAGTCCCTGTCCCATTCCCTTACTTGGAATGATAAATATCCTTACATTGCAAATGTGTATGGTTTTCTGTGATTAATGGAAGACATCTGCAGATATGGTAATTGATAAGACAGCTTTTTAGGTTTCATGTTGAAAGAACACATCCAAGGTCTACTTGTGTAGGCTTGATACAACATTATAAGAGTAAGCCATTTCTACAGAAGCAAAGATTAAATTATTATTTTTTTTTTTTTATTAAAAATGTAGTGACTATTGAAAAGAACACAGCAATCATTCTACTTGCTCATCTCACAACAGTATGGATGGACAACAGTAGTAGAATTCACTGCACAATTTGGAAGAAGGCAGTTTAAAGAAAGTTGATATTGGATACAATGGTATGCAGGCAGGAGAAATGATTCAAGACAAAGATCTTTTAGGAATGCAAAAAAAAAAAAAAAAAGAACCACTGTTGCTAATTTCAGGCAAGTTGTAGTGCTTCACAAGATCTTTCATCTTTCACAGTAAATTCACTGTTATACTGAAAAATATAACTCAAGAGGCAGTTCTGTTTTTGGATGACACCTAAACATAATTGAATTAGAGAGTGTGGATTAACATTCAAAAGCTCTGCTTTAAGGTAAATCATGCAGCATACAAGCAACAATAAAATTGTAATACTGTATATTGTACTACGAGTTCAGTCAAATACTGCAAAAGAAAAAAAAAATTACAGCATTTAATACACGCAGCAGAAGCCTATATTAATAAGCTATATGTTATCTAGTTGTACCAAAAGTATAATAAACTCAGCAAAAAAAGAAACGTCCCCTGACTTTCAACTGTTTTTACTTTCAGTAGACTTAATGTGTAAATATTTGTATGAACACTAAAAGAGTCAACACCATAAGACATAAATTAAAAATGTTTCACAATGTGTCCCTGAATGAAGGGAGGCTCAAAATCAAAAGTACCAGTCAGTATCTGGTGTGGCCACCAGCTGCTTGAAGTACTGCAGTGCATCTCCTCCTCAACGACTGGACCAGATTTGTCAGTTCTTGCTGTGAGATGTTACCCCACTCTTCCACCAAGGCACCTGCAAGTTCCTGGACATTTCTGGGGGGAATGGCCCTAGCCCTCACCCTGCGATCCAACAGGTCCCAGACGTGCTCAATGGGATTGAGATCTGGGCTCTTCGTTGGCCATGGCAGAACACTGACATTGCTGTCATGCAGAAACTCACACACTTTTTGCCACTCCTGTCTGGTCCAGCGAAGGTGGGTTTGTGCCCATAGGCGGCGTTGTTGCTGGTGATGTCTGGTAAGGACCTGCCTTACAACAGGCCTGCAAGCCCTCAGTCCAGCCTCTCTCAGCCTATTGCGGACAGTCTGAGCACTGATGGAGGGATTGTGTGTTCCTGGTGTGACTCAGGCAGTTGTTGTGGCCATGCTGTACCTGTCACGCAGGTGTGATATTCGGATGTACCGATCCTGTGCAGGTGTTGTTAAACGTGGTCTTCCACTGCGAGGATGATCAGCTGTCCTTCCTGTCTCCCTGTAGCGCTGTCTTAGGCGTCTCACAGTGTGGACATGGCAATTTATTGCCCTAGCCACATCAGCAGTCCTCATGCCTCCCTGCAGCATGCCTAATGCACGTTCACGCAGATGAGCAGGGACCCTGGGCATCTTTCTTTGGGTGTTTTTCACAGTCGGTAGACAAGTCTCTTTAGTGTCCTGCGTTTTTAGAACTGTGACCTTAAATGCCTACTTTCTGTAAGCTGTTAAGGTCTTAACGACCATTCCACAGGTGCATGTTAATTAATTGATTATGGTTAATTGAA
>JANRMT010062792.1:30179616-30230741 GCA_026402145.1 Polypterus bichir lapradei | reverse complement strand
ATATATATATATATATATATATATATATATATATATATACACACAGTACATCATTTCATTGATTTATACATTTAAAAATATAATTATCCTCTTTCAGAGCTAGGAGAATTAAGCAAAAAAAAAAAAAAAAATCATTCAAAACTGCATCATTAGAAATAATGGGGTAAAGCATTTATCCATAATCAAGAACGAAGGCCGAGTTGTACATTTTACAACAAGTGAATAAGAAAGTGAAAATATTAAATCAAGCATACTTTAAGAAATAGGTACTGTATGTGCCTAAAAGTAGGATCAAGCATGGATAAAGGCTTGACCCAGGCAGGCAGAACATTCTGTGTTAAACAAAAAAAAAAAAAAAAAAAAAAACTGATGGTGTGTGTTGATAACGAACTTCAAAGAGGATGTGGGATTAAGCCGAGAAAATAAAGTATTCTAGACTTGAACGACACATAGAAGAAATAGGGAGAATGGGTTTAATATTGGCAATAAAGTGCTTTGTATTGTTGTCTAGTATGCAATATTTGCATTGAAGTACAGAATTTGCATTTATACCATATATCCATTTAAAAATCGCATTCCCTTTTTCTTTTACGATTTTTCATCAAGTTAGTAACTGAATGATGTCTGAGAGCCAGGTAACCTGTATGATTTTTCCTTGTGTTTAGACAGGTATCATTACAATGTGGAGGCTTGTAAGGGAAACAGACTAGTGTCTCATTACAGCACTTTTTCTTGTTCTGCTATACAGTTATTTTATATAGTCATTCCCACCCCAATTACTGCAATGCTTCTAAAATGCAATCAGTGGGCTTAAGTGATGTCTGGTGACAAGCAGTGTCAATGTCTAGATCCAAGAAGGTTGCCACATTATGGGCCGTGAGGTCTTCAATCTAACAGTCTTAAACTCTGGACCAACTTGATAAATATGTGGGCGTGGCCCTTGATGAAGTAAATACTTGTCTGGACAAGCAGACTGATCAGACTGTTGGGATCCATGATAAAACTGCATTGGCCATAGACTGTACTCTCTCTCACACTAAAAGTCTATGTACATTTCTAAATAGGGAATTGCATAAAGTCAAACACTTTGTGTGTGTGTGTGTAAAAGAACTCAATCATGTTGCTACAATGATGGAACTGTAGAATGGATCGAGAAGACTTGAGGCAAGTTTCCACAGTTTGGGGAAAAAATAATGATTATATTCTGTATTAGTTTGACTATGGTGAAATCAAATGTACAATCTTCGGACCATCATCAAGATGATCTTTCCTTGCATGGTGATAGATTGTTCCAAAAAAATATTTCAAGCTGATAAAATTATTCTGTCCTTCTGGCCAACAGATACAAGATAATCTCTGGTCAAGGAATTTTCCTCCATACTATTGAGAGCTTTGCTTAAAAGTAATAGCCAGGTACTGTACAGTGCCCTCCATTGTGTTTGGGACAAAGATATATTTTTCCTTGATTTACCGCTCTGCTTCACAGTTTAAAATTACAAATGAATTTGTAATTTTAAACTGTGGAGTTGAACAATTCACATATGATTAAAGTGCACATTACATACTTTAAATTTAAGGGTATTTGTATACTTTTCAGTCATTGCTTTTCAGAAACCAATGCATTGATAACTGGGGTATACTCTGTCTAAGCTTGGGTATCCACTTTCCCACCAATCAAGAGATACCAAAAGGAGGTATGGAAGACGATAAATATTTCCAAACCCATAGCTATTCAGCCTTTACTGCAGTGATGAATGATGAAATTGGAGATCCAATACAACCTCAAATGAGAAGTGGACTGAAAACTAATTTCCTATTGGACTTCATGCATATAAGTTATGGGGGAAAAAAAGGTGAAAAAAGTGTTATTTACAATAACACTGTTTTAGACTGCTATATGAATTTTGTAAATCTGTGAAACACATTTTTGCGTAGAAACAATAGGTATACATTATTGACATCTATTATCCATTTTGATTTAAAACCTTTTCTCATTAATCTGTTTATTGTATTGGCCATTTATTTAATACAAACGAAAAAGCAAACATTAAAAAGGCAAAGCACATTGTCAAAACCTTTTTATAGGGGCTTAGATAGGTATTGTTACAGATTAATATTCAATACCTGCTTTCTGCTATCAAAGAAAAAGTGAAATTTACTAATATCAGACACACTTATTTGGTCATAACATACTCAAAAAAACTGAATGCAATTGAAGGTTACAGTGGGGCAAGAACCTATCGAAGCAGCATGGGGAACAAGGCAGAAGCCAGTTGTAGAACACGCCAGCACATAGACACACAGAGAGCCTATTAAAACTGCAAGGAATCTAACACACTGCCTTGGGGTTTAGGAGGTATAATCACACAGATGTGTCTCAAGTGTGGAAAACTCCAATTAGGTAACAAGCAAACATGGGATATTAACTCAGGCCAAAAAACCATGAGGCAGTAGGGCAAGGCAATGTGCATTGCTTTATGTTACCACATTAAGACGACAACAAAACGCTTGTAAAAAACTTACAGCATAGAATTCTATCAATGCTTACGTGCAAAGAAATGTGTCAACATGTACATGTTAAATGGTGTTTAGCATTTTATCTTTACTTTGCCCAGTTTATGTAAATCTGGGCAATGCCCAAAGTCTGTCCACAGTTCTATTGGCAGTACTATTATGAAAAAACGATAAGCTTTAGCGAGTTATTTGAAAAATAATGAATGCAATTCATAAAACACAACCTATCTGTTGAAGTGTCCAACAGCATTAATATGCACACACAGGCATTTTTGACAGGAGGTCAAAGCTATCCTATCAAAACTAATCTAGGAAAACCATCATATGTATTCCAGCTAACCAGACTTACCTTGTTTACTTCAGGAGTTAAAATTTCAATTTTTCTTAAACGTTGAAATGCATCATAATCAGACTCTCCAAATAAACGTATGGGCTCTCCTCTTTCTCGCAACCTTTTTATTACCTAGCAAACAAAAAAGGGGGGAAATCCAATAAAGTAGGATAATCATAAATAAAGTGAAGATGAATTTTACCTTACATTTTAAAAGTTAATACCTCCTGTCTGGACAGTGTCATGGGTAGTTTCTCTTCTGTTAGCTCCAGCTCCAGCACTTGATTAGAAGTGGAAGATTCAGCCTTATCATTTTTCTTAAATACCTACAAAGTACAGAATTTTTAAATCTTTAATAATAGATAGCTTCTGTCCACAGGTATAAAGAACTGTCTAATTTACCTGCATGTCTACAAAAATGACAAATTTCTTAATTATTAAACCAAGACAAAAAATATATCTTCACCATAATTCCCATTCTCCAAATACTTATCGTATTTGCCATACAGTTCTCAATATGTAATCCTTGCCTATCAACTTTATCATTGTCAGCTATAAACTTCAAGCTGAAACATTTTCATGACCACATGCTGAAATAAACAGCTGTGATACCTTTCTTAGAAGCAATGTTTCAAGGTCTTTTTCCAAAAATGTATTTCAAATATTATATAGGCTGCTACAAATAAATCTTTATTTTCTCCAGTATCCTGCCAAATATAGTTTATTTTCCTCTGACCATCATCCATCTGACCATATTTTTTGTTATTGAACTAACATCTTGATTCTCTAATGTTTTAGAAAACTTGTTTAAATAATTCAAGAGAGGAACGCTGAATTAACCAGCTGATTCAGCAAAAGTGTGTCAGGAAATACTACTGGGGCAATACGCCTGTATAATGCCTCCCTGTAACTGTGAAGTCAGAAGTATCCTCTCTTTTTAAAAATTTTCTTCTTTTTAAGTCATTCAGGTATATGTTCAGAACACAGTGTGTGTATGTATACTAGCCGTGTAAGCCCATACTGTAAAAGGCTCGGGGTCCTAGAAACTATTATTCTCCTAGGAGGATTTGATTTGCCGATGTGCATTAGCTGGGGGGAGGAAAAATAACGGGGATACCAGTTTGCCAATGTTAGCGGCTAAGCAATGTTGTCTATCTTCTGAGGTTTCGTTTCTGCTGACGAGCTGGCCTTGCATGTGTTATTAGCAGCTAAGCAAGTTTTCCGTTTCCTCGGAGGCAGAGCCCTTACCCCGTCTCCATCTCTCATTTCCGGGCTGGACAAACAAACACACACACACACACACACACACACACTTCCATGCATAGACGTTTATATACAACATATATAATAAGATGATAACATAGAAAACAAACTTAAGACTCATGTAAACTTTACAAATGTTAATTATGATATAGTAGTATAGTATAGTCTGCTAGGCAACCAACTTTGTAAACCTGGTAGTCCGGGTATGCCTTCTTGTAGCCCAACTTTATATACGGGGTTGAGGGTTACATTCATTTGCATAATTTTGTACATGAGTACATACTACAGTTCTACACAATTTAAACATGATCAGCATCTTGGAAGAGATTTTGGAAAATTGATTATTTTTAAAGGATTATGTAATGTTGATACCGTAGATCCCAGAATATAAGCCGAGAATTTCGTCCTAGATTTTTGGCTTGGAGTTTGGGGGTCGGTTTATACAACGAGCATCGTTTCAGATTCAAGATTTCCAGCACAATGCCGCTTTTGCCGATCAATACGGAAGTAAATAATGACGAAACCACAGAGCCATCTTTCAGATGAAGAAGTAACTTTGCATGCCGGTACTTTAAATTAAATAAAGAATTTATTCAAAAAAGTGTTTTAGTTGTTGATTTTATTAATAAAATTTATAATAAATTATCGGGAAGTTTAAAATAAAAATTTTTCTTTGGATTTACGACCAACATCTTGCGTTACGACCCGAATGCGGTCACGTGTATCCGCTTGTGCGATTGTAAACAAACAACCAAGAGCGTTAGTAGCGTCAGTTGGAGCCCAGATACATGTGTTTGTGGATGTAATTTCGGTCATTGCAGTGATTTACCTATATATATAATTCAGAAGACCATGCAAGCAAGGCACATAATTGCTAAGGAAGGAAGAGAAGGTAAAGAAAGTGATCACAATCGAAACGAAGATGGAAATTGTGTGGAAATATGAGAGTGCTGTTCGTGTGACCGATCTCGCTAATATGTACAGCATGTCGAAATCCACCATCTCGACAATTTTACAAAGAAAAGATTTGCATTCTCCTCCTCCTCCCTTCCTGCAGCCCAAAGATGTCAAATTAAATGGTGAGTACAGTATGAAATTGTTGTTTCTACAATAGAATAGAATGCCTTTTATTGTCACTATACACATCTACAATGAGATTAAAAGCAGCTCCTTCAGTGCAGAAAAAAAGTTCTGTATAGGGCTTGTATGGTTGTTTTTTAGCCTTAGCATAACGCCGTATCTGCGGCCCTGCTTCTGCTTTCTTTCCCTCCTCCGTCTGTGTCGTCTCCTAGACCCGACAACAATCCACGGAGAGCCCGCTGGTCTCACTATGTTGTCTGGGATGTTGTGCGTGTCATGAAAAACACTCGAAACAGATGTCTGGCTCTGGACACCGATGTCTATAAGGTTCTGACGGGTGTAGCGGATGTTCGCCAAACCGATCGTGCACAAACAAAAGAAAAAAAAAAAAAAGTACAAAAACAACAAAAAAGTGCACTGAAAAGGAGAGGTGAAAAGGAGAGCCCTGACCCGCTGCGCGCCGCCATGCTCCTAGCTTAATCTAGCCTACTTCTGGTAGGCTAGGCACTTATAACTTTTTGGTTAGTACATTAGAAAAATTATTGGTGTTTTGGTAAATTATGCACATTATACAACCCTTTTTTATTATGAAAATGTTAAGTAAGTGTTGCAGTGGGAGGTTCGGAACGAATTATGGGTTAGCCTTCGCGAACGAATTAAGTTCTTAAGTCAAGGGTCCACTGTATTGCGTATTTAAGTTAGTCAAATTTATAACGAGTCTCCGGAAACCCACCCGCCAATGTACCGTATTTGCGTATATAGTTTCAACACAAAGGCTTCATTTTACCAAACTTCTCCGCAATCACTTCCTGGTTTCCATCAAAAATGCTGGCAGTCTCAAATTCTCGCCGATAAACATGATAAATATACCTGAAGAGACACTTAAGGAAATTCAGAAAATTTTGCTTGGAGAAGGGGGTCGGCTTAAATACCGGTTATCGGCAAATACATGTAATTTAGTAGGTAGAGAAGGGGGTCGGCTAATATAACGAGTCGGCTTGTATTCCGGGATCTACGGTATGTGATCTTTTTCCAAAGTACACAAAAACATTTTATCAAAATATTGAAATACTACATTCAATATTGCATTTAAGTTTTGGTTTTCAGGCCAAATTTAGATCCCACCAGTTTGTTTCCCTGAAAAAGTCATCAGTTTGACCTTCAGAGTTATTCTTAGGTGCAATACAATTCAAACTAACTTTGACATTCTATTTCACTTTTTGAATTGAATTACTGAAATTAATATTATATAGATTGATTACACACAGAGTGATATGTTTCAAGCCTTTTAATTTTGCTGATTATGGCTTACAGGTAATGAAAACTCAATGTTCACTATCTCATAAAATTAGATTATTACACAAGACTAATAAAAAAAAAAAAAAAAAAAAAAAAAAGTTTTATACATAAATGTTGGCCTACTATGTCCATGTACGCACTCAATACTTGCTCAGGGCTCCTTTTGCATGAATTACTGCATCAATGAGACGTGGCATGGAGGCGATCAGTCAGTGGCACTGCTGAGGTGTTCTGGAAGCCCAGGGTGCTTTGATAGCGGCCTTCAGCTCATCTGCACTGTTGTCTCTGATCTTCATCTTGACAATACCCCATAGGTCAGGTGAGTTTGCTGGCCAATCAGGCACAGCGATACCATGGTCATTAAACCAGGTATTGGTACTTCTGGCAGTTTGGGCAGGTGCCAAGTCCTGCAGGAAAATGAAATCAGCATTTCCATAAAGCTTGTCAGCAGTGGAAAGCATGAAGTGCTCTAAAATGTCCTGGTAGACAGCTAAGCTGCCTTTGGACTTGATAAAGCACAGTGGACCAACACCAGCAGATGACATGGCTTCTCAAATCATCACTGACTGTGGAAACTTCCCACTAGACCTCAAGCAACTTGGATTCTGTGATCTCCACTCTTCCTCCAGACTCTGGGACCTTAATTTCCAAATGAAATGCAAAATTTACTTTCATCTGAGAGAAAAAAGAAAAAAAAGAGGACTTTGAACCACTGAGCAACAGATCAGTCAATTTTCTCCGTAGCCCAGGTAAGACGCTTCTGACGTTGTCTCTGGTTCAGGAGTGGCTTGACACAAGGAATGAGACAGTTGTAGCCCATGTCATGGATACGTCTGTATGTGGTGGGTCTTGAAGCTGCAGTCCACTCCTTGTGAATCTACCCCAAATTCTTGAATGGGCTTCCACTCAATTTTCCATTAATATGCTTGGATACAGCACTCTGTAAATAGCCAACTTCTTTAGTAATGACCTTTTGTGGCTTACCCTCCTTGCGAGGGGTGTCAATGACTGCCTTCTGGGCAAATGTGAAGTCAGCAGTCTTCCCCATGATTGTGTAGCCTACTGAACCAGACTGAGAGACCATTTAAAGGTTCAGGACACCTTTGTAGCCGTTTTGGGTTAATTAGCCGAGTTGAGTGTGACACCATATGGCTACAATATTGAACTTTTTCACAATATTCTAATTATGTGAGATACCGAATTTTGGGTTTTCATTAGCTATAAGCTATAAATCAGCAAAATTAAAAGATTAAAGGCTTGAAATATATAAATGTGTGTGTAATGAATCTATATACGAGTTTCACTTTTGGAATTACTGAAATAAATTAAAACTTTTTGATGATATTCTAGTTTATTGAGATGCACCTGTATATCCCTTAAGCTGTCACACATCTTTCTTTAGTTGACCACATATACACCAAGTACAGCTGCATTAAAACTTATCAGGCTTGGATAATCAAGAGGATCCTCTTATTAGTAAAGGTGAGGTTTAAGCCTGAAAGAGCATGTTCACACTCTGCAGTTATTTGAGCTTTTAGTAAGGAGCATTTTCACAACGTCTAGTATACCTGTTTGGAGCCCAAACTACACATCGGTTACATATGAGCAGCATTTTTTTTTTTTTTTAAATGAGATACTTCTCTGTGATAATATACATAAGGCAAGATCGGGTTGTAATGGTATATAACCCTCTGGTTTCAAAAAGTTAACATCCATTTCCTAAGACTGAACACTTGAAAACTTGTGACAAAAGCTTTGTTGGAACATTTTCTCACTGCTAGTTGTGTCGAGATAGAAGTCTGTGGTGATACAGGGTTTTATTTTTATATTTAAAAAAAAAAAAAAAAAAAAAAAAAAAAAAAACCACAACACCACAGTGTAGCTCAGGCTTTGTGGAGGCACATGTTCGAGCAGCACCAGAGTGTTTATAGGGGGGGTGGTGGTTTAGGGCTAATCATGCTTTCACACAAGTGTGTGGCTGGTCCCATTTCCTAATTTACTCTCTGCAGGTATACCCATTGAGGTGTACATAGAGCCTGAGCAGAATAGTGGGAAGGAGTTAGACTGAAAAAGAAAGAAATGACAAAATTTGTATGGATGAGCCAGAGCGGTGGAGAGAAGGCAGCAATCAGTGGCCCTACTAGGTAGCAAAGGGAACAGAGCTCCATGAGTGGTCTCCCTGCTGAACTGTCTGGGAAAGTAGGGTCGGTCTGAGGTGTTCACCTAGGGATCCACTGAATGCCAAGAATAGAGTGTACGGAAGACAGACGTTTAGCTCCAAACGTCTAGGCAGGAGGCAAACAGGGATGAAAGCTGGGGAATGGGACCGCAGCCGTCATTCTCTGCACCCAGCGGCAAAAACCTGCAGGGTGAGCTGATGAAGAAACCTTATGTCTGCATAGTATTACGGCTGGATTTTATGGAACATATTTAAGATTGATTTTATCTTCACAAGCAAACTGGTTTTTATTTGAATTATTTATTAATAAGATGGCACTGCATTATATTTATTTAAGGGCACAATCTGTAATAAAACCACTATTGCACTTTGCAGCATACTTTTGATTGCCAACTGTAGCCAACCCAGACAGTCACGGTACCAAGCCCTGTCAGCTGAAGAGCGTTACCTGCTATATTAGTGTACATTTCTGTTTCAGAGTTGTACATTTCATGAAATGATTTAGCATTGCATCAAGATTTCTTAGATAATACAGGCTGACAAGTAAACAGTCTAATGTTACTGTGCTTTCTTGCCATTTCAGTCCTAAAGTTAGTTTTGCCTGAAAACTAGGGATGCTCTGATTGATCACCCGCCGATCTAAATCGGACAATTTCCAAAAAAAAAAAAAAGAGACACTCAATTGGTGATCAGTAAACTGGCCAATCACAAAAACTGATCTTTTCGGGCCTCTTTTTAAGCTTTACTGTAATTTAGTCACAGTGCTCCTGTACAGCAGGTATTATGGTGGTTGAACCAAACTTGCAACAGTGTAAGCAAAGAGCGGGAAGTCATGGCTTGTTTTGTGAGAGATGATTTAAATATTAGAGTTTATGTTAAAGAATGTGGAGTGATAAACTGAGAAAAATAAATCCGAGGATTCACCCTGGGGAATTAGACAAACAGCAAGAAAATTATTTTAATGAATTTAGTCCTTTTTATTTTTAGATTTTTTTTTTTTTTTTTTTTATTTTAGAGCTAGAACTTTATTTTCTCTTTTAATTAAAACGGATGCTGTTTTAGTTTGGACAGCAAGATTGTTTTAAATGCAGCAGCTTACATTTTCAACTGGAAAAAGAAAAATTTTAGCTTAACAGAAAAATGTGACTTTTACTTATAAACCTGTTAAGCAAGTTAGTCTTGTGTCTTCTTGATAAACAACTTGAACATTTGCAGCTGTTTAAAGATTTTTACTATGCTTATTTATCATTGTGTCTCATACAACACGTTTTGAAGGATCTTTAAAGGGTAAAAGGGGAAAAAAAAAAAAAAAAAAAAAAATCAGGATTGGTATTGAATAGGCCAATCAAGTAACATGAAATTGGTGATCAGTATAAGCCTTAAAAAAAAAACCTACTTGTAGCATCCCTACTGAAAACAAAGTACTGCTTTTATATGTGGTTTCTGCATGCTCTCTGTATACAGCATGATAATTCTCTAGTTTGGTTACAATGTTGTGTCCGCCCTGCAGTCACGACTTCTTTGCAGAATATCCTCCATATTTAATCTGCTTTAAAAAAAAAAAAAAAGAAAAAGTTCTTCTAGTGCTTGAAGTTATTTTCTATTTATTTTTGTTATAATGCTGCTTGGAATTAAGATTACGAAAACTGTGTGTAGCAAAAACCCAGTTAATGTCAACATGCCCAACCTTATTTTTATAGTGCTGCCCTCATAACCAGTGCAGACTCATCAAGAATAAACCACGCTTTAGGTGGAGTTACAACTGTCTGAAGTGCTATAAGCATCTGTCTTGAAAAGTGACACCAAAGTTACAATCGTACATGCTTAATCAGGGAAAAAAAAAAAAATCACAGACAAATAAAAAAACTGAACATTTGGTAGTCTGGCAAGTTTTCATAGTCTGTAGTTTGGATGACCAGACTACAGCACTAATGAGGAAAAGCATCTAAGAATACTAAACCACAAAACATTTTTACACATGTAAAAGAATTCTGTGTAAAACCTGTACTAGGTCTGAAAGTAACATGATTATATATTATACAGTGTCTGCTATACATGCCATATAGTTTGCCAAAAGATTTCCTATACCAAGAGAAAGAATAGTGATTTTATTACATTTTATGCTCATTATAATACTTTATTTTAATAAGTGTATAAAAGAAACAATGCTCATAGCCAGACACATCAATGCTGAAGACAATATTAAAGAGTCAAAAATACACTGTGATAGTCAAGCTGCTCTAGAGAAGAGACACAGATAGAGTAGTTTGGAGATCTTTATCTAATGCTCAGCAACTGATTTCATTACACTTTTTCACTAAAGCCAAGAGACAAGAGGTTGGCAAGTTACAAGCATAAACGCTAAAGAAGGTGTTGTGTATAACCATCATATTTTCAGCAGGAAAATGAGAAACACAATTATGTTAATGTCATATTCACACTTCTGCTTTAAGCTATTACTTATCAATGAAAGACCATGCAAGCCAGTGACGAGCACTAAAAAGTCCAGTGCAATTTTCTCTATTGAAAGCCGTCACAATAATTTAAAAAAATAGAATTTGGCTGTAGAGCATCTTTTGATATTCACTCAAAGCCAACAAGGAACACTACTGTTGATTCCTGAAGGTGTTAAATTTAAAGATTTAGAAGAAACTTAAGATTTGCTCCTTCCACTTACTACACAGAAACACAGCTTTTGAAATGACACCTTAGATTTTTTTGTATTTTTTCCTAGTGCCAAAAAGAAAAAGGTATGTAGAGAAATTCTGCTTCAACGGCTTGCCAAACTCGCATTGCCCAGCAAAATGTTGACACACAGTGGTTTTGCACTTCTACCACACAACTCCAGAGTCCTGGACATGTTGCAGGTTTAATTTAAACATGTCATATTGAATATCCAAGAAACCTGGCTAAATAACAAAGATGGAGATTAACATAACATACAGGGACACACATTTCTAGAAAGGATAGACTGAAAAGAAAAGGCAGTGGGGTTGATGTTTATGTCAATCAGTATATAAAAGCATGTCCTATTCAGTTGGATGATTAGCCCCATCTTAGTAAGGACTTGTGGCTTTGTCTGGAAAGAATTACGGAAAGATAGTAATTTCAACACATACCTTTTCGGTAATATTAAAAGGGCAAATTTACAGGGGGATATCATATTTATGGGGGACTTCAACTACCCAAATATTAACTGGAATAACCTTCCAAATAGCGGAGCAAAAGAGCAGGCGTTTTTAGAAGTAGTCAGTGACTGTTTAACATAGTATGCTAAAGCACCAATGAGGAGTGAAGCCTATCTAGATTTAGCATTTTGTAATAACCAGGAGAAAATTGAGGGTGTACAGGTCACTGAACCATTAGGGTCAAGTGACCATAATATAATACAATTCCAATTGTTTAGGAAGAGTGTGCAAGTTAAGACTAAAACTGTTAAGTTTAACTTTGGTAGGGCAAATTTTGAGCAGATGCAACAAAATCTAAGTAGGATAAACTGGGATAAGCTTTTAAGTGTGGAGACAGCTGAGGAACAGTGGAAAAGTTTTAAAATGTTTTACATGTAATGCAGGATGGGTACATAACTAATTTTGGAATTAGCTGTAAAAATAAATAAACAAGGTAAATAAACAGATAAATAACTGCAATGTGAGTCATAGGGCATATGAGAACATGAGGGCAATTAGGAAGGCTAAAAGGCAGTTACAGAGGAATACAGTGGATAAGTTGAAAGGCGGCCTAAAGAGATTCTTTCAGTATTTTTAGTAATAAAAGAACAGTCAAGGAGGAGGTGAAATGCATCAGAAACATTAAAAGGGAATTAAAAAGTACAGACAGTGAAATAGTGAGTGCTCTAAACTGACATTTTTCTGAGGTCTTCACAAGTGAGGAAGTAAACCTACCAGCAGTAAAACAAACTACTAAAGAGATACTGAGGGATTTAGAAATTGTAGAGGGAGACGTACTGCTTAAATTAAAAAGGCTGAAATTAAATCTCCAGGACCAGGTAATATTTACCCTTGAGTTCTTAAGGAGGTTAGCAAGCACATATACAGTAGTGTGAAAAACTATTTGCCCCCTTCCCGATTTCTTATTCTTTTGCATGTTTGTCACACAAAATGTTTCTGATCATCAAACACATGTAACCATTAGTCAAATATAACACAAGTAAACACAAAATGCAGTTTTTAAATGATGGTTTATTATTATTTAGGGAGAAAAAAAATCCAAACCTACATGGCCCTGTGTGAAAAAGTAATTGCCCCCTTGTTAAAAAATAACCTAACTGTGGTGTATCACACCTGAGTTTAATTTCCGTAGCCACCCCCAGGCCTGATTACTGCCACACCTGTTTCAATCAAGAAATCACTTAACTAGGAGCTGCCTGACACAGAGAAGTAGACCAAAAGCACCTCAAAAGCTAGACATCATGCCAAGATCCAAAGAAATTCAGGAACAAATGAGAACAGAAGTAATTGAGATCTATCAGTCTGGTAAAGGTTATAAAGCCATTTCTAAAGCTTTGGGACTCCAGCGAACCACAGTGAGAGCCATTATCCACAAATGGCAAAAACATGGAACAGTGGTGAACCTTCCCAGGAGTGGCCGGCCGACCAAAATTACCCCAAGAGCGCAGAGACGACTCATCCGAGAGGTCACAAAAGACCCCAGAACAACGTCTAAAGAACTGCAGGCCTCACTTGCCTCAATTAAGGTCAGTGTTCACGACTCCACCATAAGAATGAGACTGGGCAAAAACGGCCTGCATGGCAGATTTCCAAGACGCAAACCACTGTTAAGCAAAAAGAACATTAGGGCTCGTCTCAATTTTGCTAAGAAACATCTCAATGATTGCCAAGACATTTAGGAAAATACCTTGTGGACTGATGAGACAAAAGTTGAACTTTTTGGAAGGCAAATGTCCCGTTACATCTGGCATAAAAGGAACACAGCATTTCAGAAAAAGAACATCATACCAACAGTAAAATATGGTGGTGGTAGTGTGATGGTCTGGGGTTGTTTTGCTGCTTCAGGACCTGGAAGGCTTGCTGTGATAGATGGAACCATGAATTCTACTGTCTACCAAAAAATCCTGAAGGAGAATGTCCGGCCATCTGTTCGTCAACTCAAGCTGAAGCGATCTTGGGTGCTGCAACAGGACAATGACCCAAAACACACCAGCAAATCCACCTCTGAATGGCTGAAGAAAAACAAAATGAAGACTTTGGAGTGGCCTAGTCAAAGTCCTGACCTGAATCCAATTGAGATGCTATGGCATGACCTTAAAAAGGCGGTTCATGCTAGAAAACCCTCAAATAAAGCTGAATTACAACAATTCTGCAAAGATGAGTGGGCCAAAATTCCTCCAGAGCGCTGTAAAAGACTCATTGCAAGTTATCGCAAACGCTTGATTGCAGCTATTGCTGCTAAGGGAGGCCCAACCAGTTATTAGGTTCAGGGGGCAATTACTTTTTCACACAGGGCCATGTAGGTTTGGATTTTTTTTTCTCCCTAAATAATAAAAACCATCATTTAAAAACTGCATTTTGTGTTTTCTTGTGTTATATTTGACTAATGGTTAAATGTGTTTGATGATCAGAAACATTTTGTGTGACAAACATACAAAAGAATAAGAAATCAGGAAGGGGGCAAATAGTTTTTCACACCACTGTATAAACCCTTGACACATTTTAAGAAAGTTATTGTGCACTGGGGAAAATCGCAAATATTATCCCATTCTATAAAAAGGATGACTGTGCAGATCCAGGCAACTATAGGCCAGTCAGCTTAACATGTATCACAGGAAAATTAATGGATGGAATTATTAAGGGTAAGCAAGATTGAGAAACACATGGCAAAAACAAGAGTTTTACTGAACAGTAAGCATGGGTTCAGAAGATGGAGGTCATGTTTTACTAGCATGGAATACTATGAGGAAGAGACAAAAAGATATGATCAAAGTGGAGCATATGATGATATTTGTCTACACTTTCAAAAAAAACATTTGATAACGTCCCACATGAGAGATTGGGCATTAAACTAAAAGAAGTGGGAGTTCAGGTTTATGTTTGTAGAAGGGTGCAAAATTGGGAAGCAGATGGTGCAATGAACCTATCAGAACTGGCTGATGTTAAGAATGGTGTACCACAGGAGTCACTGTGATTTTCAATATATAAGTGCATCATATATGATTTGGATAGGATAAGTGACAAGCTGGTTAAATTTTCAGAGGATACCAAGATAGGTGGATTGCCAGATAATCTGGAATCTGTTGAGTCATTACAGAGGGACTTGGACAGCATACAGGCCTGGACAGATTTGTGGCAGATGAAATTTAATGTAGGTTAATGTGAAGTATTACACATAGGAAGTAAAAATGTTAGGTTTGAACACATAATGGGAGGTCTGAAAATCGAAAGTACACCTTATGAGAAGGACTTAGGAGTTGCAGTGGACTCCAGACAGTGTTTACAAGCCATTAAGAAAGCTAACTGAATGTCAGGATATAGCATGATGTGTAGAGTACAAGTCCAAGGAGGTTACGCTCAAGCATTAAAACACACTGGCGAGGCTTCATATGGAGTACTGTGTGCAGTCTTGGTCTATAAGCTACATAAAGGACATAGAACGACCAGAAAAGAGCAACTAGGCTAATTTCAGGGCTACAGGGGATTAATTATGAAGATTGAAAGATCTGAGCCTTTTCAGTTTAAGCAAAAAAACAAAAAAACAAAAAAAAAAAAAACAGATTAAGAGAAACATGGTTGGAAACTTAAGAGTAAATTTCACACAAAAATTTGTAAGTTTTTCTTTAAACAGAGGATCACAGACACTTGGAATAAGCAACCAAGTAGTGTAGCAGGCAGTAGGACTTTAGTGACTTTCAAAATTAGACTTAATTCTTCTTTAAAAAAAAAAAAAAAAAAAAAAAAAAAAAACCCACAACTAAGTGAATAGGACTGGCAAGCTTTGTTCAATGACCTATTCTCATCTAGACTGTTCTAATGTAATCTCCTAGACACTGGGTGGCTGTGACACTCACAATTTATGTAATATTCAATCTATGTTGCTGCATTCTGGCATAGGACAATGTTTTGGTACCGCAACAGTCAGATGTAAATCTAGACTGGCAGGGCACTAATATGATATAGAAACTCAGTGTAAAAACATAAACTAGGTGGGTTACACAAAAAGATTACTCTTAGAAATTCTTACTTTAATATTCTGGTTCATACCCAAATTCATGTGTATATTGTGCAAGTGAGTATTGTGAGGAAAACTAAGAAAAAAAAAATACTTCCACAAAAATTGCAGCAGTGTGCCTGCACAACTTTAAGCAATGCAAGTGCAAATGGCCATTTCCATAGCACCCAAACTCGGTTGTTCTTACCTTTGTCTCAGCTGTACCTACAATTTCAGAAATACCAAACCACACTATTACATCTGAGAAGAAAAACTTTGGTCACATTTCTGCTGTGGTGGTATTGCTATGCTTTGGTATGCCTAAAGTTTCCTATTTTTGGATAGAACAAAATAATTAAAATAACCCCACATGTAACCAAGTAATCCTCCCAGTTTTTTTAGCCAGTGTAGATCTGGGATGATTATTCCACCTAATCTAAATAAATTAGTGAGATTGTGCTCCTGTATTGGCTCAAAACTTACTATTGTGTTGTCTCAAACAGAAAATGCTAACATAAATGAACTGTGGTGTTGCTGGGAAAGCTCAGAGTTCACACATAAATGGAGACTGATTACACAGTTTTTTACTTGCAAAATTCCCCATTTTTGAAAATACTCAGCAAATTACAACACTGAAAAATTATGGTTTTTAGAATACATTAAAAAAAAGTTTAAAACTTTGCAAAATACTTATTTCTTCCCATTTGCCTGCAAATGTTGTCCTTATTAATCTACAATGGATTTGGAATTTTATTTGCATGCATTCTTACATCGAAGTAGCCTTCACATGTGATGCACCATATCAAGGCTGAGACTTGATGGCTAATGGTGCTTTTTGCCAACATATAAAGGCAATTTGCTGCATCCAGTTTTCCTAATATAACTGGGGCAATTTTCTGTACTTGTATTGCAATAAGGGCACCTAGTGAGAATGAAGTTATTTTTGTTAGCCATAAACAGTTATATCCCACTAATGTACCAGTCATTTGAAATGCCAAGATGAGACTCACTTATGTTGTGGATCACTGGCCTGGCTTAACCCATAACTTGTTTATTTTTAGGCAAAGCAGCACTGGCACATGATTTGTTAATGGTTTTGTATGTGATGGCTAGCTTATTGGTAAGGTAACTGGCTGAACACTCAGATATTTAGTATGGCCTATACTATTCATTGTAACATCAATCATGTCATTACATATGCCAGGGGATAGTGGCTACCCACTCAGATGCTTATGACTTTCCCGGACTCAGAGCACAAAGCAGACCACATGACTCCTCAGATAAAGGTGAGGGGGACTGGATGCTTTAGGTGATTGGCTGCTCCACTAGCCAGCGCAGATCTACAGCATTGAGATTGCATATGCACTGTACAAAGTTGATTAGCATAGTTCATATGTGGTTGTTTCAGGGAAGCAACCAGGAAGACTGAGGCGCAGTCACATATGCACATTTACAAGATGATTATGATTCATAAAAAATAAATTTCATACAAATATGCGTAGGCCATGCATCTGAAAAACCTGTACAGCTTTAATTTCCTTAAATCGTGCATCAGAAACCAGGTGGGTGGATTTTGGTTTTTTAATAATGAATTGCAAATATCCCAAAAAACGTATTACATAGACATTAGAACCGACTTAAAAATAATTATAATGATCTTCTTAACTAATTTTTACATACTGCATGATTATACTTTAGGCCAGTTCTCACTCAGGTGTAAAAATAATATGGTGTGTCAAAATTCTAAACATAATTTTCTCTCTCCCAGTAATGAGACTATTTTAAAACCATAATTTGATTACCATTGACCTGCCTATTTCTTTGCAAATACATGCTCAGGTAAGAACCAAGATGAGGTATGTTATAAAAACAAACAAATAAAAAGAGATAAAAAGAGAATATCCAAGATTTACTGACGTAATGGCAATCAAAAAACCTGTGATTCATCATTTGATTGTTGTATCAAAATTATAGAAATTGACCATTTCAATAGTATTAACCAGAAACATGTAAAATGTTTAAAAATTAAACTTACCATAACAAAAAAATGTAATCACAAAATTTACTTCATCCATTTCTCATTGAGCAATACACATGCTTTGATACCAATACATCAATCTGTCAACATGCAGGGTAGCGTTAAAAAAAAAAAAACAGCCCAAGCAGCAGAGTTTTTTTTTTCAAACCCATACCTGTTCTGCAGGCTTCTCATTAATAATCTATAGAGTAATAAAAATGAAATTAACAATTTTAGAAAAACATGATAATATTAACATAATATAGAATTTTCCAATTCAGTGTCCCTTGGAGCCAGAGCTTATCCCATCTGCATCAGGTGCTTGACATGAACCAACAATGGATTGTGTACACCATCACAGGACCTACTCATACACATACTCAGCCAATTTAGAATCACTAATTAGTCTAACATGTTTTAGGATTTGGAAGGAAAACAGGACTACCTGATGAAAAAACGATGCAGACATGGGAAGAACATGCAAACCAAAATGCAGACAAAGAAGGCATAAAGGATTTAAATCCGCAACACTGGATATGTGAGAATCCATAGTATCAACTACTCTGTCACAGTGCAACCCAGTAAAATAACTACTTAGAAAGCAGTGGTCAGTTATGTATTCTTATTTACTAACACCTACCTTCCATCCACTTCTTCTGGCAAGGCTAAGGATGACAACCTGTGCTATCTATGAATTAGCCTTCAGCTCCACCTGGAAAATTTCCAAATACAGCAATACAACAAATACAATCCCTCAGGACTGTCCCAAGTTTGTGTCCTGGTTTCTTTCCGGTGGGGGAACACTCAGTGGGCTCCCTCGTTAACTACCAAAGATACTAAAACTAACCCCTCACAGACTAAAGACAGACCATACCCTTGATTCTATTAGGATTATGGACCACTGTGTTATGTATCAAAAAGTTTAACTTTTTTAATTTAATTAGCTTGTACCTCCAACCTCTTCTGCTCACCTGAAACAGCCAGTGATAAAACACAAAAACTGAAACACTGAGGGGCTGGAAAATCTTGAGCTTTGCTCAAAAGATATGGCTTCCACTTCATCAACAATGTCCCTTGTAAAGTCAGCACAATTTCCACCAATTCATCCTTATGTTTCACAGACACCTCACTCTTTCTCATAAACAAAAACCAGCATTTAGTGAAAAAAATTATATCAGTATAAAAAGACAAGCGAGAATGGAAGTGTAAACACATGAGAATTTGTAGCTAAACCAAAGTACATCCGTTTACACCCGTATTAACAGGCATCAAGATCGGATGGCATTAAAAATAAATAAATAATAATAATAATAATAATAATAATAATAATGGGTGCAGGGTAAGCACACTGGTGATCACACTGAACACATTCAGAGTTGCTAAGAAAAAATTGGCAATCACATTTAACATCATGGAAATTCAAATGCATATTCTATCCATATAAACAATCAAATCAGCAAAAAAGACAAAAGAATTTTGTGGGGCAGTCAATACAGAATGGTGGCCAGCTCTGACACCTGTTCAACTTTAAAAAGTGAGCTGATAGGCATTAGTGACACATGGGAGGTTGAGCTTCCATCTTCCTCATTAAAATGTAATTTAGCATCATGCTAAAATGGTAGAATGGTATGGCATCTACATTTCACTTTCTTTACTGGATCATTATGAGCAAACAGTTTTCATTCCAAATACAGGTTATTAACTGCAGTGCACTGTGCTATACATATAAACACAACCGGACACTACAGATGCATTTTAATGTAAAATGTAAGCTATATACAAATAGATACTGTACAAACAACACATGTTAAAGAAATCTTTGACAAAAATTAACAGTCTTCACGTGCATTACGTAACATGTTTTGAATAATCATAAAGTGGGCCACGTTAAAAAGATCCAAGAGCAGTACCTGACCTGTGGGCCTAGAGTTTGACAATCCTGTCTAAGAGAAACTACTCCCCACTAGCCTGTAACTTTCTTGAAATTATGCAACATTGGCCACAAAAAAGTAAATAAATAATACAGTATCACGGAACTAAACAATATAAAAGCCTTGGTTAATTCTTGACATAATCCTTAAATATTCAGAAATGCCAAGATGCACATATGGTGGACTGATACATCGACTTTAAATTGATCTACTCTAACACTATGAATACAAAGAAATGCAGGGCGCAAATGGCCCAAACTCAGACCATGAAACCAATCATCTCACAACACCAGTATGAACTATGTGGTCATAAGCCTAAATTAAGTCTACAAAATATATTATGGGCTAGGTTAGCAAATTTAAATGATCTGTCAAATACCCACACAAGGAGAAAGAACTCCTCCACTGTTCCACATACAAGGAACAATCCTGTATTGCTCCTCTTGGTCATTTAAAAAAACACAACCTTAAACTTTGCTTTAGAATTGAAAGTACCTTAAGAGACACTGCTTTCCTTTCAACCACTGCTTTTCACAGCAACTTCCACAATCAGACTCCCCACCTACAGTTTCTCCAGATGAATGGGAGAGGCTCTTCTGACAGTCATCTTGTCAATATTTGATTATAATACTTCAGGATGCAAGGAGTAGAGATGGTGAAGGTGGACGAGTTTAAATACTTGGGGTCAATAGTACAGAGTAATGGGGATTGTGGAACAGGGGTGAAAAAGAGAGTGCAGGCAGGGTGGAATGGGTGGAGAAGAGTGTCAGGAGTGATTTGTGACAGACGGGTATCAGCAAGAGTGAAATGGAAGATCTACAGGACGGTAGTGAGACTAGCTATGTTACATGAGTTGGACACTGTGGCACTGACCAGAAAGCAGGAGACAGAGCTGGAAGTGGCAGAGTTAAAGATGTTAAGATTTGCATTGGATTTGACAAGAATGGACAGGATTAGAAATGAGGACATTAGAGGGTCAGCTCAGGTTGGACGGTTGATAGACAAAGTCAGAGAGGCAAATTGTGTTGGTTTGGACATGTGCAGACAAGAGATGCTGAGTATATTAGGAGAAGGATGCTAAGGATAGAGCTGCCAGGCAAGAGAAAAAGAGGCAGGCCTAAGAGAAGGTTTATGGATGTGGTGAGCGAAGACATGCAGGTGATGGGTGTAACATAACAAGATGGAGAGGACAGAAAGATAATGGGAGCAGCCGAAAGAAGACTTCAACTGCATCACCTCTAATTTATTTTCAGTAAAATAACTCAAGGTTATTGTTGTAAAAATAAAAATTTCAAGGTTAATGACAATTGTTAAAAAAAAAATTACTTAAATTGAATCTACACAATGAATATGTCCTTATTAAATATCAAGATGCACATTATATGGCAGCTGATAAGTTAAACATGTGATAAAATAATTACCTTATAGCCACTTCTTTCATAGTATGATTCTTCTTCTTTTTTAATAAGCTCACTGCGCTTAAAACTCTTTTTGGATTCCTAAAAAACACAACATAAAAAGATTTTACATTGGAACTAACTTCTGTATTTACTTAAGTAACAGGCAATATTACACTGCAATAAAACTACAAACAATGATGAATAATTAAGAACATAAAAAATGGTTAGATTTCACATGTATCAGGAAAGCTCGGCAAATACTGTTTCAAAAAGTAACATCTTCAGATAATAAACTCACATACAGGGAAAGCAAATAAGAAAAGGGTGCAACACAAGAAACTGCTGGTTTTAATCTACTAGAACATAAGTAGCTTAGCAATTAACATAGCACACTAAAGCCCATTTGTAAAATGCTATCTGTTTGTTATAACTCAACCACATAGAACAGTTCAGACAGACATCCATCCATCCATCCATTATCCAACCCGCTATATCCTAACTACAGGGTTACCGGGGTCTGCTAGAGCCAATCCCAGCCAACTCAGAGCGCAAGGCAAGAAACAAACCCCAGGCAGGCCACCAGCCCACCGCAGGGGACACACACACACCAAGCACACACCAGGGACAATTTAGAATTGCCAATGCACCTAACTTGCATGTCTTTGGACTGTGGGAGGAAACCGGAGCACCCGGAGGAAACCCACGCAGACACGGGGAGAACATGCAAACTCCATGCAGGGAGGACCCGGGTCTCCTGTGAGGCAGCAGCACTACCCACTGCGCCACCGTGCTACCCACAATTCAGAGAGAAAACCAGAAAATATGAACATGCTGCCATGTACAAAGGGTTATTACATGCATGTACTTTGAAGCAAAATATGTTATGTTCTGGAAGAGGAATCTAGTTAAATCTATGCGTCTCTGCAGGGTGACTAATAAAAAAAATAATGCAGGCTGTTTTTTTTAAATTCATCCAACACACTAAAGTAATGCCATATGTTTGAAAATAAAAAAACTCCTATTAATACAGTAATTACTAAGAAAATACTCAACAACTATATAATATACAGCATCAACAGTCTATAATCATTGGCATGTAGGCTAAATCAATAGTTTACTACTAAACTAAATAAAAAGCGGCTATAACCCAAGTGGAAGCAGTATGACAAGCAAATCACGAAAGCAAAATAAAATGAAATCTTAACCTGTATTGTCCTCAAGCATTTCAAATACCTGCAAAATTCAACTAAGTCATTTATACGCTTGTTTTAAACTTGAGAAACATGCATAAAAAGAAAACGATCACTCCACGTCTAATCGAATGTAAATAAAACCAAATTAAGATTATTAAGGCAACTGCAGCATAAAAATGCGAGAACAGACATCGTGTTACTAAAACAGTGTTATAAGTGTTCTGTGTTGTTTTCAAACGCATTATCTCTCAGAAATACTGATTAAAAACACTAAAATAACTAAACTGATACAATTCCAAATAAATGTACTGTACTTGCGAAGCGAAACAGTGTGTGCCAGTAAAAAGATGCAACGACTTGACTTCTGTAAGAATTTTACAAATGGGATGTTATACAGAAAATCTACCAAGGAAAACACAAAGAAATTATAAAACCAATAAAATTGACTGAATAGAGAACAGACATAGGTTCTAATTTATCAAACTATTTTGTTTTGCATTGAGAGTAACACGATTTTGGATTTATTCTGAATTATTTAATCACGACAATCTTGAAGAACGTTATACTTTACCCCAACTAACTGATTTTCTTCCAACGCTTTTCTCTTCCTTGCAATTTCTGCCTTTAAAATATCCATTATGAAACATGAAAAATCCGATATTATTACTACATCTACTAACGCTACTATCTTTATTATTACTTCTCCTGCGCTTAGGTCTCTCCAGAAACTACTCCGGAAACGTCGAATTATCATGTCCGGCTAGGGTTAAAGTTCATGAGGCGGTATCTACTGTAGGCGGGGTGTTAAGGTCCAACGGGGTTTAATTTAGTGCGGCGGTGTTAGAAGTAGGATGGATTGGTTGATTGTTTACCGTACTTTAAGCTTTGTAAGAATTTTCAGGTTCGAGTTTAAGTTGTATATATATGTAAAAGTCAATTTTTAAAACAAAAAAATATGTAAACGATATGTATAGTTTAAAGTGCACTTATACGTGTCAAGCTGAGATAGGGTAATGCATGTAAGTATAAAGAAAGATTTGCAGTGCTACGCAGGACTTTGCAGTTAGCCGCTTTCTCACAGCTTTAAAGAAGCGGACGAAGTACCTTGTTAAACTGGGTTTGTGTTGAGAACGTATTCATATGTCACGGGCACTCAAATTTGTAAAATGAAAACATTGCATCAGAGAATAAGTCACTGGCATTCATAATCTTGTCAAATAAATAAATAGCCAACTTCAGTCTCGTTTTCTTTGTTCGTAAGAAGTATACCAGTTTTCCGACAGTGCGTTCTCTCTGTGCGATCTCTTCAGATCGAAAGCAATCCACATAAAAAACAATGGTTAGCCACTTGCGCATTCATGGTAGGTAAGTTGCATTGTGTTATCCCGTGCTGGTCTGACCTTAGTACGTATTCAAGGTAACAACTTTACTTTCAGACGTTATCGCCGTTGCAGTGTGCAAGAAGTTGCAGCGGATTAAGCCTAGGACTAAATGTAGTTGAAGTGTGCTTTTTGGAGTAGAAGAAGCGCACTTAGACCACCTCGTGAGCAGTTCTAACGGACTTAGTTCAGAAGGTAATGTTACAAAATTAATTCCACACGCATCAGACTGACAGTTACGGACATGAACAGTATTCTTATGTCACCAGAAAATGTGGAACACATTTTTTTATATTTGGACTGAGGTGTATAGCGTGATACTGAATCAAATATATTTGACACCTTACCACAGAAAATAAGTAATGCATGGTAATATTTGACAGAGTTGGGGTCCCTAATTAAGAAATTGCTTGGCCGACGGTTTGGAAAGTGCGCATTAAAGAATGCCGGTTTCTACCATAATGTATTTGTTCAGAGTGTTGTTGGGAGTTTTTGCGAGTGTTCTCCAGATCAAACTGAGATCTCTCACACTATGTATTTTATAGTGCTCGTGCTCCAATGAGACGTTAAATACTGTCCAGGTCTGACTAGAATTTATACTCTTTGGTCACTGTTGAATTAATTTGGTTATATGGAAAAGCTGGGTGCATAATAAATAACAAATGTACATTACTGTGAAAATGAGTTACAGCGCTACCAGATTAAGACGACCACTGGCCCCAAGGTGTCACATGTATATAATTACACTCTATGAACATCTCTCTCTGTCTCTCTCTATATATGTACAGTATATATATGTGTGTATATATATATATATATATATATAAATCCTATATGTATGTCCGCCTTTCACAAGAGAAGTACTTAATGGATTTAGATCAGGCTTTTTTCTAGAAGTTGCTTTAACATTCTGGTTGATTTTGCGATTTCTGTCATTGCGCTAAGTTACAGTTCTCTTGCAGCAGCGATTTATTCGCGCAAATCCGATAGAGAGTCTGACGGGAGGGTGAAGCAGAACCTTTAGGAGTGGGGAGCCGTGCGGGGCCCTCATCACTCAAGCACCAGCCTCTGTTCAAGTTGGTCTACCTCTCTCAACGTGTTAGAGCATACCTTGCATACCTTCCGATTAGCGAGCAATACCTGTTTGTTCAGCAGACATTATCATCTAGAGATTGTTAAGGAGTAATGTTTGACGTTTTTGAGAGAGAGATCAGAGCTACATGTGTTTTAGAGGGTAGCTACTGATTGGCAGAGATATCACGGCTATGTGCTTTTCTCCCCACACAGGGATGCTCTCCTCTCAGAGCTGAACATGATCAGATACGTTTGACGTTGGAGCGTACCTACCTTCCACTTGGCCAGATTTACATTTTTTTTATTGATTTTTAAAGTTTGTCCTGTTTCACTATGTGGGTGGAGCTACAGGTGACAGCTAGTAACATATACAAATTAAACAAGTGGGGTGTAATCTCCCTTGGAGATTTAAGCCATCAGTCACTTGTACATTAGATTGAGGGTTAGTAATGTATAAGTAACTGCATACGTGTATTCCGTGAAGCAGCACTAAGTGCTGCTGAAACACAAAAATGCTGGAGAGATTCAAAGTTTGATGACTATAGCTGTGACACAGCTGCAGTTGTGCTTGAAAGTTTGTGAACCCTTTAGAATTTTCTATATTTCTGCATAAATATGACCTAAAACATCATCAGATTTTCACTGATGTCCTAAAAATAGATAAAGAGAAACCAGTTAAACAAATGAGACAAAAATATTATACTTGGGGGTTTAATATATTTATTTATTAAGGAAAATGATCAAGTATTACATATTTGTAAGTGGCAAAAGTATGTGAACCTCTAGGATTAGCAGTTAGTTTGAAGGTGAAATTCGAGTCAGGTGTTTTCAATCAATGAGATGACAATCAGGTGTGAGTGGGCACCCTGTGTTATTTAAAGAACAGGGATCTATCAAAGTCTGCTCTTCACAACATGTTTGTAGAAGTGTATCATGGCACGAACAAAGGAGATTTCTGAGGACCTCAGAAAAAGAGTTGTTGATGCTCATCAGGCTGGAAAAGGTTACAAAACCATCCCTGAAGAATTTGGACTCCACCAATCCACAGTCAGACAGATTGTGTACAAATGGAGGAAATTCAAGATCATTGTTACCCTCCCCAGGAGTGGTCGACCAACAAAGATCACTCCAAGAGCAAGGCGTGTAATAGTTGGCGAGGTCACAAAGGCCCCTAGGGTAACTTCTAAGCAACTGAAGGCCTCTCTCACATTGGCTAATGTTCATGTTCATGAGTTCGCCATCAGGAGAACACTTAACAACAATGGTGTACATGGCAGGGTTGCAAGGAGAAAGCCACTGCTGTCCAGAAAAAACATTGCTGCTCGTCTGCAGTTTGCCAAAGATCACGTGGACAAACCAGAAGGCTCTTGGAAGAATGCTTTGTGGATGGGATGAGACCAAAATAGAACTTTTTGGTTTAAATGAAAAGCGTTATGTTTGGAGAAAGGAAAACACTGCATTCCAGCATAAGAACCGTATCCCATCTGTGAAACATGGTGGTGGTAGTATCATGATTTTAGCCTGTTTTGCTGCATCTGGGACAGGATGGCTTGCCTTCATTGATGGAACAATGAATTCTGAATTATATCAGAGAATTCTGATCACCAAATACTGAAAGCAAAGGTTCACATACTTTTGCCAGTCACAAATATGTAATATTCGATCATTTTCCTTAATAAATAAATGACCAAGTATAATATTTTTGTCTCATTTGTTTAACTGGTTTCTCTTTACATTTAGGACTTGAGTGAAAACCTGATGATGTTTTAGGTCATATTTATGCAGAAATATAGAAAATTCTAAAGGGTTCACAAACTTTCAAGCACTACTATATAGAAAGGAGAGAAATTTCTAGGGCATAATCTACAGGTCATTTGGTGACGGCAAATGAAATCTGAAGTGATTATGACATTTCATTCTGGGGATTACTTCAAGAGAGGTGATATCAACATCTTAATCCTACATTTTGTAGTCCATTTTATTATTTAAATAAGCATAAATGTAAATTTCAAATATAGAAAAAAGAAAGTACACCTCTACATTTATCACTACCTCAAATACCAAAAATTGGAATCAGGTGCAAATGATTACAACATAATCTTGGGGGAACCCGCCTTATTTAAACCTCAGACTTTTAAATTTGGTGTTCTATTTGTTGTTGAGGTGTGAATTATCACCATGCCTACGTCTGTGGCCTTCAAAAAAGAAGCATGTAGATTGTAACCACAAGCCCCAAACCTCAGGCACAGTATCACCCAACACAGTCCCAGGTTCAAGTAAAAGATTTTATTACATTGGAATAGCTCACCAAGTATGCACAATCAAGCAAACCACAATTATGAAACAAGTGAATCTTCGTTTTGTCCTTCTGCTCCTCCTGATTTGTGTCACATGCTGCCTCCCAACTCTGACCCTTGAGGTGTGGTGGCAAGCCCCTTTTAAACTGGACTTGGGAATACTTCCAGTCCAGTTCCATATTGGAAGCACTTCTGGGTCACATGCCAGGGAGATCTTCCTCCAACAGCAACCTCAAACAGCACCCAGGGACCCTGATAAAGCTGCATTCCCGGACTTCAGCTCTCATGTACCCCTGCAGGTGTCCAAACTGTGATGCTTTGAGAGGACCGTTGCTACATTTTGTGTTGGGGATGGAACTGCTCCTGGCCTCCATTTTTAGCTGGTCCATCTCTTATATTTCTCTAGCTGGGCAAGAAGTTGTTTTCTAATTCAGCTGGAATGCCTGTCTATCTTCTGAGAAGAAATTTAAAAAGATCTCCAAACACTGGGAAATCAACCATTCCACTGTGTACAGAAGATCATCTACAAGTCGAGAAGATTTCAAATGACTGCCTACTTGTGAAGACCAGGCCACCCCAATAAGTTCAGCCCAAGAGCAGAATGTAAGAAGTCGCTAAGAAACACAGCATTTTGTGCAGGGCACAAAAATAAAACAAAGTAAACAGGTGTGCAATGGCACTGCAGAAATACAGGTTCCCAAAAGCCATCATGCACACTGGGCTTTCTAAAATAATCAACTTGGAAGAGCAAGTCAATTTGGAATTTCGTCCAGGTTGGGCTTCTTTCCATGAATGAGACGCCTCCTCCTTTTTCCTTCTTCTTTTTGAGTTAATGGCAGATTGCATCTGTCTTGAGGGTGCATTATCACCACCTACTATATAGGAGTTTGAAGCAGAACAGGCAGCATCAGGTTCTTACACTTAACCCCGTCCTAAAACCTCTACTACTGCTATACACAATTTCACTTTTCCTCCTTTGCTTCTAGAACACCCCTAATATCAACATCTTTTGGACTTCCTTTTATTTTCCTTAACATTTTCTACGCTACAGAATATTTACTACTTTCCATTATTACATGTTCTACTGTTTCTAGAACCATACCCTGTTTGCACATACTATCCACGTATTTCCCAAAAATCTTCAAAATAGAATTTAACCCAGTGTGACCAAACCTGAGTCGTGCAATCCTCATTTCTTCCTTTCTGGATCTCCTTGTAAAGTTTCTAGCATGAACAGGTTTACATAGCCCATAATACCACCTTCCAACTGTGCATTTATCCCACACCTCTTGCCATTTCCTAATTCTTACCACCTTCTTAACTATAGATTTTACCTTTTCATTACCCAAGTCAACTGCTATCTCCACCTCCAAATTTTGAACTGCTTCTTTTGCAATTGCATCAGCTCTTTCACTTCCATACACCAACACATGAGATGGCACCCAGCAAAATGTAATCTCTATACCTCTATTAGTAAACCCTACTTCAAGATCAAAAGAATTTCACACTGCTACAGAATCTGAACATACATTTGTCTTTTTTTGGATCTATTTCTTTAGTATGCTGTAGCAAAAAAATTATTGATACAAATAAATAGCTAAATAAACAGATAATCCATCTGACTATCTCTTTACAAGTCTTACATTACAATAAGGAACAAAAACTGCTGAACCTACATGATTAGCTAATGGGTCCTTACAACGATCTGTATACAGGTGCCGGTCATAAAATTAGAATATCATGATAAAGTTGATTTATTTCAGTAATTCCATTCAAAAAGTGAAACTTGTATATTAGATTCATTCATTACACACAGACTGATGTATTTCAAATGTGTATTTCTTTTAATTTTGATGATTATAACTGACAACTAATGAAAGTCCCAAATTTAGTATCTCGGGAAATTAGAATATTGTGAAAAGGTTCAATATTGAAGACACCTGGTGCCACACTCTAATCAGCTAATTAACTCAAAACACCTGCAAAAGCCTTTAAATGGTCTCTCAGTCTAGTTCTGTAGGCTACACAATCATGGGAAGACTGCTGACTTGACAGTTGTACAAAAGACGACCATTGACACCTTGCACAAGGAGGGCAAGACACAAAAGGTCATTGCTAAAGAGGCTGGCTGTTCACAGAGCTCTGTGTCCAAGCACATTAATAGAGAGGCGAAGGGAAGGACAAGATGTGGTAGAAAAAAGTGTACAAGCAATAGGGATAACCGCACCCTGGAGAGGATTGTGACACAAAACCCATTCAAAATTGTGGGGGAGATTCACAAAGAGTGGACTGCAGCTGGAGTCAGTGCTTCAAGAACCACCACGCACAGACGTATGCAAGACATGGGTTTCAGCTGTCAAATTCCTTGTGTCAAGCCACTCTTGAACAAGAGACAGCGTCAGAAGCGTCTCGACTGGACTGCTGCTGAGTGGTCCAAAGTTATGTTCTCTGATGAAAGTAAATTTTGCATTTCCTTTGGAAATCAAGGTCCCAGAGTCTGGAGGAAGAGAGGAGAGGCACAGAATCCACGTTGCTTGTGATCCAGTGTAAAGTTTCCACAGTCAGTGATGCTTTGGGGTGCCATGTCATCTGCTGGTGTTGGTCCATTGTGTTTTCTGAGGTCCAAGGTCAACGCAGCCGTCTACCAGAAAGTTTTAGAGAACATGCTTCCTGCTGCTGACGAACTTTATGGAGATGCAGATTTCATTTTCCAACAGGACCTGGCACCTGTACAAAGTGCCAAAACTACCAGTACCTGGTTTAAGGAACATGGTATCCCTGTTCTTGATTGGCCAGCAAACTCGCCTGACCTTTACCCCATAGAAAATCTATGGGGTATTGTGAAGAGGAAGATGCAATACGCCAGACCCAACAATTCAGAAGAGCTGAAGGCCACTATCAGAGCAACATGGGCTCTCATAACACCTGAGCAGTGCCACAGACTGATCGACTCCATGCCACGCCGCATTGCTGCAGTAATCCAGGCCAAAGGAGCCCCAACTAAATATTGAGTGCTGTACATGCTCATACTTTTCATGTTCATACCTTTGAGTTGACCAACATTTCTAAAAATCCTTTTTTTGCATTGGTCTTAATTGATATTCTAATTTTCCGTGATACTGAATTTGGGACTTTCATTAGTTGTCAGTTATAATCATCAAAATTAAAATAAATAAACATTTGAAATACATCAGTCTGTGTGTAATGAATGAATCTAATATACAAGTTTCACTTTTCGAATGGAATTACTGAAATAAATCAATTTTGTCATGATATGCTAATTTTATGACCGGCACCTGTATATCTGCAAAAGTGAATTATAATTTTAGCAGAAATACTCCAACACATCTTCATGCTTAAACCCTTCCACCCCAGGTTTTTCCCTGTATACTAGAATTTGAAGGATAATAGCTGGCCCATGAAATTTTTATGGTGGAATCCCTGCACAGACCCCTGTTGAGCTAATCTGAATATTGTTGATTCCATATTCTTTTCCATACTTCTTGACTATCCACCCAAAACTATTCTCATCATTATATGAACATTCCCAGCACTCCTCCAAAGCACATTTAGTCCAATGCTGATCCTTTCCTGGTTTTAAATTTATCCAAAAGGTTAGACTTAATTTTTCTCTCCTTAAGTTTAAATGCATATCTTCCATTTTAACCCCTAATGCCTCCATTGGAGAAGTCCTGGATGCTCCACAACAAATTCTCAAAACACTGGCCTGCACTAATTTTAACCAATTTAGTTCTAACCTAACTGCTACACCATAAATTATAAATCCATAATCTAGAAGAAATTGCAATAAAGTCTTATATACCATCAGCAAGCTACCTCTAGAAGCACCCCAATCACACACTCCTAAGGAATGCATAAAATTAACCTTTTACGTTTACCTTCCACATATTTAATATGTGTCCTTCATGTAAGATTTTCATCTATTCACAATCCCATGTATTTGAACACTGGAACTCTAGATTGTGATAGTCCATATAAAACAAAATAGTCAACAAGAAACTTCTTCTGCCATGTAAAAGTAGATTTTTCCCCTCCCACTTTCAGTGTTTCCCCAAACCATCCCCAATTCATGAACAACTCCTGCCACATCAACTGAAATGGCCAATGACAAATCCACCTCAGACCATCAGTATGGGCTGTCCATAACTGAAGATCAAGTAAGGTGACAACTAAGGAAGCTAAACCCAGGAAAATCTGTGGGACCAGATGGAGTCAGTTCTTGAGTTCTTAAGTTCTGTGCTGACCAGCTTTGTGGTATTCTCTGTCACCTATTCACGCTGTCCTGGAAGATTCCATAAAGTGCTGCTGCTGTGGAAAACATCCTGCATTGCACTTGTTTCAGAGAAGGCAGGCACCTCTCCACCTAATGATTACATTCCAGTGGCACTTACCTCACATATTATGAAGACCTTTGAGAGGCTGGTCTTGAGCTCTATGCGTTCTCTTGTGATAGGCCACCTGGACTCACTTAGCAGTTTAACCTTTGTGGCAAAGATTGGAGGGGAGGTTGCAATTATCTGTCCACTCCACAAGCCTTTTTCTCACCTGGACAAAGCTGACAGCACTGTAAGGATTTTGTTTTTGTATTTTTCCAGTGTCTTGAATACTATTCAACCATCTCTGTTAAGGGTTAAACTCAGAGATATGCAGGTGGATAAGCCTATGTTTACCTAGATGATCGATTATCTGTCAGGAAGACCATAGTTTGTGTGACTCAAGGACTGTGAGCAACACTGGAACACCACAAGGAACAGCCCTGTCTTCTTTTCTTTTCTCTCTGTACACCTCCAACTTTAAATATAACACCAGGTTATTTTTTTTGCAGAAATTATCAAATGACTGTGTACTTATGGGATATATTGATAACAATGATAAGGGGGGCGAGACAGAGTATAGGAGTCAGGCGAGAACTTTGTTTCCTGATGCAGAAAGAATTGTCTGCAACTAAACTTCAGCAAAAGCAAGGAACTGGTTATTGACTTTCGCCGCACCAAAGAGTCTCTATGGCTGGACACTATTCAAGGAGAAGATGTTGAGTTGGTGCACTCCTAAAAGTACTTGGGGGTTTACATCAATGACAGGTTGGAGGTAACACTATAAGAAAGGGCAGAGGAGGCTCTTTTTTCTAAGGAGACTGCATTCGTTTATTGTGGATAGTCACAACCTTCACATCTTCTACTATTTTCTGAAGGCCAGTGCAATTTTCTCCACTGTGGTGTGCTGGTCTGATATCATCACTACCAGAACGATCTACTGAATCAACAAGCAGGGCAAACTCAGGTATAAGACACACTGGGCCCCCTGGAGGTAGTAGCAAAGAAGAGAATTAAAACAAAACTGAGTGCTACTATCGGTGGCGCAGTAGTAGTGCTGCTGCCTCGCAGTAAGGAGACCTGGGTTCACTTCCTGGGTCTTCCCTGCGTGGAGTTTGCATGTTCTCCCCGTGTCTGCGTGGGTTTCCTCCAGGTGCTCCGGTTTCCTCCCACAGACCAAAGACATGCAGGTTAGGTACATTGGCGATTCTAAATTGTCCCTAGTGTGTGCTTGGTGGGTGTATGTGTGTGTGTGCCCTACGGTGGGCTGGCGCCCTGCCCAGGGAGTTGTTCCTGCCTTGCACTCTGTGTTGGCTGGGATTGGCTCCAACAGACCCCCATGACCCTGTGTTAGGATATAACGGGTTAGATAATGACTGACTGACTGACTGACCAACTGAGTTCTATTATGCTGTACATCCTCTCTCTGACACACTAACACTGTGGACTTTCAACCAATTAATTATTCAGAAGTGTGTCAAGAAACATTACTGGCTCACTGTGACTATAACTGCCAATTCAGAAATTTTTCTTTCTTTTTAAATTTCTTCAATGTTAGTAATTGTAGTATGTGTTCAGACTATAGTGTGTGTGTATCTATCTATCTATCTATCTAAAAATATTTTGATTTAGAAATGGATAATTTAAAGCATCAACATAAAGACCATTATTCCACAATTTTCAAGGCCCTTTACATGGACTGAATCACATGAGTAGTATTATTACCCCTTTTCAATAAGACTCCATCATCAGCATACAATACCAAACCAAAACCTAGTCTAATTCCCTCAAAAATGTAATTTGTCATTAAATAAAATAATTTGGGGCTCTTAGCACTACCTTGAGGAGTTTCGTTATCGATTTTAAACTGAGATGACAGTTCTCCTTCAATCTAACTCTAAAGTTATTGCATAAATAAAAACTCTAATATCTAATTATACCTCCTTCCTGTGGTAATGTGCCTTATTGGCATTACCATTAAGTAAATAAAATTAGTTAAGCGTCCTCTGCTGGGTAAAGAGGGAGTCTTTTGTTTGGAGGAAAAAAGGTATAAAGAAAGGAAACTTACCTTTTTTCATTTATATAGTGCAGAAAGACGTCTTCGCTGACGATATTAGCGTCTTTTGGGGAGTGTCACGGCGGGTCTCATGTAGATTGGAGAGACAGCCTTGCCATTGACCGGCCGGGATGGCGTTGTCGGTCCTCCACTCACTGCGTGTGCCTCCCGCGACATCATAACTCTAAAGTAGCAAAAGAAGTGTGAAGCGCCTTAATATTATTTAACCCGGGTTAGCATGGGGATCCCGTGTTCGTAGTTGTCTGAGCTGTAGCTCAGGGGAAGGAGAAAAAAATAGAAAAATGCTTATGTTCACTTAAGGCATGAAGTGCAGTCCGCGTCTGAAAATCCGGCACAGCTATACGCGCGCGCGCCGGCTGCTCGATTTTTTTTATAGTAATTATGCGGGAAAGTAGACGCCGCTTTTCGCAAGCGCGTTCACGTCATCGCGTACCCCGGGAGGGATGACGTACGGCGGTTTAATTGGTTAGCGTAGGGGCGCCGAATACAAAAGGGAATCGTGGCCTCTAGAGGGGGTCTTTTCTGAATAGATCATCTTAGAGAAAGGTACCTGGCAGAACAGCATTACGGCTTGTGCTTTGTTTTTGTAAATATTTCTTCATATAAATATCTCTGGATTAACTTTGGTGGAGGTATTTATTGGGTTGAGGTTGGTGGTGCACTGTTTATTTTTGTATATACACTTTTTCTGTATTTTTGAATATTTTTGGGTGAATCCTGTATTATACACTGTTTGGAGGAGCAGCTTCCTGATTTGGATCACTGTGGAGGAAGACAGCTTCACATTTTGTTTTGTGTATATATTTGGATTTCACTAGTTTGTGTGTATTTTACTTTTTTCTTTTGGGACTTTCAAGAAGCACTGTAAATACTGTATATAGTCATTTTGGGCTCCCTTTAATTATTGATTTTGAGTGTCCTTTGCGGTATTGGATTGTGTATTAATATATATAAATTCCGCAGGACATTATTTTTGATTTTTTTCTTTAAGTGCACCTGTAAATAAAACCTCACTTTATTTTTCAAAAACCCCAACCCTTTTTGTGTCTGTGTCTCCCTGTCTTACACCATCATCCTGGTCACGCTCGGTCCCACATACTAGACACCTAGAGTGTAGGCTGGTGATTCCAATTCCCACTACACGGGGTGTCACACTTCCACGTATACCCAACTTATTCAGTTTAATCAGAAGCCCCTCCCTCCATAATGTGAAATATGCCTTTTTAGTATCCAAGAACATGGCCAACACAGACTCTTTTACTGTCAGAACCTTTCTAATTTAATTCCCAAACATTATATATTAAAGCATCAAATGTTGATCTACCTTTCCTAAACCAACACTGATAAAGGCATATTAAATTATGCTTCTCCAAATAATAGTTCAGCCTACAATTATTTTTTCTATTACCTTACATAACATAGATGTAAGAGTAATAGGTCTATAGCTACTAGTTTTTGAACTATCTTTGTCTTGCTTTACAATAGGCAATAATATTGCCTTTTTTAATCCCCTGTCAGTCTTCCTTGACTCCAAATCATATGTTACAATTCCAACATTTGTAGACCATTTTCTGGTATATGCTTAATCATTTGATAACAAAAATTATCTTTGCCTGGGGCTGAGCATCTCACATTGCTTATTGCCAAATTTAACTCAAACATAGTAAAATCGTCATCTATCACAATTTAAATGTTTTCTTTTTACAAATATCCCCATATATCTTTCACATGTGCTGTATCCTTCTCATATATATTTCTCCTTGATCTTTCATCTTATGGATTTTAGAAAATCCATTTACCATACATTTTGCTTTTTGTTTATCTGTTATTGGCATCTCCCCATTCTCAACTAAAACTGGAATCTTTAAATATCTTCCCATATAAATGCCATTTTCATTTTCATATCCGTACCTGTTTCCCTGCCAACAGCATTACAAAAATCTTGCCATGTTTTCTTTTTTGTAACTTTGATAACTTTACACATAATAGCTCTTTTTTCTGATAATCTGGTAAAAACTCTTCAGGTAAATTATGTTTTAGAGCTTTAAATAATTTTTTCAATCTTTAATTGCCTTGTTGCATTCTTTAGTCCACTTTAGCACACATTTCTTACGATTTCTTCCTGATGTCATTGGAATAGCTTTTCTTGCTACACTAAACACAATATTAAGAATTTTCAAATGCTTCTCTCCTATATTTTTCCTGAAGACAATTTCTCAAAAAACTCCTTACACAAATGAGTATTTTTTCCCAATCTGCTTTCTTAAAACACCATTATCATGGGAATCAGAAACAAACTACTGAGTTACACAGTTGAAGTGGAAACCTTGATGACTTTTAAAGAGTACTAAATGAGATCCATCCATCCATCCATTATCCAACTCGCTATATCCTAACTACAGGGTCACAGGGGTCTGCTGGAGCCAATCCCAGCCAACACAGGGTGCGAGGCACGAAACAAACCCTGGGCAGGACACCAGCCCACTGCAGGACATACACACCCATACACCAAGCAGACACTAGGGACAATTTAGGATCGCCAGTGCACCTAACCTGCATGTCTTTGGACTGTGGGAGGAAACCGGAGCCTCCGGAAGAAACCCACGCAGACACGGGGAGAACATGCAAACTCCACGCAGGGAGGACCACTAAATGAGATATTAGGACAATTTTGATATTTGCTAACCAACAGGCGTGAAGAACTGAATGGTGTCCTCTCATTTATCAAGCTTCCAATTTTGATATGTGACCAAATTTTTTTTAACTTTGTCATTTTGTTAAGGAAAATATCAGTGTATGACTATATCATATCAAACTCTGAGTGATCTTAATATCACACCTAGCTCTGTAATATTAAACATAAAAATAATGAAGACCATCACAGATCACCTCTTTAAGGTCTGACATAAATCAACTCTAGACAGATTAAGTTTGTATTAATATTGGAGTTGCACAATATTGCTAGTAATTATCTTAGGGTAATGACAGAAGTAGTGAAAAAAGAAGGTGTATAGAATAGCAGTTAGTAATTTGTGTAAAAGAGATGTATACTAGCAGATAACTGGCACAGAAACTCTTTCAGTGGCCGTAACAGCTAAATTTCTCAAATATCTTCAAGATGTCTGGAGGCACTGCAAAGTATGCCAGAGGTACATACACTACAATTCAATGTACTGTAATTAAACTTGAAATTCCCAGGAATTTTTTTTGTTTTGCTTCAGATCTAACATAAACAGCTTTTATCATACCATTTGCTTACATAGAAACCCTTAGAGTGAGTGGACACTATGTTTGACAGTGGCATGTTTGATTACTGTATCAATCTTCAATCATTCTTTGAGAATTTACAGCAATTGTGAAGACTTCACAAATAAAATGTCTTACTACTTATATGCTTTTCAGATAGATAAGCAAGGAGTAAAATCTATTGCAGAAAATATTACAGTATTCAAAACATTTTGGAAGTGACTTTTAAAAAGTCTTTGTGAGGAAGTGAAAGATTAAAATATCAAATTAAGATGTAGGAATATTGGATGAGGGTATTTAGTAAAGAAAACTGTAGCCAGGCTGTAGCCAGAAAAAGACTGATTAAAAAAGGGGAAAGATGAATTACATTATTTTTAAATAAAAAAGATCATAAGTAGTTAAACAGAGAAATATTAAAGCTCCTAGAAAATTACAATTCAAGCGAAAGAAGAAAATATTTTCAGAGGTGGCAGCCAGTAAGTACATTTTAAGTTGTTTTTCTGCAGGTATTTATTTTATATATTTTTATTATTATATTGTGTAGCTGGTGATCTAGTTTTGTTCTAGGCAAACTATTATGGGCATTTTCACCATGCATTGAAAGCAGACTTAGAACAGGTTAAAAGATTGTTAGCCCTTCTGAAAATTTGGAACTGCTCCACACTTTTTGTGTGTTTGCCTTCTGTACAATATTTTTCTGTTTACTGTTTGAGTACATTTTTGTTCTACTTTTCTTTGTCAATTTTAAAGAAGTTTCCCTATTGTCATTTTCCAGCACTATTGTGTTTATTCTCATTAGATGGTAGTTAAAAAGGTAGGTGCCAATGCTGACTGTGTAGTGTCAGTGGGTGAAAATCATCTCTATCGACCCACCCTAGGAATTTTTAGGAGGGAAGACATTCAAGTCGAATGAGGAGGTTATTGATGCTGTGCAAGAATGGATCAACACACACTCAAAAGACTTCTACTGTTCTGGGATTAAGAAGCTTTCTGAATGCAGGAACAATTGTATTGCAGTGGCAGGAGACTACATAGAAAAATAGTGTGTACGTCGTTTCATTGTATTCAATAAATAAAGTGTAGCTCATAAATTCCTGTTTATATTTGAAAGTCCCTTGTATATGTCAATTGTACCCTGTATTGTGAGACATAACATTAAAAAAATCAAAGTCTCCAGGCACAAGAAGGGAGTGATAGCCTGTTAGGTAGAGACGCCAAATGCAAAACAAGTGCATCAAAACTAAAAATAAAAATAAGGTCTCTGTTGAAAAAGATAACTAGGTTTGTTTTAAGAAGAAGTTCACTGACAAATTCTTGTGAAATGAAAGACATTTGACCGAGCTTTGTTGTTTTTTAATTGCACTAAAGTGCATCTTCAGTTCAAGCTAGTAGCTGATGAATCAGACATAATGTAGATGTGGAAAGCATTTTGTCTGGGCATTTCCCTAATACAAGGAATATCATCTTTGCACTTTCTTTTCTTCAAAAATCTCATCAACTACGTTAAAATAATTTTTTTTCTGATATGTTGTCATTATAAGACAAAAGTTGTCACCCCTATATCATCCTAACTCATCACAAAGTCTTTCATTTAAAATGAGCTGAGAGACTGAATCTGAGATGAGCAGAATAAAGCACCAAAGCAGATGCCTTGTCATATAATCTTTTTCTTCTTTTTCTGTCTGTTGCTTCGGTTAGGGGTTGCCACAGCGGATCATCTTTTTCCATATATTCCTGTCCTCTGCATCTTACTCCATTACACCCTTGTCACATAATAATATAAAAAATTTAGACAGACTCCAACCCTCAGAATATATGACCTGAAGAAAGATTCTGGACTTACTGGTGTTAACCAAGTCAGAAACTATTTTAGATAATGATTGATTTGAAACTGTAGAATTGCTTGATAACAGATATATATTTATATACAGTAAAGTAACTGTACAATTGAAATGATAATTCAGGTGATTCTGCCAAGAGCAGCTGCATAAGATGTGAAGGCAGTCTATAAATGCTAAACAATTTATATAGAGCAAAGGAGTGTCAGTTCCTAACAGTTGCTATAAAGGGTTGTCCAGATCTAATTATGCAGATCCAGATCGTCTGGATGACTTTGATGTATGCGGGGACAATTCCAGTTGGGCGCAAAGACAATTCTTCATGTCGTCAGTTTGCACACTTCTCGATTGTCCCATATTTTTCGGGTGATGAAATTATGTTGTGATTATTATGTTGTGTATTTTGTGAACATTATATATTGACCTCTTTTTAAATTATATATTATGCTATGTCATAAACATTTTTTGTCTTTGCTGGCTTGCAAGACTATTTAAAATAACTTGAACTTTTGGAAATACTTCACTAAAATAGTTTCTGTTTTTGTTTTAGAAATAATGCTGTATAAAGTGCAATTTGTATTTGCATATATATATATATATACATACTGTGGCATCCGGCCGGGACGCCCAGGAGGACCGGAGGAGGGCTTGTGCCTCCTCCAGACCGCGAGGGGGTGTCCGCCCTGGTTGTGTTGGGGGCCTCAGGTAAAGGGCTTGGAAGCCCAGCCCTGTAGGGACCCGTGGCCACCGCCAGGCGGCGCCCCGGTGCCTGTGGAAGTCTGGAGCCCAGTACTTCTGCCACACCAGGAAGTGCTGGGGGGAAGAAGACAGGGGACACCCGGAGGGCTTCCGGGTGCGCAGCCAGCATTTCAGCCACACTGGGGCGTGTCTTCAGAGGAATGCCGGGAAGCAGCTGGAGCCCATCCGGGTTCCTATTTAAGGGGCCGCCTCCTTCAGTCAGTAGCGGAAGTCGGGTGGAAGAGGACGGAGCTAGAGAGAGGACGGGAGGCGGCCAAGAGAGAGGCACAAAGACTGTGAGGCCTGGACATTGGGGGAACGGTGCTGGAGGCACTGGGGTTTGTGTGCACATTAAAAACTGTAAATAGTATTGTATAATAAACAGTGTGTGGTGGAATAACGATGTCCGTCTGTGTGTGTCCGGGCCAGCGTCCACAGTGGCGTAGTCGGCAGGATGCTCCACCTGGGTCGAGGTGGGGACCTGCATTAAAAACAAATATTTCTGTGGATGGCCCGGCGCAGCAGCGGACCCCACACACGGGCCGCGGGAGCGGCCCGTGCACAACCCCGCGGGAGCGGTTTACCCCAAAGACCGCCGCCGGACCGCAGAATGGCCATCCCCGGGTGCGGAGGAAGAAGAACGGGTGTCGCCAGAGTGCAGCGGGCTCCGAGGGTCGCGCTGTCTGGACGGACGGCCAGGCCAGCGTGGCGACAAAGAAGGCCACACCGAGGCAGGGGCCTCGGAGTGACGGGAACCGGGAGGTGCGTGCCCTGCCCTGCAGTAATCGGCCCTTTGGGGGCAGACATACCTTGCTTTTTACAGGGAGGGACGACCCGGATCCACGTCGGTGGCAGGAGCACGCCAGTCCACGGGCTGTCGGCAGCGCGACAGCGGCAGCAGTGGAGGCTGCGAAATCGGAGCCGCTGCAGCTCGAAAACGCGCAGCAGCTGCGAGGCTGCCAGGAGGCACGCCACCGCATCCAGAGAGGGGGAGAGAAGATGGCCGTGGGCCGGATGTCCCGCCCACTGACAGGCACAGGATTGGCCGGTGTGTCTTGTGTGCCCGCCAATGACGATACAGAGGCGGGATCAAGGAACGCCAGTCTCGTGCCGAGAAGAGACCCGATTGGGCTAGAGGGAGTGGTCCACAGGAGGCAGACGACGAGTGCGGCTGACGGACAGGTAAGCCCACCGACGTCTGCCTTCCTGTTTTCGCCGGTGGCTCTGCGCGAGCCGGAGGAGTCCCTTCGGCCCGCAGAGTCGCCTTTGTTGCAGATGCTGAGTGCTCTCGTCGTCCAGTTGGAGCAGCTGAAGGGGAAGGCGGTCGTGTTGGGGGAGACGCCGTGTGATACGGAGGATCGGCGCGACGCTGGAGCGACAGAGTACCGCGGGGAAAGTAGGTTTTGCCGTCCCCGTAAAGCATGAGGGGGGATTCGCCGAAAACGGCCGTGACTTTGCTAAGGAGGACCAGCAACAAGTAGGCAATTCCCCAACAGCGGACGCGGCGGTGCAGACTGCTTGTGGAGTGAGGAGAGCGAGTCCGCACGGGCTGGCAGGACAGGGGCTGATGAGTGCCCTGGGTCCTAGCGCCCTGTGCTCCAAGCCCGCAGCAGCCTCCTGTCGCTCTGCAGGGACGCAGACGGGGCTGGATTTGAGCTGTCACCATGCTCAGACCCAGACCGTCAGGGCATCCAAGAGAAAAGGGAGGAACCGAGGGGTGAATGCCGGTTCCTCCGATAGAAGGGGACGCGGCGCTAGGTGCGCGCGTCCGGAGAAAGGCCGTCCTCTGCAGAGGCAGAGGGAAACCCCTGGGCGGCTGGACGAGCCGCCTGCGAGAGCAGTCCCGCGAACACCGAGAGGACAGGCATGGAACCTGCGGCGGAGGAGCCAAACAGGCAAGTCGCGGGCTGTCGGTAGGGGGGGAGAGCGCTGCCGGTGCAGAAACCGGTGGGACGCTCGGTGTGAGTGTCCCGGCAGTGCTTCTGGCCCTCCCTTTTGTCTTTCCACAGGACCGAAGCCCCGACGAGCGCTGGGACCGACGCCGTTTGGAACCTGCCCTCCTGGAACGGGCCGCTCCGCGGGAGGACTCCCCGCTGGGAGGCCGATGGTGCCCCAGCTGGCGGGGACGGTGGAGGCGAGAGCGGCGCAGACCAGAGGGGCGCATTGGCGTTGGAGGGGGTGCCGAAACGAGATGTCCCAGGGTGCCGTGTTGGACCCTGGGGACATAGTAGGACCCACTCCGGGGACGTGCTGCCCTTTCGGGAAGTGCCGCTCGGACCAACATGTCTTCGCTAGCGGTGGGGCACTGTGGCATCCGGACGGGGTTGGAGCCCGGCCGCGACGCCCAGGAGGACCAGAGGAAGGCTTGTACCTCTTCCAGACCGCGAGGGTGCAACCGCCCTGGTTATGTTGGGGACCACGGGTAAAGGGCTTGGAAGCCCAGCCCTGTAGGGACCCGTGGCCACTGCCAGGCGGTGCCACGGTGCCTATAGAAGTCTGGAGCCCAGCACTTCCACCACACCAGGAAGTGCTGGGGGGAAGAAGACAGGGGACACGGCCGTGACTTTGCTAAGGAGGACCGGCAACAAGTAGGCAATTCCCCAACATCATTTCCGCCACACTGGGGCGTGTCTTCAGAGGAATGCTGGGAAGCAGCTGGAGCCCATCCGGGTTCCTATTTAAGGGGCCGCCTCCCTCCAGTCGGGAGCGGAAGTTGAGTGGAAGAGGACGGAGCTGGAGAGAGGACTGGAGGCGGCCAGGTGAAAGGCACTGGAACTGTGGGGCCTGGACTTTGGGGAATCAGTGCTGGAGGCACTGGGGTTTGTGAGTACACGTAATTGTAAATATTGTGTAAATAAACAGTGTGTGGTGGAGCCAACGATGTCCGTCTGTCTGTGTTCGGGCCAGCGTCCACAATACGTATATATATATATATATACACAGTGGTGTGAAAAACTATTTGCCCCCTTCCTGATTTCTTATTTTTTTGCATGTTTGTCACACAAAATGTTTCTGATCATCAAACACATGTAATTTATTAGTCACATATAACACAAGTAAACACAAAATGCAGTTTTTAAATGATGGTTTTTATTATTTAGGGAGAAAAAAAATCCAAACCTACATGGCCCTGTGTGAAAAAGTAATTGCTCCCTTGTTAAAAAATAACCTAACTGTGGTGTATCACACCTGAGTTCAATTTCCGTAGCCACCCCCAGGCCTGATTACTGCCACACCTGTTTCAATCAAGAAATCACTTAAATAGGAGCTGCCTGACACAGAGAAGTAGACCAAAAGCACCTCAAAAGCTAGACATCATGCCAAGATCCAAAGAAATTCAGGAACAAATGAGAACAGAAGTAATTGAGATCTATCAGTCTGGTAAAGGTTATAAAGCCATTTCTAAAGCTTTGGGACTCCAGCGAACCACAGTGAGAGCCATTATCCACAAATGGCAAAAACATGGAACAGTGGTGAACCTTCCCAGGAGTGGCCGGCCGACCAAAATTACCCCAAGAGCGCAGAGACGACTCATCCGAGAGGTCACAAAAGACCCCAGAACAACGTCTAAAGAACTGCAGGCCTCACTTGCCTCAATTAAGGTCAGTGTTCACGACTCCACCATAAGAATGAGACTGGGCAAAAACGGCCTGCATGGCAGATTTCCAAGACGCAAACCACTGTTAAGCAAAAAGAACATTAGGGCTCGTCTCAATTTTGCTAAGAAACATCTCAATGATTGCCAAGACTTTTGGGAAAATACCTTGTGAACTGATGAGACAAAAGTTGAACTGTTTGGAAGGCAAATGTCCCGTTACATCTGGCGTAAAAGGAACACAGCATTTCAGAAAAAGAACATCATACCAACAGTAAAATATGGTGGTGGTAGTGTGATGGTCTGGGGTTGTTTTGCTGCTTCAGGACCTGGAAGGCTTGCTGTGATAGATGGAACCAAGAATTCTACTGTCTAATCAGGCCTGGGGGTGGCTACGGAAATTGAACTCAGGTGTGATACACCACAGTTGGGTTATTTTTTAACAAGGGGGCAATTACTTTTTCACACAGGGCCATGTAGGTTTGGATTTTTTTTCTCCCTAAATAATAAAAATCATCATTTAAAAACTGCATTTTGTGTTTACTTGTGTTATATTTGACTAATGGTTAAATGTGTTTGATGATCAGAAACATTTTGTGTGACAAACATGCAAAAGAATAAGAAATCGGGAAGGGGGCAAATAGTTTTTCACACCACTGTATATATATATAGTCATGGCCGAAATTATCGTCACCCCTGGAATATTCCCAGAAAATGCACCATTTCTCCCAGAAAATTGTTGCAATTACAAATGTTTTGGTATACACATGTTTATTTCCTTTATGTGCATTGGAACAACACAAAAAAACAGTGACAAAAGCCAAATCTGACATCATGTCACAGAAAACTCCAAAAATGGGCCGGACAAAATTATTGATACCTTTTCAAAATTGTGGGTAAATCGTTTTATTTCAAGCCTATGATGCTTGTTTGAACTCACCTGTGGCAAGAAACAGGTGTTGGCAATATTGCAATCACACCTGAAGCCAGTTAAAATGGAGAAAAGTTGACTCAGCCTTTCTGTTGTGTGTCTGAGTGTGCCACACTAAGCATGGAGAACAGAAAGAAGAGCAGAGAATTGTCTGAGGACTTGAGAACAAAAATTGTGGAAAAATATCAACAATCTCAAGGCTACAAGTCCATCTCCAGAGATCTTCATGTTCCTTTGTCCACTGTGCGCAACATAATCAAGAAGTTCACAACACATGGCACTGTAGCTAATCTCCCTGGACGTGGACAGAAGAGAAAAATTGATAAAAGACTGCAACGAAGGATAGTCTGAATGGTGGATAAACAGCCCCAATCAACTTCAAAACATATTCAAGCTGTTCTGCAGACTCAAGGTGCAACAGTGTCAGCTCAAAATATTCGTTGACATCTGAACAAAATGAAACACTATGGCAGGAGAGCCAGGAGGACCCCACTGCTGACACAGAAACATAAAAAAGCCAGACTGGAGTTTGCCAAGATGTACTTGAGGAAGCCAAAATCCTTCTGGGCAAACGTCTTGTGGACAGATGAGACCAAGGTAGAGCTTTTTGATAAAGCTCATCATTCTACTGTTTACAGAAAACGGAATGAGGCCTACAAAGAAAAGAACACAGTACTTACAGTCAAACATGGTGGAGGTTCTAAGATGTTTTGGGGATGTTTTGCTGCCTCTGGCACTGGATGCCTTGACTGTGTGCAAGGCATCATAAAATCTGAAGACTACCAAAAGATATTGGGGCGCAATGTAAGGCCCGGTGTCAGAAAGCTGGGTCTGCGTCAGAGGTCATGGGTGTTCCAGCAGGACAATGACCCCAAACATACCTCTAAAAGCACCCAGAAATGGTTGAAGACAAAGCGCTGGAGAGTTCTGAAGTGGCCAGCAATGAGTTCAGATCTAAATCTGATTGAACACTTATGGAGAAATCTCAAAATGGCTGTTGGGAGAAGGCGCCCTTCAAATCTGAGAGACCTTGAGCAGTTTGCAAAAGAAGTGTGGTCAGAAATTCCACTTGAGAGGTGTAACAAGCTTGTTGATGGTTATAGGAAGCGCTTGATTTCAGTTATTTTTTCCAAAGGGAGTGTAACCAAATATTAAGTTGAGGGTGCCAATAATTTTGTCCAGCCCGGTTTTTGGGTTTTGTGTGAAATTATGTCAGATTTGGCTTTTTTTCCTTTGTTTTTTTGTGTTGTTCCAATGCACATAAAGGAAATAAACATGTGTATACAAAAACATTTGTAACTGCAACAATTTTCTGGGAGAAATAGTGCATTTTCTGGGAAAATTCCAGGGGTGCCGATAATTTCGGCCATGACTGTATGTATATATATATATATATATTTATATATATACAGGGTGGTCCAGACCTAATTATGCAATTATGATTTGACGAACACATCGCACCCACTGTTCGACTGACAACTGTCAGTTTGGAATGCAGGGCGGGTGCTGCCATCTACCGGCAACAAAAATAATTTTTGGTGAATTCTCTATGTAATAAACTTAACAAATTATAGCGTAATGAAAATTGCATAATTAGATCTGGACCACCCTATATATATTTCCCAGTAAGGCAGATTATTGATGAAGAGATACGTTGTTTTCACATTGTGCTGCCTCTTACCAATGTGTAAATGCACACAGTTTAATGTCTTAATGTTTCACAAAATCAAGGCATAGAACAATAAACAATGGCAAATAAAAAAATAAGTAAAGGAATCATTAAGTGTACAAAGGTTTATTCAAATTTTTGATTCATCAAAGTAGCCACCTTTTGCTGATATAACAGCCAAACTGTGGTAACCCTCTTGATTCAGAATTCGAGCCACTCTGTAAAAGTCACCAAATCTGCCTCGCGCAAAAGAACCCCAGACCATCACACTTCCTCTTCCATGTTCAACAGTTGGTGTCACACACTGAGGAACCATCATTCCACCAACTCGACGGCGTACAAACACCCTGCATGATGAACCCAAAATTTTGGTTCATCAGTCCGTAAGACTTTCTTCCAGTCTGCAGTAGTTTAGAGCTAGTATTTCAAGGCCCTATTTTGTCTTTTAATGAATTACTTTCTTACTGCTACTCACCCTGTCAAACCTTTTCATTTTTTCATTTCATGTTTATTTATAAAGCACTTTAAAGCAACATGAGTTGAACCCAAACTGCTGGAACAAACCATATACCAGGTAAAACATAAAAGTAAGAATTTAAACAACAATAAATAAAAAAAATAAATTACATTTTAAAATCAGGACAAAGGGTAAACAAACAACTTTCAAAATGAGTTAAACGCCAAGAAATAAAAGTGAGTTTTAAGATGCGATTTAAAAACAGGCAGTGAGGGAGCCATCCTTAAATTCAGGGATAAACCGTGCCACAGTTTCGGAGCCAGGGCAGAGAAAGCCTGGGAGACCATCAGTGACAACAACCTGAAGGTTGCTGAGGGTTGATTTGGGGTTGCCGGTGTTCCAAGAAGGAAGTATTTCATCTCGCTGGGCACCCTGGATATCATTGAGAGGAAGTGCAGCATACAGCTTGATGGCAACTTTGGTCTGTACTGGGAACTGAGAAGGATGGCTTTGAGGGATTTGAGGGCAGATAAGGAGGCTTTTGGCCACAGAATCTGTGAGCAAGTGACACACCATCTATGGTCTAGTGACCCACATCCTGCTTACAGATGAATCAAAGCATTACGCACATCCAAATCTGTTCCTTAGAGAGTCAGTCAGGGCAGGTGATGGAACTATGCTTACGGATGCAGTAATGACCCACTGGGCTGGCTACTTTGAGCAGCTGTTTAAAGCTGATGCTTCGACTAGGATGTTGGACATCCCTGGGTCCACAGTTCTTGAGACTGATCTTCCAATTAGCTGTGAACCACCCAGTCTCACTAACATAGCACAGGTGGTGAACTAGCTGAGGGTATGGAAGGCTGCAGGAATCTGGGGTATCTGGGGTGAACTTCTCCAGGCTGGTGGTAAGGCTGTCCCCCTGCATTACAGGCAATCTTTGCTTCAATTTGGAAGACGGGTGTCATCCCAACTCACTGGAAAATGGGACCTGTCGTCTGTATCTGGAAAGGAAAGGTGATCACCTCGATTGCTGCAACTACAAGGGGATAACACTGCTCTCGATGCCGGGCAAGGTCCTTGCTAGGGTCATCCTCAATAGGATCCATCATCACTTGCTCACCTACCAGTGACCAGAGCAGTCTGGTTTTATGCTTAAGAAGTCTACCAATCGACCACATCCTGGCACTGAAGGTTCTCATTGAAAGTAAATGTGAATATCAGCAGAGTTTCTTTGCAGCCTGTGTCAATTTTTGCAAAGCGTTCACCTGAGTGGCTGGACCAGGCCAGGGAGACGCCCACATAACATTTGGCTGCGGCAGATAGATGTTCATTTCAGAGGACTGGACCACGTGTTTTCCTGGGGTGTTACCAACCGGGATCCTGAGCTGTTTCGTTGTGTGGGGGGTGCGGTAACATGCTGTACCAGTGCATGCTCCCCAACCTAACCTGACCTGAATTTTCAGCAGTCAACAAAAACAGATCAGCAGACCTGAGAGGCCTTGCTGGGGTATACGGAATAATCAGATCATCAAGGTAGGTGGGGGCCATTCCTTTTATCGCTTAAACAGTAAAGATGAGAACCTTAAAATTTATCCTAAACTATATTGGAAACCAATGAAGGGATGCAAGTATTGGGATGATATGGTCATACTTCTAAGTACCTGTTATGACAGGGGTGGGCAAAGTCATTCCTGGAGGGCCGCAGTGGCTGCGGGTTTTTATTCCAACCCAGTTTCTTAATTAGAAAACAATCCTTACCAATAATTTCATGTCATGGCTTGTTAGTGCTTTAACTCTGCTATGTCAAGTCATTCTCATATCCAAGATTTTTTTTCTATTCTAAGGATATCATCCAAATACTTTGAAGTGTAAAACGGATGGGAAATTCTCAACCCTTCAATTTTTTCTCTTCTCTTTCCTTCCAAGTATTTAATTAAACCAAATAGTGCACGATAAATACACACAGGTGTAAAGGGGAACAAGCAAATTGGATAACTGCTGGTTTCTTTTGTCATCTGCATCTTATTGCTAATAAGGAGCAATTAAAAACTGAGAATGCAGCTGTTTAAGACTTAAATAAGCAATAAGGGTTCAAAATCTTAGTGAGGGAGATAACTAAAATGAAGCAGAAGTGTTTCTAGAACAATAAGTGATTCTTATTAAGCAATTGGGTTGAAACAAAAACCTGCAGCCACTGCGGCCCTCCAGGAATGACTTTGCCCACCCCTGTGTTAAGAGATGTGGGAGAGAGAGAGGGAATAACCCCAGTATACAGAGCATTACAGCAACTGAGACGCGATGAAATAAAAGGATTTATAACCTTTTCAAAATTATCAAATGATAAAAAGGGCTTGAATTTGGATTAAAGTCTTAGTTGGAAAAAGCTTGACTATATTACCAAGCTAATTTGATTGCCCATTTTAAAATCGCCATTCATAATCATCCCCAAATTCTTTGTGGAGTACTTAATAGTAAACACTTAGACATGCTTTTTTCAACCACTGATAAGCTATGATTAAAGCTGTTGTGCTGTAAGGTGGCTATTTTGTGCAAGATGGTGACCCTTAGAAACTTGTCTTCTAATAGTTATGGCTTTGTTTTCTTCCAGTTTCCAATTGCCGTTGAATTGTGTAGGACACCGCACTCATTGACACTTTGATTTTTTTTTGCAATTCCTCTAAGCTAAAGGCCTACACTTCTAAGGGTGATAGTGTTGTGTCTCATTTCATTTTTTAATTGCCATTTTATTCCCATTATCACTGGAAGTTACAACTTTGTACGGTGTAATATTGTCTAAGTAGTACATCAGAGGGTGTACTTACACAGTCTGTTCCAACTCTGCTTTAAGACAGAGGGTTTTAAAGTAATTAACAGAAGCTGGGATAGCTGCGTAAAGTGTTTGGTTCAACTTGTAAGGCTTAATTTACTTTAGCTGCTGCAAAACTTCTATAGGCTGTAACCTATGAGTTGTTCCCTGAAGAAGGCCCATTTGTAATATTCTGAATTTTCCTTTTTTCAGTTTTTGCTAACCTAATTTAAATCCTTGGCAGTTTACTGCTTACCTTTTCACATTTTAGGTCATTCATTGCATTTCAGCATTAAATGTAAAGAAAAACTTAGGGGTTCCAAAAACATTTGTCTGGTAATATATATATATCCTCTGCTTTTCTGATTTATTCTTTATGCTTTATTATGCTGTTTATGAATAAAGTTTATGTTTCTTGAAAACCCTGAATGAATCTGTGCAACTTTGTGATCCAAGCATATATATATATATTGTCACACACGTGTGATTAGGAGGCAGTCAAAGAGCCTAAAGGTGAGTGAAATATAACGAGATAGAGGGTCATCACGTGGCACTTACCTAAATCATTTCATTAACAGAAAAAAAGAGGAAAAGTAATCACCTCCACTTTCGGGTTAAAAATGGCCGTGATGACGTCACTTCCGGTCAGGCCCAATGACGTCACATCCGACTCCACAAGATCACCTCACTTCCATCGACTCCTGATGACATTGGTTCCAGTTCCTGTTTCAACGTCACATCTTAACAACCATTTCCTGTCCCATAATCCCTCAGTCTATAAAACCGCCATCTTTACAGCAGTAAAATGTTCATTGTTCCCAAAAAGACTTTGAATCAGTTTCTTTATTTATTGTCTGTACGACAATATATGGGGACGGCCCCCAAACCTTCTGTTTTTGTGTAGTATTTTTTCTACTTTACTGGACTTTCCACTATATATATATACTAGCAGAATACCCGCGCTTCGCAGCGGAGTAGTGTATAAAAGAAGTTATGAAAAAGAAAAGGAAAAATTTTTAAAATAACGTAACATGATTGTTAATGTAATTGTTTTGTCATTGACATGAGTGTTGTTGTCATATTTATATATATCTATATATCTATATCTATCTATATATATATATATATATATACTCAGCAAAAAAAGAAACGTCCCCTGACTTTCAACTGTTTTTACTTTCAGTAGACTTAATGTGTAAATATTTGTATGAACACTAAAAGAGTCAACACCATAAGACATAAACTAAAAATGTTTCACAATGTGTCCCTGAATGAAGGGAGGCTCAAAATCAAAAGTACCAGTCAGTATCTGGTGTGGCCACCAGCTGCTTGAAGTACTGCAGTGCATCTCCTCCTCATGGACTGGACCAGATTTGTCAGTTCTTGCTGTGAGATGTTACCCCACTCTTCCACCAAGGCACCTGCAAGTTCCTGGACATTTCTGGGGGGAATGGCCCTAGCCCTCACCCTGCGATCCAACGGGTCCCAGACGTGCTCAATGGGATTGAGATCTGGGCTCTTCGCTGGCCATGGCAGAACACTGACATTGCTGTCATGCAGAAACTCACGCACTTTTTGCCACTCCTGTCTGGTCCAGCGAAGGTGGGTTTGTGCCCATAGACGGCGTTGTTGCTGGTGATGTCTGGTAAGGACCTGCCTTACAACAGGCCTGCAAGCCCTCAGTCCAGCCTCTCTCAGCCTATTGCGGACAGTCTGAGCACTGATGGAGGGATTGTGTGTTCCTGGTGTGACTCAGGCAGTTGTTGTGGCCATCCTGTACCTGTCACGCAGGTGTGATATTCGGATGTACCGATCCTGTGCAGGTGTTGTTACACGTGGTCTTCCACTGCGAGGATGATCAGCTGTCCTTCCTGTCTCCCTGTAGCGCTGTCTTAGGCGTCTCACAGTGCGGACATGGCAATTTATTGCCCTAGCCACATCAGCAGTCCTCATGCCTCCCTGCAGCATGCCTAATGCACGTTCACGCAGATGAGCAGGGACCCTGGGCATCTTTCTTTGGGTGTTTTTCACAGTCGGTAGACAAGTCTCTTTAGTGTCCTGCGTTTTTAGAACTGTGACCTTAAATGCCTACTTTCTGTAAGCTGTTAAGGTCTTAACGACCATTCCACAGGTGCATGTTAATTAATTGATTATGGTTAATTGAACATGCATGGAAAACATTGTTTAAACAATTTACAATGAAGATCTGTAAAGTTATTTGGATTTTTAAAACATTATTGTTGAAATACACAGTCCTGAAAAAGGGACGTTTCTTTTTTTGCTGAGTATATA
>JANRMT010062792.1:30106870-30165968 GCA_026402145.1 Polypterus bichir lapradei | reverse complement strand
TTTTTTTTTTTTTTTTTTTTTTTAATTGGTGGACGACACCCCCCAAACTGTTGCCTGTTCCTTTTTTTTTTTTTTTTTTTTTTTTTTTTTTTTTTTTATAAAAACATGTCTGTTCGGGAGTCATTTAACCCCGAAAGCTATGAACTTGACAAGAGCTTCCGATTAACTCGTTTCACTGAATTAAAAGGCACAGGTTGTAAGGTACCACAAGATGTTTTACAAAAATTGCTTGAATCTCTGCAAGAAAACCATTTTCAAGATGATGAGCAGTTTCTTGGAGCAGTTATGCCACGTCTTGGTATGTTCTTTCTTTTTGTAACCTGCACTCTTTTGTTCATAATTTTTGCTCTTGACCCTGCACAGTATTATTTTTCTACTTTGATATTTATATTTTATTAGTTTTTGCATCTTGCCCATTTTTTAAATATATTCAAAGATTAAAAAAAAAATGAAACTGAAATGTATTATTATGGATTGATTTATTTGCTGCTAGTATGTCAATTAACAAGTTACTGCTTTTGCTTGTATTTGCTGCATCTTTGGACATTTTTTTAAATATGGTAGTATCATAGAATGGTATTTGATCTGATGATCTTGTTGCTAACTAGCAGGGTCTTTTTAGTTTATATTGGAGTAAAGGTGATGCCAGGTATTGCTTTAAAATATATTTTAAATTGAGCACAGCTGGCCCATTTTTTAAGTTACATTTCATGCATCTCTCAGCACCATTTCAAACAGAACATTAAGAATACAAAGAAATGATTACCTAGAAGTATTGCAACATCTTGCGTTGAATACTTGTATTTTATTAAAACCATGAAGTTATTTTACTCACATTGTTTTCAAACATCCATATTAATGTATTAATATGCTTTTGAATATTATCATTCTACTATCATTTGAAAATGAAAGAAAAATCATAGTTTGCTTAAAGTGTTAAATTAAGTACTCTAAAAAAGTTATATTTTAAAATATTGAGAAAAATGAAAAAAATGTTTAAAAAGAGATTATAGGGTTTTCAGATTCAGTAATTATAGTTGACTGACTTATTGAAAATTACTTTGGAACTAAGAGAAATACATAATAAATTAGTCAGCTAAAAGTCAGTGCAATTTCTAGTACTCTTATTATCAAGATTTTAACACTAGCATTTGAGGCTGTACTGCTAAATGGACAAAGACAACAAAAAAGTTATTTACTCAAGGGTCATTGAAAATGAAAAAACTGCTTTTCAGACTGAGAGGTAATAGTAAGTTTGGTTATGTCTTTGCTGTTCTCATTTGTTCAGTGTATTATTTGTAAAAACTTAAATTTTTTTTTTTTTAAATCATTCCGATATTATAGATTCCAAACAACTGTTAATGCTTTATTATCAATCTAATAATTTCAGCAATTAACTTAGTTTTTAATTTATTTTCTAAACTTTCTTTTTATAATACAGTGTTGTGAGGAGCTGAATCCTATTAAGGCACTACTATATTCAAAGCTTGAACCAGTCCACAGAACACCAGTTTCTCTCAGGGCATAAATTCACACACTCACTGCATCATACTGGGCTTATTTAATTGAAATTTACAGTCTAATAACTTATGTTTTGTGAAACAGCTTTATTAAATTATGTTAAAATGGTCTAACGTTTTTGCTGTTTTCACAATTTGTATTCTAAATATAAAACAACATTACAAAGAAAACCCAGGACTGCAGCGTTATCATTAACACTATTGCTCACTGAGGTTGTAAATCCTTTAGAAATATTGTGCATATCCATTTAGCACAGTATTAGTTTCCTTGGTTGTCATTAGTCTTGCCTTGGTGTACCACTCGGTTAGCCTTAGCTTTCAATTAAACATTTTCCAAATACATGAAAATTTTAATAATACACAGCTGGAATATTTCATTCTGAACACTTCATTGTGATCCTCAGTGTGTTGTTTAGGTGAAGACCAGGGGTATGTGGTCTGTTAGTTTGAAGAGGCATTTTCCCAAGCATACAGAATATATTTTTACATATTTCATTTCTGTGAATGCGACAATTTAACACTGTTTACATTAAAACACTTTTTGTTCATCTGTTGATGTATCTGTGTTTATTTTAGAGTTATGGTCACATTATTATTATTATTATTATTTGCCTTGATATTCCCTGTTGTCATTAAAATAATTATACCAATATTTCCAGTACACCATAAAGTGCCCATAATGCTGTATGATTTATTGTTTATGTATTATCTGAGCATATAAACAAACACCTAGGTCTCAAAATAAGAACATAGTCTTCTTTAATATATTGCTGAAGTGTAGTTCTAACTCATTTCTGCTTTAATACTACACTGCTAATACTGATACTAATGCTAATACTAAATGCTGTGTTTTTTAAACGTTGTCAGGTATTGGAATGGATACATGTGTCATTCCCCTTAGACATGGTGGCCTTTCTTTGGTTCAGACAACAGACTACATTTATCCAATTGTTGATGATCCTTATATGATGGTAAGTATAGTTTTGCTTTAGAATATAATGTGAGATGCGCTTAGCTGCATTATATTACAGGAATTCTTAAAAAATAAGATGTTAAATATTTAATCCCTGGTTTGAAACTAATTAATCACTAATGGCTAACTGGCTATTAAACAAAATTATATACTTGTGATTTTACTCGCTTCTTATAAACCCTTAAATAACGGTCAATTAAAATCAGTACTCTGTATATTCACAGTTTACTCTATATTGTTGTTTTTCCATGACCCATTTCTTGATCCATCCTGCCATTTTTTTTTTCTAGTCCTACCCAATTCAGGGTCATCTGTCATAGTTTACTTGTACTTCATCTAAAAGTAAATGTAACATTTACATCTATTTTCTATAAAATGTAAGGGTATATACATAATTTTAAAGCAAGGTCTTTATTGAATGATTATATCACATTTCGTTAAATATGCTTCTAAATCCATGAATGCTGAGTTTATTTTTGAGTACAGAGTCTACTCAGGTGGAATTTCGATCCTTCTTATTCCTGAATGTTTTCTTCCTTGTATTGCTTATTCCTGTATAACCTGCCGCAGCCAGTAATCTTTGTATGAAGTTGCATTAAAATTTCTCTTGCTTGGACAACACAGAGGGTCCTCATGTTAGTAAAGATGAAGTTTAAGTCTGAAAAAGCATGTTCATACTAGGGTTGTGTGGTTTATAGAAAACTACCGAAAAAACCAACAGTGCCAGCATTTTGGGAATTTCAGTACTGAAAGTAAACAGTAGTTTTAAAAGACCTTATTCTCGGCTCTTTGTTCTACCTCTCTCCAGTGTGCTGTCATTTGCTTTAGTACTGTACTGGTACTTAGATCCAAAAGTTGGTATCATACCATACATAGTAGCAGTCTTTGAGCTAATAGTAAGGAGCATTTTCACAACCTCCAGTATACCTGTTAGGAGTCCAGGGTACATATCAATTAATGGTGAGAATGTTTTTTGCTTTTTTAGATTCCTCTCGTTCCATTTCTGTGACCATATAAGGCATGATTTGTTTGTAGTAGAGTTTAGCTGTCTGATTTTGAAAGGTTAATATCCAATCACTAAGGCTAAAACATTGAAAATCTTTGAAGCCAGCACATGATCAACAAGCTAATAAATATTTTAGGTATTTCCTCAGTGGTGGCAAGCCCTGTCAGTTGAAAGCTGCTACCTGCTACATCACCGTACATTTTTGTTTACAAGTTGTACATGTAATCAAATAACTTGGCACCGGGAGTCCCTGGAGGGGGTGCTAGAGGGCATACCTTCTGGGGACTACCTTGTTCTGGTGGGAGACTTCAATGCTTACGTTGGCAATGACAGTGAGACCTGGAAGGACGTGATTGGGAGGAATGGCTCCCCCTATCTGAACCCGAGCAGTGTTTTGTTATTGGACTTCTGTGCTCGTCACAGATTGTCCATAACGAACACCATGTTCAAGCATATGGATGTTCATATTTGCAACTGGCACCCTGACACCTTAGGCCTCAGTTCGATGATTGACTTTGTGGTTGTGTCATCGGACTTGCGGCCACATGTCTTGGACACTCGGGTGAAGAGAGCGGCAGAGCTGTCAACCGTTCACCACCTGGTGGTGAGTTGGCTTCGATGGTGGGGGAGGATGCTGGTCAGGCCTGGTAGGCCCAAACGTATTTTAAGGGTCTGCTGGGAACGTCTGGCAGAGTCCCCTGTCAGAAGTAGCTTCAACTCCCACCTCCGGCAGAACTTCGACCACATCCCAAGGGAGGTCGGGGACATTGAGTCCGAATGGGCCGTGTTCCGTGCCTCTATTATTGAAGCAGCTGATCGGAGCTGTGTCTGTAAGGTGGTCGATGCCTGTCGTGGCGGCAATCCCCGAACCCGTTGGTGGACACCGGCAGTGAGGGATGCCGTCAAGCTGAAGGAGGAGTCCTACAGGACCCTTTTGTCCTGTGGGATTCTGGAGGCATCTAATAGGTAGCAGGCCAAGCGGAATGCGGCTTTGGTGGTTGCTGAGGCAAAAACTCGGGCGTGGGAGGAGTTTGGGGAGGCCATGGAGAACGACTTTCGGATGGCTTTGAGGAGATTCTGGTCCACCATCCTGCTTCTCAGGAGGGGGAAGCAGTGCAGTGTCAACACTCTATATGGTGGGGATGGTGCGCTGCTGACTTTGACTCGGGACGTTGTGGGTCGGTGGGGGGAGTACTTCAAAGACCTCGTCAATCCCATTAACATGCCTTCCAATGAGGAAGCAGAGCCTGGGACTCGGAGGTGGGTTCCCCCATATCTGGGACTGAGGTCACCAAGGTGGTCAAAAAACTCCTTGGTGGCAGGACCCGGGGGTGGATGAGATATGCCTGGAGTTCCTCAAGGCTCTGGATGTTGTAGGACTGTCTTGGTTGACCCACCTCTGCAACATTGCATGGACATCAGGGACAGTGCCTCTGGATTGGCAGACCGGGGTGGTAGTCCCCCTCTTTAAGAAGGGGGACCGGAGGGTGTGTTCCAACTACAGAGGGATCACACTCCTCAGCCTCCCTGGAAAAGTCTATTTGGGGGTTCTGGTGGGGGTGGGGGGGGCTGTCCGTCAGATAGTCGAACCTCAGATTCAGGAGGAACAGTGTGGTTTTCGTCCTGGTCGCGGAACAGTGGACCAGGTCTACACCCTTAACAGGGTCCTGGAGGGTGCATGGGAGTTTGCCCAACCAGTCTACATGTGTTTTGTTGACTTGGAAAAGGCTTTCAACTGTGTCCCTCGGGGAATCCTGAGGGGGGTGCTCCGGGATTATGGGGTACCGGTCCCCCGATAAGGGCTGTTCGGTCCCTGTACAGCCGGTGTCAGAGCATGGTCCGCATTGCTGGCAGTAAGTCGAACCCATTTCCAGTGAGAGTTGGACTCCGCCAGGGCTGCCCTTTGTCACCGATTCTGTTCATAACTTTTATGGACAGAATTTCTAGTTGCAGCCAGGGCGTTGAGGGGGTCTGGTTTAGTGGAATCAGGATTGGGTCACTGCTTTTTGCAGATGATCTTGTCCTGTTTGCTTCATCAGGCTGTGATCTTCAGCTCTCTCTGGATCTGTTCGCAGCTGAGTGTGAAGCGGCTGGAAAGGGAGTCAGCACCTCCAAATCCGAGACCATGGTCCTCAGCCGGAAAAGGGTGGAGTGCCCTCTCAGGGTTGGGAGCGAGATCCTGCCTCAAGTGGAGGAGTTCAAATATCTTGGGGTCTTGTTCACGAGTGAGGGAAGAACGGAGCATGAGATCGACAGGCAGATCGGTGCGGCATCTGCAGTGATGCGGGCTCTACATCTGTCTGTCGTGGTAAAAAAGGAGCTGAGCCGTAAGGCAAAGCTCTCCGTCTACCAGTCGATCTACGTTCCTACCCTCACCTGTGGTCATGAGCTATGGGTAGTGACCGAAAGAACGAGATTGCGAATACAAGCGGCTGAAATGAGTTTCCTCCGCAGGGTGTCTGGGCTTCCCTTAAAGATAGGGTGAGAAGCTCAGTCATCCGAGAGGGGCTCAGAGTAGAGCCGCTGCTCCTCCACATCACGAGGAATCGGATGAGTTGGCTCGGGCATCTGATCAGGATGCCTCTTGGACGCCTCCCTGGTGAGGTGTTCCGGGCACATCCAACCGGGAGGAGGCCCCAGGGAAGACCCAGGACATGCTGGAGGGACTATGTCTTCCGGCTGACCTGGGAACACCTCGGGATTCCCCCGGACGAGGAGAGGGAAGTCTGGACATCTCTGCTCAAGCTGCTGCCCCCGCGAACCGATCTCGGATAAGCGGAAGAGAATCGATGGAACTTGGCACCGCATAAGCATTTGTTTGATCTTACAGGAAGGCAAGTATAGTAGTCAAATGTTACTATGCTCTATCACTTTTTCAATAGTAAAAATAGTTTTGCCTGGAAACAAAGGTCTGCTTTTACGTCTGTTTCTGGATGCTTTTTGTACAGTATACAGCCTGGTACATTCTCTGACTTGGATGAAATGCTGTTTCTTCCCTGCAGTCATCACTACTTTGTGGAATATTTGCCATATTCTATCCACTGAAAAAGTTCTTCCAGTATTTGAAAAGTAATTTTCCATTTATTTTTGTCATAATACTTTTAATGACTCCTTTCACTTGTAATTGGTAATGGAATAGTTTATCTGGTCCTCTCCTTTTTTTTTTTTAATCCGTAACAGTGACTCACTTTTTGCAGATCATGTCTTAACTGCCACAGTTGCTTTATAACTAATCCCATTGTTTTCTTGCTTGCTTCTGTACATTTGCTTCACTGTTTTTCTGTATTACTACTAGTGGGTGTGTGTTCATTACACAGTGGTTGTGGCAGTCTGACACATTATAAACAGCTGTGTCTATATAAGTGACACTCAAGACTGTACAAAATTGGGTCTGTTGGTTCTTTAAAATTGTTTTTGACTAGGAAAATATTGCATGGATCAAATATCTGAACCATCTGGTAGTCCACAAGAATTTGCAAATCTGCAGTTTTGTTGTCTTGAGTCCCAGGTTTCCAGACTACACTATCTATCTATATATACAGTACAGGCCAAAAGTTTGGACACACCTCCTCATTCAATGTGTTTTCTTTATTTTCATGACTGAAGGCATCAAAACTATGAATGAACACATGTGGAGTTATGTACTTAACAAAAAAAGGTGAAATAACTGAAAACATGTTTTATATTCTAGTTTCTTCAAAATAGCCACCCTTTGCTCTGATTACTGCTTTGCACACTCTTGGCATTCTCTCGATGAGCTTCAACAGGTAGTCACCTGAAATGGTTTTCACTTCACAGGTGTGCCTTATCAGGGTTATTTAGTGGAATTTCTTGCTTTATCAATGGGGTTGGGACCAGCAGTTGTGTTGTGCAGAAGTCAGGTTAGTTGGACGATCATTTATTTTTCAACAGGACAATGACCCCAAACACACCTCCAGGCTGTGTAAGGGCTATTTGACCAAGAAGGAGAGTGCTGTAAATAGTCATGAAAATAAAGAAAACACATTGAATGAGGAGGTGTGTCCAAACTTAAGGCCTGTACTGTATGTATGTATATATATATAATATACATACACACACACAGTACACACAATATATCCACCAAACAATAAAGTACACATCCATTGGTTTATTTAAGTAACTTTTACAAAGTAGATAAGAGTTAACAGTAAATCTCTAGTATCCATGACTTTCAAGGGTTTTGACAATGATCTGACTATGGATTTGTTGTTTTTATTAGCCACTTGTGTACTTTTAAACCCTATAATTTTGTGAATTTGCTGTATTAAATTTCAGTGAATGTTAGTTTTTTTATGTAGTGAAATGATATATTTTTATAGGTGTTGTTTGCTTAATTTATTTCAAATCTATTTTACTATCAATTTTTTTTTTTTTTTTTTACAGGGTCGTATTGCCTGTGCAAATGTTCTAAGTGACCTTTATGCTATGGGGGTCACAGAATGTGACAACATGTTAATGCTTCTTGGGATAAGTAATAAGATGTCTGATAAGGTAAGTTTTAAAATAAACACCTATAATTTTACATGCTAGTGCTTTGAAGAATAAATATAGACGTAGGTTGTAGAATTACGACAAATGCCTGGCTATAAAACTGACATTACGTGACTTCTAGTTGTAAGGCATGTCAAATTTGCTGACTGCAGTTGCTGAACTTGTTGCCAGATCATGTCAGTTTAAATGACTGAAAATAGCTGCCCATGTCACATTTACTTGAGTGATTGCTGACATTGTTGTACAGTCATGCTTGCTCCTTTTTCTGACTGCCAATATCATGCTGCCTGACGGAGCCAGCCCTGTGTGATGGGTTAACAGCTATGACGAGTTCAGCCTTAGTCTCTGAATTTTTTCCTTTCTTTTTTGGTACATAAAACATGCAGCATTAGACAGATAAGCTTCTCCTTTATTTGTGAGGTCCAAAACAGCTGTGTTCCTTATTCCTCACCACTGCATTCCATACATGGTACTTCCAGATGAGCATTCATTGGTTGTCAGCTCTCATACACACAGCGCCCACTCCGGTGACTAAAGACCAAATTAAACCTGTTTGATTTTGTTGGCGTGAGTTGCAGACTAGTTGGATTGATTTGCTGGGTATGTCACATTACATAACCAGCCTTACAAGAGCACTCTGACAACTGCCTCCGACACGCTAAGATTATGTAAGTGAAGGCTACAACTGAAAATCATTGGAAAAGTTGTGTAATGTGACATATCCTTAACAGTGTTGCACATTCACTTGCTAAGGTAAAGAATTTTTAAGTTATAGACATCTGTTTCAAATACCTTCCTTAAACATCCCAAAATCAAGGTAGTGGCTGGAAAATGAGGTAATATTTCTGGGAATTGTTGAATGCATGCTTTTGTTTATCCTGAAGATTTCTAAAAGATTTAAATATCACATTTTTTTAAAATGGTAGATTTTAATAAGTCTTTCTAAATAGTATGGATTTTTTTTCTATTCTACTTTAAAATAGGACCGCATTCTTTGTTATATTGTGCCCATCATTTAGCCTTTCTCCCTATCAAGTGCCTTTGTCTTCAAATTCATTCTGCATGTAATTCACTCTTCTTTTTCAAAAATTTAGAGCATCTTTTGATTCAGATTTATTCTTATGCATAAAGAACCCCAGTCTCTATGCTTATGCATGTGATTCTCAACATACATACAAATGTATCTCATATACAGTATATCTTGACAAGATAATGTTCGATGAAAATGTACACTTGTGTCTGTCTGAGTAATTTTATTGAACAGTTTGGTAAGAACCATATTGTTCTTATAGTTAACATAAATGTAGGAAAGGGTTATATTTGACATACCTTATTCATTTTTTTAGTTTTCACGTGTGGAATGGTCACACAGTGATTAGTACCACTAGCTTGCATCTCCGAAAGACTAGGTTATAACCCAAGCTTAAGCACAGTCTATGTTGAGGTTTTTTTTTTTTTTAAACATTTTTATTTATGCCTGATTAATGTTTAAAATTAGGATAAAGACTAGAAAAAAATTGTTTAAATTTGTATTCTTACCATTTGAAAACATATTTCATTTTTTTCTATATGCTATACCAAGTCCATATTCAGCATAAGAAAGTTAGATTTGTAACCTGAAATACCTTTTTTCATGCACTCTCACAGACAAATGAGATTAATGGGTTTTAGAAACTTATTAAAGTTTAATCTCATTTTGAATTAGCCATGTGAAGAAGCGCTAATCAAAACAAACCTTAAAGGGCCCTTAAAAAAAAGTTTTTTTTTCCCCTTTGGTTTACTAGTACGGAAAGTTTTTCAGTATTTGGGAACCCAACAGTTTTCAAAACTGTTTTTGCTCATGTTTGAAAGTTGCATGATTTATTATGAAAATAGGACATAAATTGAATACATTAATGTAATTACCTCCTGTAAAAATTCAGTTTTGACATCAATTATTGGTTGCTAGACCTACTAATATTATAAGGTTCTCATAAGGACTCACCTAGACTCAGATTTTGCAGTTTTGTGTGTGTGTTACATTTGTGTTGAGATACTTGAAATCCATTTTCACAGTTAAAAAGAGAAACAATTTTAATTTTAGTTTTTTATCAAGGGTTTTAATAGAATAGCACATTGTTTGCCTGTGGGCATATAATTTCAACTGTAACTTCAATCAAATAAAAAAAAAAATGATACATTGCATAATGCTGCAGAACTAAATTATGAAACTAAATATATTTAAGCAATTTTTAAGGAAAAATTACATTTATTATTATGTTGTGTATTTTGTGAACATTATATAATGACCTCTTTTTAATTATATTATGCTATGTCATAAACATTTTCTGTCTTTGCTGGCTTGGAAGACTATTTAAAATAACTTGAAACTTTTGGAAATACTTCATTAAAATAGTTTCTGTTTTTTCTGTTTGTGTTTTAGAGATAATGCTGTATAAAGTGCTATTTGTATGTGTGTATGTATGTATATATGTGTATGTGTATATATGTATATATATATATATATATATATATATATATATATATAATATGGTCCAGACCTAATTATGCAAAGGCGAACACATCGTACCCGCTGTTTGACTGACAACCTGTAGGGTTGCTGCCATCTATCGGCAACAAAAAGAATTTTTGGTGAATTCTCTTATGTAATAAACTTAATAAGTTATAGCATAATGAAAATTGCATAATTAGATCTGGACCACCTGATATATACAGTGCATCCGGAAAGTATTCATAGCGCATCACTTTTTCCACATTTTGTTATGTTACAGCCTTATTCCAAAATGGATTAAATTCATTTTTTCCTCAGAATTCTACACACAACACCCCATAATGACAACATGAAAAAAGTTTACTTGTGATTTTTACCTGTGGTAAATTCAGTTGATTGGACATGATTTGGAAAGGCACACACTTGTCTATATAAGGTCCTACAGTTGACAGTTCGTGGCAGAGCACAAACCAAGCATGAAGTCAAAGGAATTGTCTGTAGACCTCCAAGACAGGATTGTCTCGAGGCACAAATCTGGGGAAATTAACAGAATAATTTCTGCTGCTTTGAAGGTCCCAGTGAGCACAATGGCCTCCATCATCCATAAGTGGAAGAAGTTCGAAACCACCAGGACTCTTCCTAGAGCTGGCTGGCCATCTAAACTGAGTGATTGGGGGAGAAGGGCCTTAGTCAGGGAGGTGAGCAAGAACCCGATGGTCACTCTGTCAGAGCTCCAGAGGTCCTCTGTGGAGAGAGGAGAACCTTCCAGAAGGACAAGCATCTCTGCAGCAATCCACCAATCAGGCCTGTATGGTAGAGTGGCCAGACGGAAACAAAATTCTCTGGTCTGATGAGACAAAGATTGAACTCTTTGGTGTGAATGCCTGCCATCACGTTTGGAGGAAACCAGGCACCACTCATCACCAGGCCAATACCATCCCTACAGTGAAGCATGGTGGTGGCAGCATCATGCTGTGGGGGTATTTTTCAGCAGCAGGAACTGGCAGACTAGTCAGGATAAAGGGAAAGATGACTGCAGCAATGTACAGAGACATCCTGGATGAAAACCTGCTCCAGAGCGCTCTTGACCTCAGACTGTGGCGACGGTTCATCTTTCAGCAGGACAACGACCTTAAGCACAAAGCCAAGATATCAAAGGAGTGGCTTCAGGACAACTGTCTGATTGTCCTTGAGTGGCCCAGCCAGAGCCCAGACTTGAATCCGATTGAACATCTCTGGAGAGATCTTAAAATGGCTGTGCACCGACGCTTCCCATCCAACCTGATGGAGCTTGAGAGGTGCTGCAAAGAGGAGTGGGCGAAACTGGCCAAGGATAGGTGTGCCATGCTTGTAGCATCATATTCAAAAAGAGTTGAGGCTGTAATTGCTGCCAAAGGTGCATCGACAAAGTATTGAGCAAAGACTGTGAATACTTATGTACATGTGATTTCTCAGTTTTTTTTATTTTTAATAAATTTGCAAAAACCTCAAGTAAACTTTTTTTCACGTTATCATTATGGGGTGTTGTGTGTAGAATTCTGAGGAAAAAAATGAATTTAATTCATTTTGGAATAAGGCTGTAACATAACAAAATGTGGAAAAAGTGATGCGCTGTGAATACTTTCCGGATGCACTGTATGTATCCTCTAAATAAACCTATATAGTTTTATACGTTTATAACTGGGGTAGTCTTAGTGTGCTGTTCTTTTTAAATTAAGAATAAATTAATTCTTATAAGTATATTGCATCTTGTATATTTTATGTACTTTGTCACCTGCAGGAAAGAGATAAGATAATGCCTTTGATAATCCAAGGGTATAAGGATGCTGCAGAAGAGGCAGGCACTTCAGTTACAGGAGGCCAGACTGTTTTAAACCCATGGATTGTACTTGGTGGAGTAGCAACTACAGTGTGTCAACCCAATGAGTTTATAATGTAAGCATCTTATATTCTAATAATAGATTACATAGATTTTGGAGCTTGGTTTATTTTATAAGACATTATGTCGACTTGCTTCACAAAATTTTATATCATATGTAAATTTTGCACTTTCATATGTAGTTTTAATAATGAATTGTTATGGTAACATCTTTCTGAGTTGCTGAAAAGGTATGTTAGCTTGTATGTGGTCAGCTGTCATTTTACACCTAATTAATAGAAATTAGACATCCAAGCTCACCTGAAAGTATTTAATACAAATAACCAGTTCACCTGCTCTCTCCACTTACATTTATTTTTGTGACTTGTATTGTCAGCATTGTCCCACACACCCTATCCCAGTTACATACAAAATCTCTGGATAGCTTTCCATATTATGAGAAGTAGTCTTGTTATATAGCAATCTTAATTTACTGTTATTTTAGCAGAAAATATTTTAAACATTGTGTTGTTCAGTGTAGTTTGCAGTAGAGGTAGGGGAATATGATACGGTATAGTTAGGCAACATTTTTTTTAATATATTATCAATGCACTGAGAAGAAGTAGGATTTTGTGGGGCATCTACAAGGATGTCAAAGATTACACATCTTCATTATTAATGCTATCATTAGCATTGCTGTTAAACAAATCTTAGCTGAAATTAAAACAGAGAATTTGGGAAAAAATTGTTGGAGTTCAACGTATACATTTATTTAGAAACTTTACAAGGATTTCTGTATCTACAACTTCATCTGCTGTTGCCAGTGAAATAAGCAAATCCCAAATAGAGAGGTCCATGTACTTTGAAAAGCTTATTGTCATATTAATTTATGGACATTATGATCCATATTTGAAATCTGTGTAAGATATATGTGCTTTAAATATATTAATTGTAAAGAAGACCTGACTTGCTATTTGGTTATCAAATTACATTATATATAAAGTAGTAACAGCTCTGCCAAGTGCTTGCAGAAATACAAGACCAAAATTTTCCTCAGAGTTTTCTATGTACACATTTATGTGACAGCATTTCAGAGTGCAATGTTTTTTAGTTTTTCGATGACATTGAATTGCCACAGTATTTCTGAACTCTTCAGTTTTTGGCATTCCTAGAGTATTACAGTGGCATAATTCCAGCTAGTCCTCCAGTTGAAAGCTAAATTATGCCTGTAAATCAAGTCCTTGCTTAATTTTATCCATTGCATATTGTACATTTTTCATTTTGTTTTAGTTATACATAAGACATAATTATGTTTTTTGTTAGTGTTTTCTCTGAGTAAGTTGTACAAGTATAACATAATATTTTCAAGTGTACTTAATACATTTCAAATTTCTTTATAAACCAGTCCTGTTAAGCAGCAGTAATCTCATGTAAAGACGTCAGTCTTTCATTTTTGACCCTATATGTTATGGTACTAATGAGCAACCTTGCCATAGAAGTGTGTTATAAGCAATGATTGAATAACATGGAAATCTAACATTAATTAACCATTTGGGTTTAGGTCAGGCAGGCAGTTTACGTAGTCTGTGTGAATTTTTCTCGGTGTACACTGTTTTCCATTTCACTTCTCAAAGATGTATATGTAAAGGTAAGTGGTAGTGGATGTGTAGACCCCACCTAGCTATATTGAGGGAAACAAAGAAAAGCAAGCATTTAGTGTCAAGACTAGGGGCAGTGAGACTTGAAAAACCCATGCATAAGAACAGTAAACCCTTAATGAGCAGAGCAAGAGTAGGTAATATGTGTATGGACAGCCACAAAACGACAGAAACAGAAACCTGAGAAATAAACTGAAACATTACTCACTCATGATTTTTCTGTCCATACGGTAAAGGTGTTGTTGACCAGCACATTCCAATTTCAGGTGTTTGAATATGATATACTGCAAGCACAAAGAAAGGCGGTACAGTAAATCGCTTTCTGTTTCACACGCTTTACGTGCCCGTGTTCAGCTTGCTTTGTCGCCACAAATGCTGTGTGAAGACCCACCCTCCTTCATCAACTGCAATTCACTGGATGAATACTTGCGAGTGGCTTGTGATAGATTACTTTCTGTTTTAGAGTTAAAAGTTACAAGGATGAAAGACTAATGGCAAGAATATTAATTCAAAAAAGAAAACAAAATATTTTTAGTATATTATTATTTTATTTCAGTTAGTCTTTCCAGCTACTTAATACTTTTGTTAAGTTTTTATTTTTTATTTCAGCTTAGTTAATTATTTTATTTCAGTTTACAAAAATGTTTTTTAATAATAGTTTCAGTTTTGATTTTTGTTTTTGCTAACTATAGTAACCTTGTTCTGTAGTATCGTGAAAAGATTTCCATCTATATTCAAATTCCAGTCAATGTATAATTCATACGAGTAGACATGAACAAACGTGAATTTTAATTTTTCGCTCATACACATTGCTTACCTACTTTGTTGTACATGTTTGTTTTATAAAATTATCTTAAATTATACTCAAAGTATTTATTTTGATTATTCTGTTGCTACAGTCTGCATCTGTACATTTTTAGAAGAGTAGAAAACTTCACTTGGTTGCGTATACATTTGTTTTTTCATATATGTAAACAGTTCAGGCATTGTGAATATTGTAGTTGCCTTTTACTGTAGACTTTGATGCAAGGTAATATGTCTCAAACAACAGAATTTGATGAATGTGATTGTACTGTAAGTCTGTGGTATATATTTGCAAGTTCATTCTTTAACCTTTAGCTTTACTATGGTATTTTTACATGTGTAATTCGGTAGAACCAATTGCACCAGGTGGAATGGTTATACGAAATACGGTAGTATTTTTTTATTTTTGTTATTTGAATATTCTTGTTAGACTGTGTGATATTAAATTCTCCACTTTGTCATTTTGAAATTAAATACTATATTAATAGCTTTTGAATAAATTGAATTTTAGTTGGGCATTTGAGATTTTTACTCAGGTACCACAATTTGTCCTTTTTGACACCTTGAAATTTTGGTTACTTTAGTGCCCATGAATCAACAATCTGAAAAGTGTGAAAAATCAATGACACTTCTAAATCTAAATTGTAGTATTTTGTAGTATTGTAATCTAAATTGTAGTATTTAATTTTAGCAAATAATACTGAAATTAAATAAAAATAACAAGAAAACGCAGGTAACATGAGCAACGTTGTAGTGCAGTAGTTAGCTTTACTTCGCTTCCTAACAGCTCCTAGATTAGGCCTGCTTAAAAATATTTATTTTCAGATTAACCATTATTGTTTGTTTAAAGGATTTGTTATTGATTCTTAAAGTCTCAAGATAGATCTTGTGAATCTCTAGCCTTCTCTATTACTGTATGTAGATTTTATGCTCACCTTTTTTTTTGGCATCCAATCCTCTAGATGGCGATAATGCACTTGGTAAGGTTTTCTACGGAAAAAGCACTTTAATACTACACATAAAATGTTGTGCCCTCTTTAACTGAAATCACCGTCTTCTACACTTAAATCAAATGTGTGGACTTACTACTGATTCAAATGGTGTGTTAGTAAAAAACAACTGGATAAAAGCAAAGCCATATATAAGCTGCGCAGCTTAGAAGTTAATTATTGTTGTACCACAACGAATTGGAGAAATCATTTATCCCAACGTCACCCAGAATTGTTGTCTCCGTCGACATCCAAGCGAGTCGAGTTGTGCCCAAAAAATAGCAGAAATATATAGCAGATTTTATCTATAAAGAAAAAAAGAGACCCTAGAACACGCCTCACCCAGCAAAGCAAGTTGGCAGTTGTTGAAATTTTCAGAGCAGCCTGTGATACAAAAGTGAGCATGTGCTCAAAGTAGCCAACTTAAAGTAGCTTCATAATAGCAACGTTACGAGTCACAATGACCAGTTCTTTTTCTTTTATGTTCCATTAATTAAGTGACACTGTCAACAAGCATCAGCTCTAGATCCTCATTTTAAAATGCTTCCTTTTTGTCTGAAGACTGTCAGGACACATTTTTGAGACTGATTAACATGACTGCTATAAGTAAGCAACTGAATATACATGTATGTGTAACTTGTAGAATTAAGACACAAGTCTTCCGGTTGTATCTTTAAATTCAACTAATTCAAGATTATTTTAAATGCCTAATAGGGGAATAAATTTGGCTAACAGTTTAGCTGAAGGTTGTCTAAATGGAAATTCATAACAGACTAATAGGTTATTGAATAATATTTATTATTTAAGAACCAATATTTGATTAACTTATAATAATATTAATCTCAATATTATATAAATATTTTTTATAAAGTAGATGCCATTGCATTGTATTAAAACAAGGAGCCCCTCTTAGTATGTGCGGACTCTGATGTGGTGATACATATGTTAGTGAATTTTGAATGAGCGCAGTGTTGTGAAAATTTTGTTTTTGTTTAAAGAGCAATATTTTATTCCACATCTTCTATTTTTTTGTATGAAAACAACATTAAAGAATGCAATTTGGTCAAAGTTATGGTAATTATTTTTTCATATGTTTGTTTTATTTACTTATTTTTTGGAGTATTTTTTTGATTTATTTCAGGCCAGACAATGCTGTTCCAGGAGATGTTCTTGTTTTAACAAAACCCTTAGGGACACAAGTAGCTGTTGCTGTACATCAGTGGCTGGATATTGTAAGTTATCTCTTGTTCTTGTCAGTTTCTGTGGTTGAATTGTTTCAGGGTTGATTTGTGAATTTACTCATCCCATGCGAATTCATTTTTTTATTAATGAAAATAGTAATTCTTTACATTTATATAGCGCTTTTTTCATTACTTGAAGCACTTTTACATAGTGAGTGGGGAGTCACTTCAACCACCAGAAATTTTTAGCATCCACCATTTAATGTAAACTTAGTATGTAAGCTTTAGACCACCAGTTTAGCACAAGGGATGGTAGGAAATGAATTGTGTTAATCTTTAATATGACATCCAGGTCACGTATTACATTTGTTGTATATGAATTTATATTCATGATTTCCTCAATATTTTAATTTGATACTCTGCAGTTCATTAACAAAAGTTTTAAGGGAAATGTATAAAGAGGCTGTGGAAATGTTTTTTGTCTGCCTGAAGTCATGTGGAAAACAATTAGTTTACACAAAAAAAAATCCGTTTTTCCCTTGACAGCCTGAAAAATGGAATAAAATCAAATTGGTGGTAACGCAAGAGGATGTGGAGTTGGCATACCAAGAAGCCATGATGAATATGGCTAGACTCAACAGAACAGGTGATTGTTGCAAACTGTACTAATACCTAGTTGGACTTGGACAGTGAAGTGTCATTGAGTGATATGATAGAACTCATTTAAACTTTTAAACAAAATCAGATCACTAGGTAGTTTACAGCACTTATGGAATTAATTGAAAAGTATCATGCAAAATAACCTTTCCAGCCCAGCCAGAAGTTTAAGAGATGGCAAAACTCTGTCTTTTTAAATTTCTCATTGACCAACAGATATGTTTTGGAAATTTTAATTTCCCTAAACAACACCTCGGAATACTCATATGTTGTTAAAAATAAATAATAGAAAGAGATAAGCTTTATTTGAAAAAATAATACATTATCTAATTATTAACTAATACTGCCTCTTCAAAATGTTCACAGATAAAAATTTAAACAGTAGAAGTGATGAGCAAGTATTTAAAGCACAGATAACAAAGGAATCAGTAGGAAAGTGGCAATAAAATCACAAAACTACTTGTTTAAATAAAGCTGTTAAAGAGCCTATTTTATCTTCTGTATACCTCTTTAAAATAAGTTTAAAATATACCCAGAAATTCAGTATCCTTGATAATCCAATTAATTATTAAGTTAAATGTTGAATTGACAAACATTGTCAGTTTTAAATATTTAAATGCAGAAGCATTGTATGGAAGAAGAACTAAATGAGCCTGTTTGTTTTCTGGTTATGTGCTTTTTTCAAGTATGTACCAAAATGAATATTTGGATCCATATCTTAACATAGATATAGATTTTAGACATAGTGAGACTTTAAGCAAATTAATTATGAACATTGTTACTTTTTGCAAGATTGATTATATCTAATGTTTTATTTATAGATATGCTATACATATATGATATAAAAGTAGTGTATAAGCATATATTGTGTAATTTGTGTTTTACAGCGGCTGGCTTAATGCACACTTTCAATGCCCATGCAGCTACAGATATTACAGGGTTTGGAATCTTAGGGCATGCACAAAACTTGGCTCGACAGCAGAGAAATGAAGTGTCATTTGTCATCCATAATCTTCCTGTGCTAGCGAAGATGGCAGCTGTAAGCAAGGCATGTGGAAATATGTTTGGTTTAATGCACGGGACATGTCCAGAGACGTCAGGTAAGAAAATTTTATAGTTTATGGACTTTGTTCTAATGAGCAAGAGTTGCTTTTCCTTCAGTGGGAGGTAGGCCTGAGCATCCTTAGTACATGTTCAAACCACTTCATTTGCTCTTGTCGATCCAGAATGAAACAGTCAATCTCATTTCTGCCCTTCTGAATAAGATACAGAGGGTACAGTAAAACCTTGATTATCCATCAGGGTTTGGGACTGAGGCCAAGACAAGTAACAGAACAGCTATTTTAAAAATTATATACAGTAGATTAGTTTAGTGAATAGTCATATTTATTTACAAAAAAAATCTATATTAACAAAATATGATATAGTATTAACAAAATTAATTACTTCATGTAATATTGTAACAACTAGCGTAATAAGCAAATACAAATCGGAGGTACTGGAGTTTTCTATGTTTTACTTGGAGTCTTTGTTCTGTAGCAGACGGTTCCCTATCCAGTTTTCTCAACCAATCAATTTATCCCCTACCACTTACATTCTTTTATATCTCTATATTGCAAACACTCCTGCTTATTGTCTCCTGAGTCTCTACTCAAAACTTCCATCCGCCGCTCCTTCCTTTTTCTCCAAACTTCTCTTGTCCGCCCCTTACAGAACAAAAGCTCTTCACCCAGTCCTATCAATTACAGCATTCATTCCACCGTTTCTGCTCCGGCACAGCGCATCACAAGCTGTCTGTACTTCACGATATATTAACAAAACATAGCAGAATTTAAAAAGAAAGTTACAATACAGAAGAACATTAACATTAATACAGAATAACAATATCAGTGGTTTCCATTTTTGACACGTTTTTCAATTTTGTCGGTATCACTTTTTATATCGTTCACTGTTGTTCTTCCTACTCTATAAACTGAGCAATAATTGAAGAACTTTCGCTGTTTTGTAAATGTTTAATTCCAGATTTTTGTGACAATACCAATGCCACATGCATACATTTATCATCCATAACAATGCCTAGTAGATTAATTCCAACAAAAAAGAAAAGCTACAAAAGGCTATTAAACCTGAATGCAAGTAACTGACACTGTGATTTCAAAATGGTGCATGACACATGGTGCTGGGGAAGAACACTACATGCTAGCAGAAGGACGTGTTGTTCTAATGTGCATATCTCATAGCGTACCACACGGGAGTAGTAGTATACTAATATGCAGGCGCTGGCGTGCTCAATGTTTTTTGTTTTTCTTTTTTTTAGCCCTGACGGTAAACAGAGACAGGCAGTTAATCGAGTGACGGATAGTCAAGGTTTTACTGTATTTGAAATTCAGTGCTTTGGAAAGACATTCACCTTCTACCTAAAGAGAGCAAGCATCCTTATTTCCAGGAGAGGAATATGACCTAAGATTCTAAGGTGCTAATTCTCACTGTCACTACATCACACTCTGCAAAGAGGACATAAAAGATCAAACTTTAAACTGTTTAACTGAATACTATACAAACCTTGGTTGTGCCTTCATTTAATGTTTATGAAGATTATAGGCAGGAAAGAAAGCAAGATGTATCTATGGGGATGGGGTCCAGTGTTCATAATGAACAGATTCGAGTTAATGCCAAAATTGGGCACAGAACTCTTGCTCTGCACAAAACTAAACTTACGAAGAACCTCCCCAAAGAAACCACTGGATACATGATTATAAGCTTTATTAGATTCACAAAGCACATGTGGACATAATGGGCAAATACCCACACTATCAATCAGGAGTCTTAACTGAATACCTGGAGACACTACAGTACACTCTCTATTTATCTGACTATTGTTTAATTTAATAGAATAATAATTGTACAGTCAAATTTTTAAGAACTTATAATAAAAAGCGAATTATGGTAGTGTACATTTTATAATATTACTCATGAAGGTTTGCAGTTTACCATTGGAAAAAAACTTATCTAGATTGTTCTTCAGTTGGTACATCTCAACTACTTTACTTTCTTGAATACGAAGTATACGGAAAGTATTGGAATCCTCCAAAAATTCCATTTCGAGATTTTGATGAATCTCAACGTTTTAGACCTCCCTGAGTCCGAAAATACAGTTTTTGGAATTATGTCTGTGTGTCTGTCTGTGTGTGTATGTAAACACGATAACTTCAGTACACGTTCATTTAGGTCAAACAAATTTTGCATACAAGTATTAGGTACAAAACGTAGATTTCTATCAACTTTGTGGCTATTTCCTTTAACCGGAAGTGATACTTTACCTTTTTTCATGCAGCTGTAGAGTCTGATTTATTCAACTTTACTTTTATGATAATTGTTTAATATATTATTAATTTGATTTGATTGGTTGTTAATGGTTCTTTAATGTACATAATATAAAAATATAATACTGTAATTGTCTTGTGGTTTACTCCTCAAATATCCATCCCCATTTCTGAGTATACGAGAAAGTCTAGGGGAGACCACTCACAATTTGTTTTTGTTTTTTGTTTTTTTTTTTTTAAGTAAGAGCTGTACAATTTTTTAATCATTAATATAATAGCGTTGTTTGTAACAAGAGGTAGGAAAGTTATGCTTAATAAAAACCTTGCAAAGAGATTATTTTATGATTGTTATTTTTATTATTATTTTTATTTTTAATTAAGTGAAAAAGTAAAACACACTGAATGAGATCAATATTATGAAAGCGATTCACTACATGAGTAAACCTTTAAAACTGATATTAACTGATATTAAACAAAAATTATAAAATCTCAGGTAGAATAAATTCTAACTTTATGCCCAGTTAATAGTTAATAATATAGTTTTAATAGATTAGAGGGTAATATCTACTGTTGGTTTGTTTTATTCAGGTGGCTATATTAGTGTCTCACTATCACTTCTGGAACTTAAACCACATACTTCATACTGCAAGCTTGCATTTACATTTGAGTGAGGGTAAAAACTAGCCTCCTTTTTCTCTCACCAACTCTCACAGTGTTGTCTTTTTAAACATAATCACCTTTTTAGGGCAAAATATGTTTTTAAAAGATACACTCCTGCCTACTAATGTTGTGTTTGTATATCTCATGTTGTCTTATTTCATTAAAGAAAAGAACAAAATACATGTCATTTACATTCATGTTTGAGATCCTTAACTTGTGAAACAGCTTTGTATCTGCAGCTTTACAGTTTGCAACAAGATGTATTTATCTATTTTACAGTCTAGTAAGCTTTGAAAATAATATCTTTTCCTTATAAAATGTGTTTTGCTTCTTTCTTTAAAGGTGGCTTATTGATTTGTTTACCTCGTGAACAAGCAGCTCGATTTTGCGCTGAAATAAAGTCTCCAAAATATGGCGAAGGACATCAGGCCTGGATAATTGGAATTGTAGAAAAAGGCAACCGCACAGCCAGAATTATTGACAAGCCACGGATTATTGAAGTAGCTCCACAAGTTGCAACACAGAATGTCAATCCAACTCCAGGTGCCACATCTTAATTTAGGAAAATAAAATCTGTCCATTTTTAGTTAGGTATATATTCTAGCACCACTCTAGAGTATAAAAATCTACTATATTATTTTGTATCATACCTGCCCAATTTTTGGCCTTAGGGCGGCTTGTGTATGCATACAATGTGTTTAAAAGAAGTCCATTGCCTTTATTTTTTTCTGTTACATTAACTGAAGATGCACCTAATCTTAAGGCAGCTTCTAAGTTGAGAATAATATTATCCAATACTGTTGATTCATTTTGAATCTTTAGACATGTCGTCTATTGCCACATAGGCTCTTTTTAAAGGTGCTTAAAAATGGCACACATTACCAACAAGTAGCGTGATAGCGTTTTTGTTTGTCCGTTTACTATTTGTACAGTTAACCCTTAGACTAGTATACAACACATTTCAAATGCCTTGAAAGATGAATGGATTTTTAATTTACAGATGAAAAGAGAAGAGAAACCTAACTCTAATTGTTGCATGTTGTCACCTTCAGTTTTTTGTGGGTTCCTTTGTAATTCAGAAGCATTACTTTTCTTACATTTTGTGAAACAGCACATTTGACAGTGCTGGCTATGTCCTAAAGTGTTAATGTTGCATGGCAGTCATCTGTGTGAAAGGAAGAATTCTTGCAAGCTCACTTTTGTACAGTATCACACCACTTCCTTTATTTGCAGTTTTTGTTATTCTGCACGGATGGTCACTTATGAAGTCTGAATAAATTTGCTATAGAAAGGGCGCAGACTAATTCAGTGACTACAGTAAAAAAAAAAAGTCATTGTTTATTAAGTACATGACACATTTTAAATATTATATATAATAATGATCTATTCTGTGGATGGTAGTGTATTACATTTTATATTTTGTATAGTAATAATAGACTTCATTTTATTTTCATAAATACATTAATTTGTTTAATATGTTTCATAGCTTGCATCCCCTTATTTTGCAAAACTTAAATATTGTGCACGCTTTTGTGATCTATGTACAATTTGCCAAGAATACTACTTGAGGTACAAACTCATCCCCATAATTGTTTCATTTTTTTATTGCTCTTATGTAATGAGATGCACTTGTGTTTTTGTATAATACTTGCCAATTTCCTGTTTTCATTTATATTTTATATTTCCATTTCATAGCACATCTACATATTGATCTTTGAAAGATGTTTTTATCACAACATTGTGTCCTGTTATGTGGCTAGTTTTATAAAGGTATATTTGTCACAGAGGTTCTTGACTGTACAGAGTGTTAATCAGTATTGAACTCCATTATGTATATAGACATAATTATGACTAAGGAAGTTGTCTACTTAATTCTGGTCATGTCTAAACTTGTCATACAGCGTCTTTAAAATCTCTCAAACAACTGTACTGTAATTTGTATTTAAAAAAAAAAAAAAACAAAAAAAAACAGCAACACCACCTGATCTGGCTATCTTGCAAACAGGGTCATGTGAAACTCAAATAAAGACAGGTCACTGTTAACCATTTCTGCACTGTTCTTTTAATTTCCTCAGATGTTCTTTGTTGTACTTCAGACTTCAGCTTCATTGCTGGTGGCCTTTCTGTAAGAAAATGATGAGCAGAGTTCCTTAAATGACTGCATAGTATGAGACACCTTGTTATATAAAACAGACCTAACCTTTTAATGTCATTTTTAAGTATTCAAACCTATTTGAACTGTGCATCTTGAATTAAGAATACATTTGTTTGTTCTAGTATGTCAGTAAGCAATATGGACAACCTTATATTTTTATTCCTAATCAAAGCATTAATGAAGAGCTGCACATGCAACAGCAGTGAAAGAAATGGGAGATTATTGTAGAATAGTATGAAAAATCAGAATATCATCACCTATTGGTCCTGCAGTTTATAAGTAAACTGTAATGTGAATGTTCTGTAGGTATAGATGTTCATGTACGGTTAATCTCGTTGCTGTCTTTGGCTATCCTATACTGTCATATTAAAACTGTCACTGTGTTATATATAATAATTTTGTATGCTACATATTTTATTAAACAATATTTTGTATTTTTATGAAAAATAAAAGCGTGTAACATGATTGATGAAAATGGGCAGGCAAATATGTGTTGATTAGAAAATAACAGAGAGCAAATGACACTAAAATGTATGCAAGCCTATAAAAGAATGTAATTGCAGCATACATTTACAAGTAGTTCAACCATTTTTAATAGGTGTATTATTTAAGTGCCCTGTCTTACCCTTTTATACTTGTATAATAAGATAAGGTAAGAAAACAAATACTTTGACTTTGCTGACTAAAATACAAGTGTCACATCCATCATCTACACTACCTTTCTGATAACTATTAACTTCTTTCATGTGTCAAGTTGGTAATTTTTTATTCTTTTTTTGTGTATGATTGGATTCTGTAATTGTAACTTCTTTCTGGGTTGGAACCATGAACACTACTTATTTTTTATTTCTTGGTTTACTTTGGTTTGACGAATATATGTTTAATCCTATAATAATAAATTGGATGGCTTGTTGAATAATTGAGTCCATTAACCATGGAAATTATCCACTGTAGGGGTTGGCTGGGGGGAGATTAGAGTTCTTGGACATTGGTGCAGGTTCTTTTTTGTATTATTACAGGAGAAAGTGCCAGCGGCAGCATTCAGTAATATTATAAAGATTATTCAGAGTTTATTCATTCAGTGCTTATTTAAAATTGCTACAAATCACGATGTCTGTTGGCATCATTGCATTATTTTGAAACCACCTCATCATAAAATGGACTTGAATAAATGTCTACCATTCAGAAACAGTAAACGTTTCTCAGTTCTCTTTCTACCATATTCTGAAGTGAGACTTGCATGTGGTTTACAAAAAAAAAAAAAATGAATGTTTCATTCTTTTTCACTGTGGCTTATCTCTGTCACACTTTGTAATTATACGCAATTGTACACCAGAATTTTTTTATTTTCATAAAAATGTAATGTTATCAATTCATTTCAGAATTATTGTCACATGTACAGTACAATGAAATTATTCTCTGCACATCTGACCAACATGAAGGATGTCAGTGTTCTTGTCTAGCTGCCTGTATCTTCACTCTGTTGATTATGTGTAAGATTACTAAGTAATAAGTAGTGGTGACCGAAATAATCCAGTTTCCTTTCACATACAGTTTTGTGAAATAGACAGCAAACATTGTTCTGCTTGCAGTTTCACAACAGCAGAACTCACTAAACAGGGTGTTTCGGAGTTTTAAAAATTTTCTGACAAAGAGACATACATTTAGACAAAAGCTGTACTTTAGCAAGACAATGAAATTATTGTCTAAATTAGTTGAAATGAAAAGCTATATCTGTGGTCTTAGTTGACACCACTTTGCCTGGTCTAAACCTTTGTTAAGAGGATACCATTGTCACCACTATCAGCCCAGGTCTCTCTTGCTGCTTGATGGGAATTGTAGTCCTTGCATCAACACTGATTTTTGAGTTCTTCCTTGTCCATTTCAGCCACTCTTCTCGATACAGCATATAGCCTCGTTTTTATTTTGGACCAACATTAATACACATTCAAACTTTTGTGAAAATCAGTTAAGTTGTTTTTGTGTGTTTGAGTTTTATTTATTTTGTAGATGACTTTGGCCGAATGACAAGATGTTATTACTTGTAGCAGAAAACTCTTGCAGTTCAAATTAAAATTACAGTATGGCATTTCAGAATGGAAATTCTTATTAAAAATTCAATTTCTTTTCAAAGATTTCGAGAGTATTTCTGGACTGAAACTGCTCAAAATTTTCTATTTCTTTAATCATATTAAAGTTTAGTTTTTAAGAACAGGGAGCAATTGGATTTGCCTCTATTCTCTTGAAAATGCTTTTTTTGTACTGAAACAGTGTGTGTGGTGGTTACTGATAATAAGTTTCTAGCACAAGGATATTATCTGTGGCCATAATAAGAAGGGTGAGTGGCCATCTCCTCAGATGTGAAAGAACATTTTTTTGGCCTTGTCCAATAAATAAGACAGTATGTTTCTTGTTGCTTCAGAAATATTTGGGTGAGTGGTCATGTTTAATTTTAAGATGTCTTGAATGTTGACACTTAATAAACTATATAATAATGATTTTGCATCATTAAAGTATTACATTTTTTTTCAAGGATGCAAAAGATTTATTCTTTGTATGAATTATCTGAAACTAAACCATAGTATTATTTTTGTGTTACAAATTTCAGTTGTTTATAACAGATTTATATGGAACTATGGCTGTTCATTTAGTTCATGAGTGAGCAGATTTCCTGACCATTGCAGTATTATTTTGGAGATTCTGAATAAGTGGAACACTGGCATGTCAGTTCAGTTTACTAACAATCTAAAGATGTAACTTGTTTGATCCAGATGTTTTAGGTAATCTTGAGATTCATAATAAATTCTTCCTAAAATCAAAAAAGACTGTTTCCCAGTTTCTTAATAAGCTGAATGAAATTAGATATCAAATTCCTGATTCAAGTAAAGTAGATTTCTTTAATAAAAACTCTTGAATCCATTTTCTTAAAGGAACCTATTAAGTAATACCAAAGCACTCTAAGTATTCATTCAGGGTAGCTTTCACTGATTAGTAATCAAGTACTGGAGAATGAAACTTTAAAACGTGTATGTTAAATTATAAGAAAAAAGATGCCCAAATAGCTGTTGTTTTTAATATTAGCATTTTAATTGATTAAAAAAATTTTTATTACTTCTTTGTTGTACGCAAAGTAAATCTACACCATAGGTCTTAAAATGAGCAGTTGTTTGTAGAGTTATATGCGTTGCCACTGCGTGTTGCCTAGGATGGCAGTTTTGTCTTTGAGAGTCCTTACAACAGTGTACTGTACTTGTAGCATTTGCAGGGTGGAAGTTAAACTGGAGAAATGTGTTGGTGGCAACCTGTTGGCTCTTCTATAGTTTTTTGCAGGAGAAAGATAACTTTATACCTTCAAATAGCTAAAGAAACAATATCCTGCAAGGCACATAGTATTGCACTGCATGCATTAGACAAAAAAGGCTCGTTTTTAATCAAAACATAAATAAAAGCGTAAAAGAAACAGAAGGTTCAGTGCTTTCCTGAAGTTTTCAGAATGATAAAAAATATAAAGCATTCAAGACTGATGTGGTCAAAGGCTGGAGGAAATGTTTCTGAAAAAGAAAATATATGTCTACTCCATTTAATGCAAGTAACTTCTGGGTATCCATTCTGAAAATACTTGGGGGATGACTGCTTATAGCTTGGGCAGTTGAGGTTAGTACATTATCAACAATGTGCTTTTTCCTTCAGGAGAATACGTTACCAAGCCTGTTGATCCAGTCCAACAGACTTCTTGAAGGTCTGCTCTCTAGTTGTTGCCAACACAATGAACAATAACAGTTGGGTGTGCAAAATACAGAGTAAATCACAAAAAATCATTGCACAAGCTGTGGCATCCCAACATCCTGAATCCAGGTTAAGACGGTTATCTAACAGTATGGTGTAAATATAAACTCAGTTGCCTCTTTATTAGATTTAACTGATTCATGCAAATTCATACATACTTTATGTGTGTGAGTGGGCATAATGTGTTTATGATAGAGTTGTGGTGATTGCACAAAAAATACAGTGAGCTACAGTTATGTGAACAAACACACCTTATTTATGACAGATTTCAAGTAAGAATGGCCGCGCTTCTTCAAGTTAAGAGAAAGGCTATAAAAACAGTTCACAGACATGGCTGAAAAAATTAGTACCCAGGCATTTTACTAAAATAATGCACCATTCTTCCTAAAAATATTGGAATTGAAAGATCTTTTGTTATCCATACATGCATTTCTTTGGTTTACAGTAGAACAAAACAAAATAGCCATGAAAGAATCAAATTATTACTTATCCTGCAAACACATTCCAAAATGGTAGAGGCAAAATTATTGGAACCCTTTGGAAATTACAAGAAATAATTGTCTTTTAGTGATCCTTCAAGCAGACTTATGACTTGTACTCATTATCATAGGTGCCTTCAATTTTGTAATCTTTCATACATTTAAATTACATGAAGAAAAGAAATTAATCAACTGTCTTATGTCACATTGAATATGGGAAAAAGAAGGAAAAGCAGAGAGAAATCTGAGGAGGCAAGACAGTAGCAGCCAAGTATGGTCAATGTAAAGACGATAAGACGATCTCCAAAGAGTTTGATGTTCCTGTGACCACCGTTATCAACGTTATCAAGAACTTTAAAGACTGGGGGGGAATGTAGCTGATGTCTATAGACATAGCCGCAAAAGGAACATTGACCCAAGATTAAAGAGAAAGACTGAATAATAATAGAGAAAGAACCAAGAAACAACTACATCTATCAGGAAAGTATGATGAAACAAATAATTAGTTATGCATATCAGATCAGAACATCGCATACACAGCATGAATCTATAAATCCACTAGGCCTTTTGACAGTTGTACATGCTGATGGTGATAGTGTGAGGAATGTTTTCTTGGCGCGCATTAGGCTTTAGAACTGTTACATCATTTGAATTGTGACAGCATGTATAAAAGTTATAGCTGATCCTATCATAGATAAAGACTACCCTTTCTCAGATAGATGCCTCCGACAGGTTAATGGGACTGGTTATAAAGCATTCATCCAGGACCATTATAGTTAATAAAGTTTACTAGAAATGCCTGCACATGGGATGAAGAGGAATGACATGTCTGTAAGATGAAAATGTGGCTAAAAAATCTGTAGGAAGTGCATGATACTTATGTTAGCATAGATGGAAATATGTAAGGAACCTTGAATTCATGCCTCAGGCTCTTCTGGATGTGAAAGGGGTCTTACCAGGTCCTTGACAGGTTTAGCAAATAAAGTGCCCACAACTTCTGAGGTCTGAGGAGCTGGTACATGTACTTTCGTAGTAATATCTGTTAAAAAGTGTGTTCTTTTTAATGACTTGTATGATATGGGACTTGATAACGCTCTTATTAAATGGGCCACTCCTAACCACTCCTTACTCCAGATTGGCACAATTTGTCTCTTCTTCATATAATTGTAGCTGTTCTATGACTTAAAAGAATTAAAGTAATTAGTTTAGAGTTAGTTTGCCTGTTTACATTGGAACCTTGTAAAAACAGATAAAAGCTCAATATTTATGCAAAAATGTTTCCCAGCTGCTGACAAAAGTGAGTTCTTAGTTTGAAAAGAAAAAGAGTATTTTATTCCAGATAAACTTAGAGTTTCTGTTTATTTTTGTTGATTACTTCTTTCTGTCTCTTACTACACATAGACAAGTAGTCTCAAACTTCTGATTACATTTTAGGAAAAAATATTGTTTGTATTAGTACAAAACCAGTTATGCACCATTTCTTTCATGTTGGTATCAAATGCAAATCAATCACATTTCACAATTGTACAGGGTGGTCCAGATCTAATTATGTAGATCAAGATAGTCTGGATGACTTTGATTTATGCGGGGACGATTCCAGTTCGGCGCGAAGACGATTCTTCATGTCATCAGTTCGCACACTTCTCGATGGTCCAGGATTTTTTGGGTGATTTTCTATGTAATAAACTTAATAAGTTATAGTGTAATGAAAATTGCATAATTAGATCTGGACCACCCTATATATTAATTGTTTCTGTAGATCTTCTCACATGTTGTTAATGTCAATGGCTTTTCCCAGTGCTCTGCATTGATCACAGTTTTCTGAACCTTTTTGAACATTTCTATGCACTTGGTGCGCTTTACAGTACCTAGCTAACATGTGCACAAGTGCATAAACTTGGTGTAAATTTGAGCTTTAACAGCTTCTGCCCACAACACTTCTCTTTGTTTCTTTGATACAATATAATAGATATGCAACTCGATAGCCAATGTGTATAGAAACACCAGAATATGGACAATTATATGGCACATAAACAAGAAAGTGTGGAAGTTTTGTTATATATTTGTAAAATTAAGTCATGAAATTATACATAAATACAGCAGAAGTATTGCTTAGTGATGAAGCCTCCTTGATACTGAATTGACAATGTACACAAAGTAAGCCGTTAATATGTAATTTATACATATAACCTGTCCAGTCATCAAAATTGAACAATTAATATACAAGGAATCTGGAAGTATATTTTACAGTGTTTTTTTTTTAAATTGATCATAAAATTCAACAATTTTCATATATATTCTAGAGCAGTTTCTTTAACAGTTATGTATGTACAGCAGTCTTTCTTTAGGTCATATTTATAGTTTCATGTTCTTTTTCTGGCTGAACAAAGCCCTGATGTCCAGCAGTGCTTGGCGAATGTTCTGCCCAAATCGATAGGAATCCTGAAAAAAATGAAATACAAATTAGCAATGACTGTTTTAAATGGAAACTCCTCTTGTATTCTTGCTACAGCCTAAAGAGGTCAATTGACCCAGTGTAAACATGTGTATTGTTGTGTTTTTTTTTTTTTGCAAAACAAACTAACAGTTTCTTGCTAAACTGCAGGAGAAAAAAATTCATGCAGATAACAGGAAGACGCATAAACTCCAAACAGGCTCAACGCACTGAATGTGATGAATGAACTGAAGTAAATGGTGGGAACTGTGCTGCACGTGATGTCATAGCTGAGAACTGAGCGTGCCCAATAGTACAAAATAGCAGGTACCTGCCCAATCTAATTTTAAATCTTTCAGAATTGTTTGGATGAATTAATACATTGTGTATATGCAATAGTGTTTATGATAGTATTGCGTTTTTGTTGTCTCGTGTCATCACTGCTGATCTATTATTCTGTATCACTGCTAACCTACTATACTGTGTACAGAGTCCTTTAAAAGTAATGCCGTAGGAAAGTCAAAACTGTTAATTTCACTTTAATTCCAGGAAAGGTAAATTTGAAATTGTATTTTTCACTCTTATGCAACTTATAATATACATAATGCTCATTTTTCTGAATATATTTAATCCAAATATGGGTCACATACTGGAGTGTGTACCCTGTCAGCAATGTGTTCCACAGTCTCACATTGCACTCACATTCAAACATAATCTTTTTAAGAAAACTTATGGATACATAGGGAGAGTGCACATGTTCCACAGAGACAGTGACAAAGTAATGGATCAAACATAGTCCCCTGATTCTCTGAGGTAGGAACATACCTATAGGTCACAAGGGCATGCTCAAGCACAAACCAGCATGGGCACATTTATTGTTGACTGTCAAGCTAACATGCATGTGTTGGAATGTAGCAGAAAAAGTTCAGTATATAAATAAAAGTCCCATGCTGATCCAAAGAAACTGTCTTTCCATCCAGGACTGATTCCTGTCTCATTCTCCATTAAGCTTGGATAGGCTTCAGCTCCTCATTAAGCTATGATTAAAAAAATGGGTTTAGAAAGTGGAGAGATGGATTTACGTATAATTGTTTAATTAACAATTAAGTAAGTGAAAACACTGTCCATTTTCTCCATATTTTTAATAATTACCTGATTCCTCTTTTAAAGGACTGTGAAGGGCAAAATAAACCAAAATGAAGAGAGAAATGTGCATGCTGCAGTGCATTTATGTTTGCCATAACATAGGGACTTCTAAATGGAAATAATAAACACTGAATAATGATTATTCATTCATTCATTCATTTCCTAAGCCTGCTTTTTGGATTATTTTGTAATAGGGGAGTCTGATTCAATCTTATCTCATTCAGAGAGACCAAATTCTGCTTAAGCTATCATAAGAATATCGTATCTTAGGGCTATAGGATAATACCCTTGGTAACACTGAGACCAAATTAACATACAGGACATTGGGATACAGTTCAGGTTATATCAGGCAGAAATGCTACCTGTTACATCACTATGCATACCATCTATTAATATATATTTATTTATTTTGCTATTTGGCCCATGTTACTTTTGGCCTAAAGAGTACACTCAATACAATTTAGTGGTCAAGATGATAATAGCATGTCAGAGGAGGCTATATGTCCATAACCCCACAGATTATGCCTAAGGTAGGGCACTAGAAATAGTTATTCGACCATCAGAAGGATCATAGGAAATGTAAATGGCCCTCATGAGATATAGGAAAATATGCTTACTGTTTCTGGACTGGAAAGTTTGCTGGAAATGTGGAAGGTCATCTGATTTTCTCCTGAGATTATGTATGATACCCCATATCCATCATCTGCTACCTGACAAAATACAAAGGTTAAAGTCTTCTTTACTGCACAGTCAAATGATTGCCCCTTCATGTCTTGCTCCTCAGCTCATCCTGGAATTTTGAATGCATCATCACTGGATAGCAGATATTCTCCACATGCATTCAAATAGTATATTCAATACTGATTTTTTTTTTCTTTATAAATAAACAAGAACTTACTGGCCCAAATCCCCCACCAGCACTGATGCAGTCAGGATGCTTTTCCAAATCAATCATGCAGAGCTGTTGCTGGGGTGTCTGACTGGTGGACAACCTCCAGGGCTCTGACAACACCTGCAAGGTTAGCAGTACAAAAGAGACTTAAAAGACCAAATGGCAGATGAACAGTATGATTGTATATATCTAAATACTTGAGCAACAGTAAAGGAAGCTTCATCTAAGGCTGTGATGTGAACTCTTTTATATGCATTATAATTTTTCACAAAGTTGTCACTAACTGGAGCGACTTGAACAGAGAAAACAATATCGAAAGGACCTTACTTTTTTAGAAACAGCACAGCCTAGAATTGTATGACTTGTTTCAGAATTTTGTCCGAGTGTTAGAATCTTCTATTTGTTTGGGCATTCCTCCCACTTTCCAAAAATGTTATTGTTAGTTTAATTAGTACATTAGCTGTGCAGGAGTGAGTGTGGGTGTGAACATGAATATCATGTTTGGTTTTATCTTGGGCCTCGTTTTGGATATGCTCTGGCCATCTTTTGTGAACTGGATATAGTAGATTCAATGATTACTGGATTTTTTTTTTGAAGAAGAAGAAAATTTGTTTCTACTCTACAGGTATGTTATACATTTTGTTAATGGATTTACAGCATTTATTGTATGAAAAGATCATTAAAATTTCACCTATAAGAAACTTTGTAACCTTTCAAATAATTACTATTTCCGTAAAAACAATCTCCTAAAATAGTTATTTTTCCACAGACTTTAAAAGTTGTTGCACTGAAAATATATTTTATACATTGTAATATACTCTTCATCCTACCTACAGAACATCATGTATGTGTCAATCTTCCAAACTGAGTGCAGAAAAATCTTTAAGCTTTACGCTTAAAATATAAAACAGGTTATTGAGATATGAATGCTTGTAAGTGCAACATTTGCAGTCACTACTATATATTTCATCTTTAACTCTAGGCTCATTTTAAAATCTAGTCCTGCCCAGATAAAGCCCCAGCCCTTGAAAGTGACACTCTTTAACTTTAATGTGTGAGTTTAATTCACATACCTGTTTGAGGAATGGAGGGTCCATTCCCAGATATTTAGAGACGACATACAGACAGAAAAGGTGGCGGTCAATGCCCGCACCTGTCATTGCCAAACGGCACATATGTTGATGTTTCTCTGCTGCTTTGTGGAAAAGTTCAAGCTTCTCTTCATTCTGTAAATAAATAAATAAATTAAAGAAGATATTGTTTACTGCCAGAGCTACATTTTTTTTTCAGGACCCTTGGTTAGTCCTTTAAGATCATAAGATATTTGACAGGTGAGAGGTAACCATTCAGGCCATCAGTCTATTTTGGTTATCCTGCTTTCATTATTAAACACACTTAATCAAGTTCAGGGTACACATTCACCCACATTGAACCCATTTATAGTCGCCAATTAATGAAACACACATATTTGAAGTGATAGTGAAAATCCTCAGTACTTGGGGGTTGATAAACTTGTATGGACTCAGCGTGAACATGCAAAATCCTTACAGACGGGGAACAAAATCAGGACTTTCTGTCTGTGAGGCAACAGGCTTACTTCTGTGCCACATTGCTGATCAATTTCATACACAACGTGTATTTTTGGTCTTCAGAAATATTCAGATGTTTTACTAGACAATAATGGTTAACTTAATTTAATCATTATTTTGTGTTTAATAATTAGTTGAATCAATTTGGCAGAAAATCAATTTGTTTCTTGGCACATGGTCTCTGGTACAGTTTCCTTCTGCTGTCACTCTCTGTGCGATACTTACTCTTTGTCTCTTTGCCTGGGTGGATTTTCTTGAAGTATTTCAGCTTATTCCTGAAGTTGGAACAGGTGACTCTTAACTGTGTTGGTGTGGGTGCTTGTGTGTGTGTGTATGTATGCATACCTATGGACTAACATCCCATGCAGGGTTGATTTCTAGATTAAAACCAATGGTGTTGGGAGAGGTTTAATGTAAAATGAAATAAAACTGGGTTCTGGAATTGAATCAGCAATGAATGAATGAAAATATTAATATTCAAACAATCTTTTACAGTTGAAATAAAGCAATCTTTTTATCTTTTGGACAAAACAATCAGTATTGTTGGTATTTTGCAGTGCATACATTTGTTAGTATTTTATTGACAATAACATTTTTTACAAAATGTAGAACGTTGCATTAAGTTCCCCATGGGAGTGCGCTTCCAGTCTTGATTAATTCTCACCCTTGTATGTGGTGTTATACTGTCACATGAACAATTTCTCCAACATCTTATGAGATAAGACCTCTTAGTACCACTGAGCCACACTAGATAAAAAGTGAAATGAAAAAACAAGTCCTCACACTTTTGTTTGCATCTTCCATGGCATAAACAAATTTTGTTGATTGAAGTGTGCAGGAGCGAATAGTTTCGGTTCGGCCTTCCCGGAATATTCGAGTCATCGAGGCTTCATATGTAAGGCAAAACTGCCCCTTGTCCTTAACAAGAAAAGAGACAAATTCATATTTTAAAAATGATGCATCTTCTTTCCTCTCATCAGCCATTCATGTTTAAATGCGAGGATGGCCTAAACAAATTTCTATATGTATATTTTAGGAATAATGAATAGGATCTTTCTTCAGCCTATTTTGTGTTTATTTGAAAAGTCTCACTTGCTTAAACATGTACTCATGGGGGTCCATGTAGCCTTACCATCTATCACAAAACTGTATGGAAAGAGTTGTGTTTAGAATTGTTATCCTGTTAGGAGACTGAGGGTGAAAGCTTTTTGCCATGGATTGTTTCTGGGAATGAAATATTGATCCAGCACTTTGGACTAGATGCCGAAAAAAAAAACAATGGCCTCATCATTCTTCTCATTGGGAGAAGTTTAGAATTACCACTTCAGCAGTGGAAGTCATGTCCACTGTTTCTGGAGATGTTGTGCCACATGGTCAAAATGATAACTCAGAACTTTTTAAACTCTTAAAAAATTTGCAGAAGAATTTAAGAAGCATTCACCCAAAAGGGTTTCTAAAATTCTTTATCAATTTGATATAAGACCACAAGATAAAAAAATCGAGAGTGGTCTCCCCTAGACTTTCTCGTATACTCAGATATGGAGATGGATATTTGAAGAGTAAACCACAAGACAATTATTATGTTTTTATATTATGTACATTAAAGAACCATCAACGACAAATCAAATTAATAATATATTGAACAATTATTATAAAAGTAAAGTTGAATAAATCAGACTCTGCAGCTACATGAATAAAAGGTAAAGTACTACTTCCAGATATTGAAAATAGCTCAAAAGTTGATAGAAATCTATGTTTTGTACCTAACACTTATATGCAAAATTTGGTTGACTTAAGTGAAAGCGTACTCAAGTTATTGTGTTTACATATACACAGACACAGATAGACACACAGACATAATTCCAAAAATGGTATTTAAGGACTCAGCGAGGTCTAAAACGTCGAGATTCATCAAAATCACGAAATGGAATTTTTGGAGGGTTCCAATACTGTCTCTAAAGTCAGGGAGGTCTAAAACATTCGAGATTAATCAAAATCTCAACATTGAATCTTTGGACGATTATAGTACTTTCCCTATATTTTGTATATGAGAAAGTAAGAAAGGAAGCGATCTGAAAACATGGATGGACTCTTCTTTCCCATTCACCCTAAAATCCAGATCTTCCTGTCTAAGATTTCTACCACTCTGGAGCTCAAACAGATGTCATGCGTGGTAAAGGGTTTGGGAGTGAAGACAAAAATGAAGGAGTGAACAAGAGGCTGCAAATGCAGGCTTCAGAGTGGTGCAAGAAGGGGGCAAAATACTCTTGTTTTCTGGCTGGTGTAAATATTATATAGGAAAATGAGGTGAGCAGCATAATCATCTGGTTAACCTGTGAATAGGTTCAAACAATTCTACAATCATTTACTAGGAATTAAAATATGTGTTACATAACTTTATGGGCAACTCTTGCGTAACTAACATATTAGTTATCCAAAACAAAATAAGAATGCAAAATGATTATAACATGTAATGTAAATATAATTTAATTCTTTGTTTGGCAAGAAAGTAGTTTATACAGTCTGTATGTAACAGACTCCATGGAGACAGTTTTTTTATATAAGTTTTACTACTTGTGATATTTTTCAACTCTAAACCTCTAATGACAAAGCAAAGTATACTTTGAAACAGGTAAAATGTTTAGGAGACGCTGCACAGCTTAGTGGTGGTGCTGCCTCATACTGTATCTTCAGAAATCTGGTTACAATCCCCCCCCAAGGGCTTTATTCTGAATTAGCTTTTTTCCAGGAAATCTGGTTTTCTCCTACATTTAATAGACACATAGGTTGTCAAAAGTAAATTGTCCTGATATGGAATGGAGACACGACTTTCAGGTTGACTGAATTCAATGCATGAGGCAATTGTGACATTGAATTGTGAGGTAGAGTAGCTTACCCTAAAGTGAGCAAGCTGTAGAGCAAGTTGAATGAAAGCATCTGGACTTGTTCTGCACGTTTTTATGGATCCTTTTCCAAAGTCTTCAAACAGATATCCATAAAAGTCGACATCTTCAGCTAATGCTTTAGCCACATTATAGGAACTTTCAATAACATCTTTGCACTTTAAAAGAATAACATAATAGAAGTTTACTGCAGTTAAAACATTTCTTTCACATATTGAAACTAGGAGTTATTGTGAAAAGCAGCATGTTAAGGATTGTTGTATGTTGTGAGGAGTTATTCATTGATGTGCTCATCATTCTGATATTTGATGCACTGACTCTTAAAATGGTATTTTTGAGAAGTTTTTTTGATCTTAACATCTTGTTATATATTTCTTTGTAGGTTTTTGTGCAAGAAATTATTACAGTCATCAAAATTTTATATATCAAGTGTATAAAATCTGTAACATTTTCACAAATGTTCCTTTAGCTAGTGCTGCTGGCAAACGTGCTAATTATTTTCTGCAGCAGGGTTATGAATTGTAAAGTTTTAGCATAAGGAAGTAACCAGTGTGAACCTGCAACATTGGTGGGATGGTCAATTGGTGTGTCTGGAAAATTGTAAGTGGGTTTAAATGGGTAACGAGTGAACCTGCTATAATGAGCCATATGATAATATCACCAATCCTCACTTAAAGAAGAATAAGGGCAGTCCTGTTGTCTACAGAGTGTTCTGTTAGGTTAGCAAACTAAGGCATTAATTTTTATATTCTGCCAGGAAAACACAAGTCTTCATGTGTTATTGCAGTTAACCTGAGAAACTCTGGCTTGCTGCAGTAGTGAAACAAGAAGATGCAGGTTACTAAAATGGATAAATAGGTGGATTTGTATTTTACGTAGTATAAGATGTCTGTCCAGGAGCACTTCACAGACCAGCAAATGCAAACCAGTAGGAAAATGAAATATGAATTTATTATATGAAAAAACCTCAAGCCAAAAGATGAAGATGAGAGAAACAGCAATGACAACATGGCATTTTTATGCATAAAGTTTAAAGAGAGCCTCATAACAAACTTCCTGTCAGTGTAGTTGAAATTTGCTATTCACCATATTCACCATTCTGTGCAATTGCCTGAAATGAATTTGACTTTACCTCTTGTGTAATATCCCATTGCAGTTTGGAAGGTGGTGGGATACTCTTGTTCACTTCTCCTTTACAGTGCCCATCCTCAGTATAGCCTAGCTGGAAAATGTCTTCTGCCAGAACAAACTGAAATATAAGCATGAAAGATGCAATGTTTTGGCACCTTTTACACCGACACAGGGAAGATCATGCAAGGACGTTTTACATTTTTTAAACTCCAGATCCTAATTTCACAGACCTGCCTTTCATAATATATATTCACAGAACTTCACAGAACAAGGCTGTATTATACAGTATTTTGTTTCTTCTCTGGGTACTAAAGTTCCTCGTTATTTTTTACTAGCTGTCCTTTGTGGCTCTGCCCACGTAGTAGTGAAACAGGACAAACTTTAAAAAATCAATTGGGGAAAAAAAATGTATCTGATCATGTTCAGCTCTGACAGGAGAGTGTTCCCCTCATGGGGAGAAAAGCACATGGCCCTGATATCACTGGAAATCAGCAGCTATCCTCTAAAACACATGGAGCTCTGATCTGTCACTCAAAAACGTCAAACGTTTTTAAAAATCTGTAGAAGATAATGTCTGTTGAAAAAACACGTATTGCTAGCTAAGCAGAGGCAAGGTACGCTCCAACATGTAGCGAGAGGTAGAGCAACTCGAATGTAGGCTGGCGTGTGAGTAAGGAGAACCTGCCCCTCTCCCCTCGGCCTGCAGCCTGCCTCTCAGATTCATGCAAATAAATCGGTACTGCAAGCGAACTATGATACTTACGGCGATGAGAGAAGTCGCAAAATCAACCGGAATGTTCAAGCAAATTATAGAAAAAAACCCGCTCTAAATCCGTTCGCAGTTCTAATGTGAAAAATCGGACAGACATACAGACATTGGAGTTATATATACTGTATATTGTGGTGAGCGGCTGGGGGTGGTACCCAACTGGGACGCCCGGAAGGACCAGAAGAAGGATTATGCCTCCTCTGGACCACGAGAGGGCAGCCACCCTGGTTGGTATGGAGACCATGGGACGGGAACAGAGCATGGAAGCTCAACCCTATAGGGGCCCGTGGTCACCGCCAGGGGGCGCCCAGATGCCTGAGAAGCCCCGGACGTCAGTACTTCCGCCACACCCGGAGGTGCTAGGGGAAGGAATACCAGGGACACCTGGAGTGCTTCTGGGTGCTCAGCCGGCACTTCCGCCACACTTGGAAGTGCCTGCAGAACTTCTTCAGCAGAAAGGGGCCGCCTCCCTCCATTCGTTAGCTAGAGTCGGGTGGAAGAGGAAGAAGCCTGGAGGAGAGGAGTGGAGGCGGTCAGAGAGAAAAAGGCATTGAGGAAAAGGCGTGGACTGAGGGTGATTGGTGCGGGAGCACTGGGTTGTACATACTCCTGTAAATATGAAAATGTATAATAAATGTGTGTTGGTGCTTGAACCATCGGTGTCTGCCTGTCTGTGTCCAGGCTACTTTCCACAATATATATGTGTATGTGTATATATATAAATATATATATATATATATATATTTATAGATAGATAATTTATCTGGAACCTCTTGTAATGGGTACAATCATAAAATAGAAACTAAATTAGAATTGAGTAGAAATTATTTTTTTCTCTTGGGCTCTGGTTTTCCTCCCACATCCCAAAGACGTTCATCTCGGAGAGAGTAGTGTTCTGTGCTTTTGTAAGTGCATGTACAGTAAGTGTATCTTGGGAAACCGGCAGCCCATCCAGGTTTCATTCTTTTATGCCTCTGTGACCCTGAAATGCGTTAAGCTGTTTAGAATATGAATGTATGGATGAGTGTTTGCTGTATAATTATGTACCTTACCTAAAAACTGAGCTGTGAGCTATGGGAAAAGATCGAAGGAGTTGAATTTCTTCATGTTAAGCAAAGAGATTAGGTAGAGACATGAAAAAAGAGTTCTAGATTCTAAAGAGAATTGGTACAATGGATGGCAGTTGTTATTTTAAAACGAGTCACTTAGAATATGCCCCGTCTATTCATTTTCTAGAGCTGCTTATGCAAAGTCATGTTTGCAGGTAGCCATAGCCTCTACTGGCAACATCGTGTGCAAAGCAGGACCTTTCCACTAAATATACTCAGCAAAAAAAGAAACGTCCTCTGACTTTCAACTGTTTTTACTTTCAGTAGACTTAATGTGTAAATATTTGTATGAACACTAAAAGAGTCAACACCATAAGACATAAATTAAAAATGTTTCACAATGTGTCCCTGAATGAAGGGAGGCTCAAAATCAAAAGTACCAGTCAGTATCTGGTGTGGCCACCAGCTGCTTGAAGTACTGCAGTGCATCTCCTTCTCATGGACTGGACCAGATTTGTCAGTTCTTGCTGTGAGATGTTACCCCACTCTTCCACCAAGGCACCTGCAAGTTCCTGGACATTTCTGGGGGGAATGGCCCTAGCCCTCACCCTGCGATCCAACAGGTCCCAGACGTGCTCAATGGGATTGAGATCTGGGCTCTTCGCTGGCCATGGCAGAACACTGACATTGCTGTCATGCAGAAACTCACACACTTTTTGCCACTCCTGTCTGGTCCAGCGAAGGTGGGTTTGTGCCCATAGGCGGCGTTGTTGCTGGTGATGTCTGGTAAGGACCTGCCTTACAACAGGCCTGCAAGCCCTCAGTCCAGCCTCTCTCAGCCTATTGCGGACAGTCGAGCACTGATGGAGGGATTGTGTGTTCCTGGTGTGACTCGGGCAGTTGTTGTGGCCATCCTGTACCTGTCACGCAGGTGTGATATTCGGATGTACCGATCCTGTGCAGGTGTTGTTACACGTGGTCTTCCACTGCGAGGATGGTCAGCTGTCCTTCCTGTCTCCCTGTAGCGCTGTCTTAGGCGTCTCACAGTGCGGACATGGCAATTTATTGCCCTAGCCACATCAGCAGTCCTCATGCCTCCCTGCAGCATGCCTAATGCACGTTCACGCAGATGAGCAGGGACCCTGGGCATCTTTCTTTGGGTGTTTTTCACAGTCGGTAGACAAGTCTCTTTAGTGTCCTGCGTTTTTAGAACTGTGACCTTAAATGCTTACTTTCTGTAAGCTGTTAAGGTCTTAACGACCATTCCACAGGTGCATGTTAATTAATTGATTATGGTTAATTGAACATGCATGGAAAACATTGTTTAAACAATTTACAATGAAGATCTGTAAAGTTATTTGGATTTTTAAAACATTATTGTTGAAATACACAGTCCTGAAAAAGGGACGTTTCTTTTTTTGCTGAGTTTACAAATACAGTTTAAATGAAAAGTCTAAAGCATTCCTCATTTGAAATGAAAACACCCTTCTTCAAAGCATAGAGTAGAAAAGATATGTGGGAGACTGATGGTATCATCTCCACCTGAGCCCTATACTCTCTCATCCCTTTACCAATACACTCCATTTAATGCATCTGAGAATCTCTGCAAGTGACATGACCTGGCATTATATTTGTAGTCTGGGGTGTACAGAGTAAATAGAAAAGGAGACAGGACTGCTCCTTGTGGTGCTCCAGTGTGGCTCACATCCGTATCAGACACAAAGTCCTTGAGTCTCACAAACTGCGGTCTATTGGACAGATAGTCCATTATTCAGGACACTATAGGCTCATGAATTGTGCACCCTGTCATTGTCTCTGGGGTGTTTGGAGGATTTTCCTGTGTATACTTGGGATTTCCTATAAGTACTCCTGTTTTCTTGGACATGCAGGTTCAGTTAATTGACTGTTTGGGTGTGTGAGTGGCCGCTGCAATGGAGTGGTGTCAAGCCAAGGTCTCCTGGGCCCAGTGTTGCTAACACCCCAGAATTAGATGAAGTCAGTTAAAGAATTCTATGTTAAGTAATATGTGCATATGTTTGAATTATTCATAATAATTACCTGACCCAGACCTGCTTTCTTATAGAGTATATGATTATTTTGACATAGCTATTTTACAAACAGTAACATAGCCCACTGCCCTAGACCTTATAGTAGACATAATGAGGTCCACAGGACTTCCAATAAGTGTAAACTATACAAAGTATCCCTGCAAAAAAAGAAAATTGACACCTATTCACATACACGAAGAGTGTGTGATGATGGAGAAAATTGTGTTATACCTCCCATAGATGTCCAACTGTCGGTGCATCTGACCACGAATGCTCTGCATTGATCCCCAACTTTCCATTTGTATAGACAATAAGGTTAAATGACTTATCAAACCACCTAGACAGAGAAAGTGAAAAAGTCACAACTGAAATGTAAAAACGCAGTAAAGAAATTACTAATAAGGTCATGTTTTTCACCTTGGATTGCAATGTTGTAACCAGATATTCTCCTTACTGGGAGAAGATGCAGAGACTGAGCAAAAGGAGCTTCTACTCAACAGGGCACAGTGATTGATCTGACCTGTCAAATTCATTGCCTGTGTACATTTTCATCGTAGGCTGCTATTTACAAGCTTAATGCTGTGACTGCAGAAATGAATGTGGTGAGCTCATGTGAGAAATGGTGGTAAAGCTGGTGGAATCTCTGCTGCCTATTGCTTGATCCCAATTCTGGTGAATGTGCACAAGCAGTCAGTGTCAATTTCAGAGTAAGCCAGGTGAATCTTTGTTAAGTGAGAGTATGTTTGAATGTGTTAAAGAGGCCCCCCCGGCCCCCCCCCCCCAATTTTGGTCTTGTATCCTCTGCTGCTTGGGTAGGCCCCAGATCTCAATGACTTTGAGTTAAATATGCATGTTAATCCCATATTTTTACACATTCTGGGCAAGCATACAGATACAGTACTTACAGTCAGGGGCATAATTACCTGTCATAGCATTTCCCATGTAATAATGATTTAGCATATAGGTTCATTGACCTCGGTTTCTGCCGGTCATATCCGTGAGCCTCGTCATCTAGAGTCATGAATATTGCAGCTTTTTCAATTGCATCGAGGGAAGCTTTATTGACACCTTGGCTGAAGAATTGGGCCCGAGCTCTGGCCCAAGGAATTCTGGAAACAATAGATCACATAGCACTTATCAGTTCATCAAAATATTTTATGGAACACCTTTAGCACTCATTATTACAAAACAAATGGAAGGACAATAAAATACTCAACATAAGCACATTTACTTTTTTTTCTAACGTGTTTGCCCACTTTAGAATTTTGATGGTGTGGAGAGCAGACTGATTCTAGGTTGAGCTTGGAAAAACACAAGTGAAAAAAGCAGTATGGTAGCACAGTGATTAGCACTGCAGCCTAAATGATTTGAGTTGAAGTTTAGCCTGTCCACTGTATGCATCTGTGGAGTTTGCATGTCATCCCCAAAATCCATATGTGTGAATTTTTTTCCTGGTATCTCATCTTACCTGGGACTGATTCCTGCTTTGCACATGATGCTTCTGGGAAAGGTTTAGAACATACATGATGAATCAGTTTGAAAGAGTTTATTTTATATATCTCATTTTTGTAGTTCTCCTTAAAAGGAGAGAAGGCTATAAACCATTAAAAATGAAATTCCCAAAACTAAACTGTCAAGGTATCAAATGAACAGTCATCTTCTTCTCATCTGTGCTGAGCAGACTGCCAGTGACAGGAACACCACTTTTTACACAGGGCATGTCTACAGTATGCACAGTGTTACATTTATGCCACACATAATGCTTAGTGTTCAGCCTAAAATGTTCCACTTTTGTCTCATCAGACCGACATTCTGTGACATCTTTGCAGTATCTTATGGGTAAGTTTTTTCAAATTGTTTATGAGCAAGGTCATTTTTTTCCCTCCAGGGTTGCTTCTTTGCCACTCTTTCACAGAGGCCCTTGTTATGGAGGTTGTTGAGCCTTAAACATCCTCTTCAAACTAATGTAGTCCGAGTGAGAATTAGCATCACACTAGCCTCTCTTGTTCAGTGTCCATATTTGAAGGGGCGACCTGACCTAGGAAGTGTCCTCTTACGCATGTAGACGATACTGAGCTCTGAGGTATGTTCAAGGCCTTTGAGACGGGATTGTACTCTTTTCCATATCTCTGTTTCTCTAGAATTATATCCCTGACTTGTTTTGAACAGTGTTTTGTCTCCCTTTTAGTTTGCCTGTGGAAAACCTGTACTGTAACAATGGACCTCAGTGAGAGGGGGTACTTATCCTCATTGATTAATTGTGAAAATATGGAGACCATCAAGAAGTTGAATGGATTGGTAAGGTAATACATAGCACTTGACCGAAATCTTATATTTAAAAAGAACAGCAATACTTTTTAAACCTCATATTTTTGATTTTTCCTTTTTAGCAAATTGTTGAAAGGTTTCCAATATGTTTCTTTTAATATGGCATTATGTACACTCTTCTGGAAAAATTCTTATTTTAATATGTTGTAAGTTTAGAAAATGTGACAATAAAACATGAAAATAGTTAAATGTTTTTTGAAGGATATGTACTGTCCATACAGAAAGACAGATACAGATAGATAGATTCTAATATACATTCTCACAGTCATTATAGAAGTTTTTAATTGCAGACTACCAGGAGGTAGTAGTAGCAGTAGCACAAATTAACAATGACATCCGAAAAAAGGAAAACAAAGCTCCTTATCACTCAGATCCCAGAGAAAATAAACCTCTGAGTGTCCATGGTCATTAGGAAAAACACAATGTCTACCTAATTACCCTGCTCCCACTGTGGCCAATAGGGGGCACACCTAAGCCCCAAACCCCAGACACAACTACACAAGAATAGTCCCAGGTTCAACCAAAGGTTATTCCATCTGATCCAATCCTTTTCTTTTTTCCCTCCACTTTTCCCAGGTGAGTGTTGTCCAGCTCCTCTCCCAACTCTGACTTCCTAGACCAAGTGAAGGGCTTTCTTTTAACACCCGACCTAGGAGTGCGTCTGGTGTTTAATCACTCGCCTCCAGAAAGCACTTCCAGGCAAGTCAGGATAACGCTTGTGAAGTTAACACATTTGTCATTTGCCCCAGGTGGCCCCCACAGAACCAGATAGGGTAGCCCCATGGGACCACAACTCCCATGCTGTTCTGCAGGTATCCATATTGGGTCTTGCCAGATAGGATTCTCCACTCATAACAGGCAGTCACCCACTGTCTTGTCCTTCCAGCCTCCCAGGCATAACCAGAGTGTCCCTTTGGGGCGGTTAGGACGCCAACCCCGGTGTAATTGCAGCTGCAGCATCTTTCTGTGTCCACAACCTGTCACGGAAGGGGAAGTTCACAACTCCCTTGCAGGCCTCCCATTATAATGGTCTCCTGTTCACCCCTCACACCACCCAAATACACTACAACACATAATTTCACTGGGATTGTCTAAGGCTAAATATTTGAAACATTACTGTCAAATTCATTTTTGTTCATCCTTGAGAGTTGTCATCCTGTCTTTTATGGTTATCTGACTCAGCCTGATGCCATTTCTTGCAGTTGTATGCATTAATTGACCCCTTTGAATTTAGTGCTCTTATTTAAAATGTTGGTTCTTATCTTATGCCTGATGTTTCCAGTGTAGGCTATGTCCAGTCTGTGACCCTGAATTGAAATTAAGGGGATAGAGGTTATTTCACTTGTGGATTTTATTGTGTTTAACTTTTGATGAACCGTTTTCATTGTCATGTATGGCATGATTTTAGTGCATGATATGTATGTCTGAATTTCTGCACCTGTAATAGGAAAACCACAACAATAAAAACTCAAACAAAGCACATTAATGTAACTTTTATCTAACCAGCAGCACTATTCTCCACTTACTCATCTGGATCAAGACTTATGGTCAGACACAACCACTGCCATGCTTTTGAAGTTGTGTTAGATATTTGACACAGTGCTTTCTTACCTTTCCCCAGCTGTCAGTGCTGGAAGTTTTAGTTCTCCCACATGTGGCTCTGTTGTGTCATCCAAGATCTTTTGGAACTGCATCTCAAACTCAGAAGGTAGAAGGAGTCGCCCACCCTGGTACAGTGACACTTTATAAAATCGCCCTTTATGGTAGACGACCATGTGTTTGCTGTCTTTCAAATGCTGAACAGAATCTAGACAAAGATCAAGCAATAATTACAATGTGAGACAGTAAGAGAGTCAATTGTATTTACCAATACTGCTATATTTTAATTATTATCCAGACAGACCCATCCTTTTAATCATTATCTGTCCTGCTTAGTCCAGTTCAGGGTTGGGGTGGTGAAGGGTATCTTGACACATTATGTGCAAGGCAGTTATAAACGTTAGAGGAACACAATCCATTGCAATGCTGTCTCAGACAAGGCCATTTTAGAGTTGCTAATTAACCTAACCTGCATGTCTTTGTGATATGGGAGCAAAACTGAAGAACTGAGTGGAAGACCTGAACAAGTGGAGGTAGAACATGCAAACTACACACATACAGTGGTCAGGCTGGCATTGAATTAAGGCTGCAGCACTAGCCACAGTGCCACACAGTGTCTCATTAAAAACTATATTTACCCTGCATTTTTTATTTAGACTCTCCTTATATTGTACACTTTCACAAACCACACTTTGGTAACATGCTTTGTAAAGCAAATTGCAATGTTATGAATTAAAAAAATATTTTAACAAAACAGCAATGAATAAAAGATATCTGTCCTAATAACATGAGCAGGAGGAAAAGCCTATCCAGAGGCAGCAAATATATTAGACATTCTGTATTCTAATCTTTACTTCGCTTGGTTCTTTCTGACTAGGTCCCTCAAAAAGGCTTTGCTTAGAGCTCCAAACTGCCGTCTTCATTCACCTTCTTGAGGGACCTGAACATTTTCAGGACTGCAGCTCATTCTTTATAGCCAGTGCTTGATTTATGAAGGTCAGTAAACTTTTGTCTCATTTCATTTGGATGAGTAAAGAGATTTGGCCTGTGTGTTACCTCAAATTTATAGCCCAGTTTAACAGGATGTCCTGACCACTGCTTCCTAAATATTAGTGGAAATATAAGTTAAATAGATTTTGTTAATGATAATTTCTAGTGATATGAATAATTGTGAAAGGTATGTTTTGAGGAAACATTTTTCTGTGTTTTTGTAAATAATTTTACCTCATTGGAAGGGTAGATTTCTCTAATACTTTGAATATACAGGTAAAATTCCAATACAACGAATATCTTTACAACGAAATTTTCATTACAATGAAGTATTTTTATGGCCCAGACAGTTTCCCCATATGACATGAGTCTGTAGAAATCTTGTTACTACGAAGTACATTCAGCAGATACTTTCATTATAATGAAGTGCACAAAAGACCTTGAAATGCCTGAATGAATCATCCGCAGAGCAGTTAGTTCTGTGGCCATAGCTCAGTTGTGCACAATGATCCCCAAACAGAAACACTGTCATTTTTTTTTCTTTCTTCGAACTTTCCTCTTACTGTTTTTTTGTTTTTGCCTTTTTTGTTTCCTGCAGTTTTCAGTGATACCTTTTGCTTATTGCTTGTCAACATTTGAAAAACATCCATTGGAATTTAACTCATTGCCACCCTCCTATAGAAATGGCAGACACGAAAAAACAATAACAGTTCATATTAGAAGAAAAAAAAATTAACATTTTTGCAGCTCTCGATTGCGGCAAAAAGAAAAAAGTGAAGTCAACTTTCTTGAAAGACCGAGCAAAAAAAGAAGAAAAATCTCGGGTTGCAAACGTATGTGAACTGCTGCATTTGAAGACGTCGAAAAAGCAGTTTTTATATGGTTCAGTGATGCTCATTCAAGAAACATTCCTATTAATGCGGAACTCATTCAAGAAAATGTGTGGTTTGTAAATTCTCTCCGCGTCTGTGGAAGACTGTTTATCTGTTGCCGGGGCAACAGCAGGCTCAAAGCTATGCTGCGTCTCTCCACCAAAGCAAACAGAAAAGATATTGATGGGTGATGTAAGGAACATTGTAAATGCAGGTAACAGGATTACATGATCACTGATCTGGCCACAACCCTGCCTGACTGCTGTGTCTGTGTATAGCAGAATGGCAGATCACGTTACAATAAATAAGTGTGCCGTTCCTGTTTCAAGCTGAATAAAGCTGGTTTTGCTAAAGTACTGAGACTCAGCCTTGTGTTTTGGGGTGCAAGACAGGGACTTATAGCACGACCCCGATCTTTTATGATTTGCTTCTGTTTCACTTCACTGCAGCGCTATGAGCCAGTTTTTGCCCTGCCCCGGCAATGGACAAACAATCTGCCACAGACGCTGCAATCACACTTCAGGACGCACAAGCGTGTCGTTCCCGTTGGGTGGGGGTGGGGGGTCTCAAAAGAGTTCAGAAACCTCACAATATGAAGAAGAAAAGGATGATTCGGCTCCTGATTGATAACTGTGCTGCCCACAGCATGTTTCCATGTTTAGATAATGTTTTGCGTTGAATTCCTCCCACCCAATTGCACAGCAGCACTTCAGCCATTGGATTTGGGCATCATTCGCACCCTGAAAGTGTATTATCGCAAGGAAATGCTGAGAAAAATTCTCATCAGCATAACTTGTAGGCAGGAAGAGATTAAAATTAACGCGAAAGAAGCTATTGAAATGATTGCAAACACCTGGGCACAAGTTAAAGAAAGCACTATAGTAACAAAATACAGAATCTCATTACAACGAAATTTTTGTTACAACAAAATATTTTTTAGGTCCCTGGGAGTTAGTTGTAACAGAATTTTACCTGTAATGAGAAGTCAAGCAAAATGGCACCTTTTATTGGCTAACTAAATATATTACAATATGCAAGCATTCAAGGCAACTGAGGCCCCTTCTTCAGGCAAGATGTAATCCAGGCCTGAAAGGAAATTCTTTAGGGACACCATTGTAAAAGAAAGGCCATGGTGTACTAGGAGGAACCCTCTCTATAGTGGATTGAAGTAGGTGGTCCCCACAACAAAAAAAAAGGTAAAGTTAAAAAAGATAACAGGGAGGATATAAGCTTGCAGTAGTACTACTTACTCAGCTACAGTAAATAGACTGCAATTTCCAGCAGTGCAAGGAGTACTATGCCACTGGCCAGCGGAGACACTAGATTTAAAAGGGAATCATAAGAAACAGGTTGGATTGTACTTGTGTTTGGTGTGTCACTGCTGCAGAAATTCAGTTGTATTATGATTACATTCACCCCAAGAAGTACAGCTTTTGCTGGATTTGGGTTCCTGTCCTGTGCCTGCTTGTTTATGTAGTTTTGTCTGAGTTGCAAAATGTCTTTGAAGCTCTTCAAACTTCTACAGATCTTCCCTGAACACCTGGATCAAGGTAAGACAAACTTATATATAAACGGTTATGTCGTCTAACGAAGTGTGTTTGTGTCTGTCCAACCCGGAAGTGAGAGGTGGAGTCAGGGTAAGGGCTCCTCCTCCGAGGATATACAAGTGAGGCCAGCACGTCGGCAAAGAGAAACCTTCCGAAAAAAGAGTCACTCGCTTAGCAGCTAATACAGAATTGAGGCGAGCACATCGTCAAAATGGTATCCCTTTTACTTTTCCTCCTGCCGCTAATACACAAGCGAGGTGAGCATGCCGGCAAAGGAAACTGCCTACGAAAGACAATCGCTTAGCAGCTAATGCACAAATGATGCTAGCATGTCGGCAAAACGAAACCTTCTAGGAGAGAGATGCCCAGAGTAGTTCCTTCGAATTACCTGACATCTCTACATTTCATTTTTTTCTGACCATTTTAATACTTTCTTGGACCCCGTGCTTTTTACAGCACGAGTTTACATAGCTAGTATATTATATTTAGGCGGCTGTTCACAGGGGATTTCACTTCACTCATCATCTTTAATTGCATTTTTGAAACCAAACTGTGTCATGAGTGTTTGTTGTTTAGTGCCTGGTGTTTTGCCGGTTTTTGTCTGTATTTGTGTTTAGTTAATTATTGGTGCAGGGCTTATTTGGATAGGTTCTTGTGTTCGTGTTATTTGTTTTAGTTGTTTTGGCGCTAGTGAGTGTTGTGTTTTAATTGGTGAATTGTCAGTCCACTGGAATTAAACCTTTGGCCATTTACAACAGCCACTTCAGATGCAGGGTCCTAATGATGAGTTTTGAGTTTATAGAATTAATATAGATGCTTTACTCAGTAATATAAGGCAACTTTTTCTTGCAGACATACCGTAGTCTAGATGCACAGTTACAGCTCTGAGCATGCGCATGAGCCACAGTCGAGCAAAGTACGTATGGTATGTTCATGCTACAGACAATTCACCAATCAAAAAACAGTACTTTGTAGAGCAGCCCTCTTTGACACTTTTACATTAAATAGAGTGCTTATGAATGAAGTGCTGCTGGGGGTTGCTGCAGAGACACCTAAATTTGGAAGGGTTGTCCCTGATTATGAATTTAAATTGGGGAGTCAGAGCATACTTGACATGATGGAAGAAGGGCCTGTGTTTTCAGAAGTAAGACTCAGAGGTGAGTAGAGCAGCTGGTTTCTTACATTTTTAAAAGGCATGCAAGTAGATTTGCTATCACTTTTGTAAAATGGATTGCAAAGCCTAAATAGAGTCAGGCACAATTGGGCAAAAGAATTTCCTGTGCCTTGATGTTTATTTGTTTTAGTTTTTATTTTCTGTATCCCTCCATTATCTTTTGGTTTGGGGGTTTTCTTTGCTTCTTTCCAGGTGAGGGTGATACAGAGAGATGACCCATGTCCACAATCACATTCATACAAATCCATGTACACCTATAATTTAATGTGTGCAATTTAAATCAGTACCAGTTTCAATTCCTGGAATCCTGGTAGTGTTAAACATCCGTTCCATCTGGTTGGAGCACATGGGAACAATGCCAAATACCTTCATCTGCAAAGATAAAATTATCAGGTTTCATATTACAATGCAAAAAGAGTTTATTTTTAACATTACTTGAATTCTTGTGACACAGTATTTTACAGTACATGTATTATGTGTGGTGACAGTATGTTGGTGCAGTAGTTAGTGCTGCTACTTCACAGATCCAATGCTCTGGGCTCAGTTACCGTAACTGATGATTTGAAATGCTCCCCTGTGTGAGTGTGTGTGCACGCTGTCTAGGCCTGTTTCCTTCCTTGTGCCCAGTGTTCCCATGATAACCTCTTGCCCCGCCCCAAACTGGGTTTCAGAATGTTAAGTATGATGTACACTTTAAATATCAGTAATCTATCAGTACTTAATGTCTTTGACTTAAAGATGCTGGAGAATACATGCAAGTAAGAATTTTACTTAACTTGCTCAGTCCAATTCAGGAGATCAGTGCCTATCCTGACAACATCAGATGCAAGAGAGGAGCCAACAAAAATGAGATTCCAGCCACTCATACTGGGCCAATATACAAATGCAAATCCAACTAAATTGTACATCTTTTGCATGCAAGATTATATTGGAGTACCAGAAGAAGAAACACACAGACACATGGAGAATGTGCTGGCTCCACTTGCATAGGAAGCTGTTTGAAAATCAAACAGGTCAGTTCTTGAGTAGATCTTTATTACCTTAAGGCAGGCATACTAACCATTATGGCATCTTGCCACATGCCATGAAAATTAAAAAATAAAGATTTATGGGTAGATACAGGGTTCTCAGATTCAGTTCTGGAGGGTCATGCTGGCCGCAGGTTTTTGTTTTCATCCAGTTTCTAATTAGAAGGCAGTTATCACTGCTCAAGCAACATTTTGTGCTTCATTTTAGTTGACTCACTTGTTAGAATTTCTGGCCTTCATAAAGAGATGCCAATTAACAATGTTTCACAAATGACAAAGGAACCATCAGCTCACCAAATACCATTTAAACTGGTGTGTAAATGAAATTTATTATGAAATATTTGGAAAGAAATAGAACAGATAAAAGTTTAGGGCTGAGAAATATTAATCCAGTTTGGTCCGCCAATCTTTTGAATAATAATCTTGGAAAAATTAAATTTGCTGAATAAGAATGACTTGATGTTGCAGAGTGAAAGGTAATGAATTAAATAACATGTTCTGTCATCAGAAATAATCAGCTTCTAAATACAGAATTGTGCTGAAACAAAAAACCTGCAGCCAATGTGGCCCTCCAGGACTGAACCTGAGGCATCCTGTTACTGTATAATTTAATGGTAAAGTACAGCTAAGGTAAGGCAGTGGACAACAGCCAAAAGAGGATATATACATTGAGCTGTGGTACAAATATTAAATATATGTAGACTTTTATTTTATAAGTTCTGTTCAATTTACTATTATTACCCTTTACCATTCAAGAAAAAGTATTTGTTGCTGCTATTCCCACTGTTTTGGAAATTTACAGGTACACTATAGGACATGGTAGAGAGACACCTTAGACAGAAATTACCAGTGAAATAACAATACAAACAAATAAGTACATGCACAACTGCCCCAAATTATACAAAAGTCCTTAAACTACAGGTCAAAGCCCATTATAGCAAATACCAAGGTAACAAAATGTTCAGAATAATGAATACTTTTTGTTGGCCCAGACAAACATTCATACAACATCATGTTTATTGGATTTTATTTTACTGAAATGTAAATTTCAGTATAACAAACATTTTTTTGACCAAAAATGGCCATCGAAGATAATAATACAATGCAAAAAATACTTAATGCTGTGCCTATATTTTCACAAAGTCTTGTGAACCCTGCAACAGGCTATCACTTTCTTGTTAGACCAAACAAAAGTGACAGTCTGTTGTGAAATTTCAGGTCTCAGGCTGTCTTGGTGAGAGTGTAGGCACGACATCATACAGATATAGCCGAATTTTGAGTCAGAGCTCCACCGAGCATTCCGTGTGGGTAGTTGTGTCATGTGTGTATACTGTAGTTTCATAGCGCTTCTCAAAATTTCTTTGCGATGCACAAAAAAAAAAAAAAAAAAAGTGAGAAACGGCATCAGTGTACTCTGGAAAAAAAAGTTACATTGAATGCCTCATTTTCATTCTGCTTTCATACCTGCATTTCTATAAACAAAAAAGTTACACATAATGTGTCATTTTTAAATAAAATATCTTTTGCAGTTTAAGAAGCGCTGTTTTTATAAGGCTATTGTCAAGAGTTCCACAAGAGACAGGAAGGTGAGTCCAGGTTTCCAAGGAAGTTGCAGGTACTTTATTACTGTATAGAGTAAACAGGTACAGTCTCAAGACTTCATTCAGAATAGGAGCTGTTACTTTAGAACTCAAGCACATGAAATAGGAGTCGGGTCATAGCCAAGCATCCTTGTTTAGCTTCCATCTTCTGATTAGAAGAACACCAGTGGCTCGGAATCATCAATATGGCAGACCAAGAGAGTGTGAGGAAGAACAGGTTTAGGCTCGGTGTTAGTCCTTCTCAACATTATGCAACAAGCATGTTCTGCGGTAAGCCTGATCCTGCAGAGGACCACCAATTGCTTTGCCCTTGGTTTACTGTTTGCCAGACACAGCAGAGCAGCTACAGAGCTGTCCTTCCGCCCCTGCCATTAGAGATGGTGACAGCCCCGGTCACAATAGTAGACGTATTTTCCCCAATATTTGTTAAAATGAAATTTCAGTTATAATGAAATATTTTTATGGTCCCATGAATTTCAGTACAACAGGATTCCACCTGTAACAGGTAACAGATACAAACATACACCATATGTGTTTATCTGCATATAAAAGTATCATAGAGAGTAAATAAAAATAAACTTGAATCTCTAGTGCAAATAATTGGTAGTTCTGGTGCTTACATGAAGCGGCTTGGTCACAGCTATAAATGCTGTGTTAGGTACTGTTAAAGGTAGGCAAAAAAATTATTTTAAAATAATTTAAAAACTCAACCTATCCACAAAAATTAGAACTAAATTGTTCTTTTAAGAAGACCCACAATTGAATCCTGAGTTTTTCTTAGTGCTGTCATTCTGTTATCTAAAAGTCTTCTAATGTGTTTGATTTCTGTTGCTTTAGAATAAACACCTTTGTAAAGTTAAGTGGAACAGAGCAGATTGCTACTGTATGGTTCTGCAGTGTTTCTTTCTTATTTCTATCCAGATATTAATGGATACAAATAACACCACATTTACTTGTTAGCTGGTGATTCTCTAATTTACATCTCATTGTTAATTGGCAGTTGATTAAGAAAAAAACGGAACCAATTAAAGTCCGAGTGCTTAAAAAAAATGAACCATTAAATTATTGATGAACTTGAAATATCTAGCTTTTAATTAAGAAAATCACCAGGAATGCAAATCTGCAGCCCTTTAGTTTGAGTCCATTATTCTATAGGGCAGTACTGTAGAAAGTGGTGCTGCAATAATTGATTACTCAAAATGTTGATGCATCTCAGATTTTTTTGTCCTTTGCCACTCCAGTGTATAAAGTGACATATAGTGTAACATTATTGTTCTCAGTTTTCTGCTTAAAATATATGTAAGACATGGATTCTTTTAGTCTGCCATGGATTGTAAATATGAGAAAAATTGGCTCTCCGTGGATAATACCTTAGGTCATGAAATGGGATGACATTCATGGCACCCATTGAGATGTGTACCACTCACCATTATACACTGCAACACTGATATCAGAGTTGGCTTTGGCTCATGCCTCTTATCTCTTGGAACTGATGACATCCATATACAAACACAATGTGGACAATGATGCAGTCCAAGAAAAGTTTTGTGACTGGTATGTTGCAAAGTGTGCTTTTGCCTACAATAGCTGGCTACCTTTACTGGGGGCAGCTAGACTGCACAGTAACACGTTGAAAAGATCTTAATATCCGGGGCTTGTCTGATGACGTTATCCAAAAGCATGATGCCTGATCACAAATTTTGTTTCTCTTACTCATTTTAGGATTCCAACTACAATGCACCCCACACATGTTATCAACTCAATAACATGTGCCATGGGACCGCTGCTTGTGACTTTTGTGCCATGACACTTTGCTGCCTATATCACAAACCATGGCTGTTTACCTCATGCTAGTGGCCCTCAAGTGAAGAGCTATTTTGTACTAATAAATTACTTCTTTGCACTGGTTTTGGAATCGCAACTTTTTTTTTTTTTTTTTTCCAGTTTAAGAATGTTATAATTTTTGTAGTTAAGATCACAACATATTTATCCTGATAAAAGTAATCTTTGAGGTTACACAGACCACTTCTCAACAGACACATGATGTGACAGATGGGTGGGATTAGTCTGTCTCTTCTGGGGACCAAAGTAAAGGGTGCACAGGGAATGAAGGTGTGTTTTTTACAGTGGTATAAAAGTCTTCCACATTTACCCTTAGCCAGGAAGACCTCAACAAACTGTAAGACCCCTGACATCATTCAAGCTCTGCCTGGAAGCCCACATCTTTTGATCCATCTGCCATTTATACGGTGTATATATAAGCCAGGTAAGACACTGTAGCCTGCTTTATTTTGGCCAAGTTTATATTGAAGATGGTCGCCAATATTAAATGGGGTAGTCCATGGCACCCCAAACCTTGAAAATATACAGTATACTAGCAAAAGACCCGTGCTTCGCAGCGGAGAAGTAGTGTGTTAAAGAAGTAATGAAAAAGAAAATGAAACATTTTGAAAATAATGTAACATGATTGTCAATGTAATTGTTTTCTCACTGTTGTGAGTGATGAGTGTTGCTGTCATATATATATATATATATATAAATATATATACACACACATATAAACATATATATATACATATCTATACATATACACATATACACATATATATATACACACACATATATACATACATATATATATCTACATATATACACATACATATACATACATACACACATACATACATACATACACATATATACACAAATACATATATATATACATACACACACACATATATAAACATATATATACATATACATACATATCTACATATATACACACACACATATATATATATATATATATATATATACACTAATAAAAGGCAAAGCCCTCACTCACTCACTCACTCACTCACTCACTGACTGACTGACTCATCACTAATTCTCCAACTTCCTGTGTGGGTGAAAGGCTGAAATTTGGCAGGTTCATTCCTTACAGCTTCCTTACAAAAGTTGGGCAGGTTTCATTTCGAAATTCTACGCGTAATGGTCATAACTGGAAGCTGTTTTTCTCCATTTACTGTAATGGAGATGAGCTTGAACGCCGTGGGGGCGGAGTTTCGTGTGACATCATCACGCCTCCTACGTAATCACGCAGTATGTAGAAAACCAGGAAGAGCCCCAAAAAGCGCTGATGAAAACATGCATTATATAATTGAGAAGGCAGCGAAACAATAAGAAGCGAGCGAGTGACATATACAACCATATTCATGAGTTCTGCTACTTCGGAAACAAAGCACGATGTAAACCTAAACTTTAAATTAAGTTCATAGACAGGCTGCCGCTGGCGTTTGTAATTTAGTGCCTGCCCATATAAGGCCGTCCGTCAGCGGCAATCCAATAGCAAACTGCCACTAAATATTCACGAGTGAAGGACTGTGCTTATGCAGAGGAAGATGAGATGGTCAGGGTGGTGTTTGGCACAAACTCAGCGAAACTGCGAGAGAAAGTTTTAAGTGCCAGGACTTCGGTAACATTAAATACAGCCATGGACATAGCACGACATGGCACCAGCACAGCTGGGAAACTTCGATGCATGTACACCGAGCGGCTCATGTGAACTGCCGCAGTGCACAGACAAAAAGCAACAGTTCCAAAGAGCGCTGAACAAAAACCGAATTACAGAATTGAAAAGGCAGCAAAAAAATATGAAGCGTCTGATACATACAAGAATATTCATAAGTGCAGCTGCTGCGGAAACAAAGCACACGGTGGAAAAAGTCAATGTCCCGCTAAAGGAAGACAGCGTAAAAAAAAACCTGTGCATGCAGTGTGTCAGGTCTCAGATAAAGAAGAAGACGAGCTGTTTATTGATGCAGTAAGAAACGAATCGATGAATGAAACCTGTCATCTTTACAACGATTGACAAACACGGAATGTAACTTGAACACAACACATCCTACAAATACGAACCTGATTGAAAGAAATAATGATAATTAAATCCTTGATGACAGCAACACTCAGTAACACTCACAAAACAATTACTGTATATTGACAGTCATGTTACGTTATTTTTAAAATGTTCCCTTTTCTTTTTCATAGCTTCTTTAACACACTACTTCTCCGCTGCGATACGCGGGTATATATATATGTATATATATACCCCGATCTACATACTCGAATAATGGATACTTAATTCGCCATCAATGATTGTTTTGGTAAAGCCATACTCAGTGTATTCATTAGATGAACGGTAAAAAAGTAAGAGCGAGGGGAGGATGACTTATTGAGGCACGCAGGCAAAACCACAATAGCACGCGGGCTCGATGTACTGTAGTGCGCGTCAACTCTATCTGAATTGCGCGATCACATTTGAAAAAATATATCTTTTCAAGTTCTATTTAGTCCATATGTGTCAAACTCAAGGGCCGCAGGCCACATCCGGCCCGGCGTGTAATTATATCCGGCCCGCGAGATCATTTTATATACTGTATTATTGTTATTAATGGCTGGGGATATGAAGCGCTGGTAACACAATAAACTACAGATCCCATAATGGAGCGCTTCAGCTGCCTTGCCAAACACTTACCGCGTTAATCAAGTCTAGCTTATGATGCTGCAAGTTATTGCGAAGCTAGCCCACACGATGCCGAAGAGAAAAGGTGATTCTGAACACAGAGCCTTTAAAAACCGATGGGAGGCTGAGTATATGTTTACTGACATTGCCGGTAAACCCGTGTGTCTCATTTCTGGAGCAAATGTGGGTGTAATTACAGAATTTAATCTAAAACGGCACTATGAGACAAAACATCAAGATAACCTGAAAGACCTGAATGCAATGCACAATATACAGAAAGCAGAAGAGTTAAAGAAGACTCTGACACTTCAGCAGACGTTTTTACCCGTGCAAAATCACAAAGTGATTTCAGGTGAAGCTACTTTTATGGGAGACACAAATGCACCAGTGCAACTTGCCCCACTTTCCCTGTTGCCAAGTAATGTTGAACCAAGTCGACACTACGGTGTTCCCAAATACGCACTTTGTTCATAAACTGAATGATTTGATTTGTTATTGCTGAAAAGAACAAATTTTATTTATGTTTCCAGGTTTTGTTATGCACCGTGTTCATATTTGAATTTGTATAATTTTGACAGGATATATTTTTATGGAGAGCAAAATCTTTTGGGATATTTAAAATTTAAGTTTATTTTTTATATAAAATTACATAAGAGTAAAGAAATTTGAATGTTTGTTCTTTTAACATTTACTTTATTTCTAACTTGTATAATTTAGACAGGATATATTTTTTATGGAGAGCAAAATATTATAAGTTATTTAAGGTTTGAGTTGATTTATTCCGGAATAATATTCTGTCGACTAAATAAAAATTCCTTCTATTTAAAATTTAAATAGAACTTCAACATATACGATAGTTGTGTGTGTGTGTGTGTGTGTGTGTGTGTGTGTATATATATGTAGATATGTACAGTATGTATATATATGTTTATATATATGTGTGTGTATGTATATATATATATGTATTTGTGTGTATATATATGTGTGTATGTATATGTATGTGTGTATATGTAGATATATATATATATATGTGGATGTATGTGTATATATGTATGTATATATGTGTGTGTGTATATATATGTGTATATGTGTATATATATATATATATATATATATATGACAGCAACACTCATCACTCATAACAGTGACAAAACAATTACATTGACAATCATGTTACGTTATTTTCAAAATGTTTCCTTTTCTTTTTCATTGCTTCTTTAACACACTACTTCTCCGCTGCGAAGCGCAGGTATTTTGCTATATATATATATGTATGTGTGTATATATATATATGTATATGTATATATATAGAACTGTGTATATATATATATGTGTATATATGTATATCTATACTAATAAAAGGCAAAGCCCTCACTGACTCACTCACTCACTCACTCACTCACTCACTCACTCACTCACTCACT
>JANRMT010062792.1:30047822-30099804 GCA_026402145.1 Polypterus bichir lapradei | reverse complement strand
AACTTATAATATTTTGCTCTCCATAAAAATATATCCTGTCTAAATTATACAAGTTAGAAATAAAGTAAACGTTAAAAGAACAAACATTCAAATTTCTTTACTCTTATGTAATTTTATATAAAAAATAAACTTAGATTTTAAATATCCCAAAAGATTTTGCTCTCCATAAAAATATATCCTGTCAAAATTATACAAATTCAAATATGAACATGCTGCATAACAAAACCTGGAAATATAAATAAAATGTGTTCCTTTCAGCAATAACAAATCAAATCATTCAGTTGTCTTTGCTCATATGTCATTTTAGAGCTGGACGCCTGGCATCTTTTTTTGGCAACAAGTTCGTTTATGTTTGGTGTGAGGTTCTGTGTTGTGAAGATTCTCAGGATGGACTGCAGGTGCTCATCAGTGAGGCGACTCCTGTGTGCTGTTTTGTTAGTCTTCATCACTGAGAAGAGCTTCACACACAGATATGTGCTACCAAACATGGACAAGGTTCGAGCCGCATGTAGACGGAGCTGGAGCATTTCTGCGGGAATGGAGTGAATAAACTGTGCGGGCCCTGCAGTATCGTACTTTGCCTTCAGTGTGCCATTACACTGCAGCTCAATCACCTCTATCTGAATCTGCACAAGTGCAGTTTTCACATCGACGGCAAATGGGTTGCGAAACAACTCAAAATTCTTTTTTTGTTCTTCAAAGTCACCAAAGCGCCGTGCGAACTCAGTGTGCAGTGCGCTCAGTTTATCAGCAAAGTGCGTATTTGGGAACACCGTTGTGCCGACTTGGTTCAAAATTACTTGGCAACAGGGAAAGTGGGGCAAGTTGCAGTGGTGCATTTGTGTCTCCCATAAAAGCAGCTTCACTTGAAATCACATTGTGATTGTGCACGGGTAAAAACGTCTGCTGAAGTGTCAGATTCTTCTTTAATTCTTCTGCTTTCTGTATCTTCTGCATTGCATTCAGGTCTTTCAGGTTATCCTGATGTTTTGTCTCATAGTGCCGTCTTAGATTAAATTCTGTAATTACAGCCACATTAGCTCCACAAATGAGACACACGGGTTTACCGGCAATGTCAGTAAACATATACTCAGCCTCCCATCGGTTTTTAAAGGCTCTATTTTCAGAATCAACTTTTCTCTTCAGCATCGTGTAGGCTAGCTTCGCAATAACTTGCAGCATCATAAGCTAGACTTGATTAATGTGGTAAGTGTTCGGCAAGGCAGCTGAAGCGCTGCATTATGGGATCTGTAGTTTATTGTGTTACCAGCGCTTTATATACCCGGGCCATTAATAACAATAATACAGTATATAAAATGATCTCGCGGGCCGGATATAATTACACGCCGGGCCGGATGTGGCCCGCGGCCCTTGAGTTTGACACATATGGACTAAATAGAACTTGAAAAGATATATTTTTTCGAATGTGATCGCGTAATTCAGATCGAGTTGACGCGCACTAAAGTACACTGAGTATGGCTTTACCAAAACAATCATTGATGGTGAATAAAGTATCCATTTTTCGAGTATGTAGATCATGGTATATATATACATATATATATATATATACCCGCGTATCGTAGCGGAGAAGTAGTGTGTTAAAGAAGCTATGAAAAAGAAAAGGGAACATTTTAAAAATAACGTAACATGACTGTCAATATACAGTAATTGTTTTGTGAGTGTTATTGAGTGTTGCTGTCATCAAGGATTTGATTATCATTATTTCTTTCAATCAGGTTCGTATTTGTGTTCAAGTTACATTTCTTGTTTGTCAATCGTTGTAAAGATAACAGGTTTTATTCATCGATTCGTTTCTTACTGCATCAATAAACAGCTCGTCTTCTTCTTTATCTGAGACCTGACACACTGCATGCACGGGTTTTTTTTTACACTGTCTTCCTTTAGCGGGACATTGACTTTTTCCACCTTGTGCTTTGTTTCCGCAGTAGCTGGATTTATGAATATTCTTGTATGTATCAGACGCTTCATATTTTTTGCTGCCTTTTCAATTGTGTAATTTGGTTTTTGTTCAGCGCTCTTTGGAACTGTTGCTTTTTGTCTGTGCACTGCGTCAGTTCCCGTGAGCCGCTCGGTGTACATGCATCGAAGTTTCCCAGCTGTGCTGGTGCAATGTCGTGCTATGGCCACGGCTGTATTTAATGTTTCCTAAGTCCCGGCACTTAAAACTTTCTCTCGCAGTTTTGCTGAGTTTGTGCCAAACACCACCCTGACCATCTCATCTTCCTCTGCATAAGTACAGTCCTTCACCCGTGAATATTTAGCGGCAGTGTTTCTATTGGATTGCCGCTGACGGACGGCCTTATATGGGCAGGCACTAAATTACAAACGCCAGCAGCAGCCTGTCTATGAACTTAATTTAAAGTTTAGGTTTACACCGTGCTTTGTTTCCGTAGTAGCAGCACTCATGCATATGGTTGTATATGTCACTCGCTCGCTTCTTATTGTTTCGCTGCCTTCTCAATTATATAATGCATGTTTTCTTCAGCGCTTTTTGGAGCTCTTCCTGGTTTTCTACGTACTGCGTGATTACGTGGGAGGCGTGATGATGTCACACGAAACTCCGCCCCCACGGCTTTCAAGCTCATCTCCATTACAGTAAATGGAGAAAAACAACTTCCAGTTATGACCATTACGCGTAGAATTTCGAAATGAAACCTGCCCAACTTTTGTAAGAAAGCTGTAAGGAATGAACCTGCCAAATTTCAGCCTTCCACCCACACGGGAAGTTGGAGAATTAGTGATGAGTGAGTGAGTGAGTGAGTGAGTGAGTGAGTGAGGGCTTTGCCTTTTATTAGTATAGATTACATATATTAATTTTATTTTGGTTGGTTTATATTGCAGTTACTAGTCTGAGAGAGACATGCAAGTAAAAATGTAATTGTACTGTTAACACGTACCAATAAACTTGAACTTAAACCATAAAATAAACTGAAATACCTAAAATGACAGAGTAAAAAAAAACATGTACTCACTGGGCTGAATTCCTCTCTGTCCAATTTCCTGCGATAAAGCAGCATGGCATAGACTGCATTTCCAGCCCTTGCTGCCTGAAGGCGAGTTGGGGTCTTCGACACAAGGTCCTGATGTTGAAATAAAAAGGTTACTGTTTATGGTGCAAAATGGAATGCACAGCAATCTTCATTTATTGAACCCTTCATAATTAGAAGTGTGTAAGTATCCAGAAAGGAAACAAACATAATGTCTTATGATTGTTTGCCCAACGTAGGCAGCATGTTGTCATCAAAGTGATACTTTATTTTTGTAACTTTTTGTATGGAAGAAATTATTTATTTGCATCTTGGTTTTTATACATTGAATACTTTTGCAATCGACCAATTGAAGGCACAATTGCTGTAAGTTATATTACTACAATTCCCAAATAATAAAACTAAAACATCCATCTACACAAAAAAGCTCACCATGACATAATAATTGCTGTTGACCATGATGGGGTTCCGGCTTCTCAGGTAAATGTATTCTTCCCACCAGTCACTGACCTGTCATCAGATAAAGACACAGCTCATTGATATTTTATCACATATTTATTGTAATAGTTATGCTTCATTGTGAGTCATCAGTTCATTTCAACTGTATTCATGTATACGACTAGCACAGAGGTTCTGAAGTAAGCAAAATGTACTTCAGTGTGGCTGGCATTTCAGCACCAATCAATCAGTTGTAAAAATTCATGAACACATGTTCAAGTTCAATTTTAAATTTGCATTGTGAAACAAAGATTCAGTCCTTTTGTATTCATTCTACTTATCTAGAATAACTAGCAAACTCTTGGACCTCTGGTCCTCACAAAACACAGCACCCCCAGGTCAACTGCTGCCACCTGTTTTGTGCTCCAGCGGTGTGTATGACCACCTTTTGCACTCAGGGGCTATGACTTTTTTTGGCGAATATGATCATTTGGCCTGTGCAATGTGCCTCACTGTCGTCAGATGTTGCTGTGGTTCCTTTCCTGATGGCCATGCCATTCTTTTCTTGTCAGCAATATTGCATGGCCATGGTGCTGCATGTCTAGAGAAGGACCTGAAAGCCCAATAAAGTGATAGGGAAACCTCACACCTCCAAATCTTTCGTCAAGTATGACCTTTTTTGCACTCAGATAATATGACTTGAATTTGTAATGTAAATGATTAGCCTGTGTAATGTGCTTCACTGTCAGCAGAGGTCCCTGCATTTCTTTTTCTGCCAGCAATGCCCGTGCCATTGTTCTTTTCCAGTCAGGCTCCTGTGAGAAGGACATAAAGCCCAATTATGTGGGCAACGTAACCAGCACCTCCAGTTCTTAGGTTGTGTTATGTGTATCACATCATAAGCTCTCACCCCTAGTCACTCTTTTTTTCTGTAGTTTGCCCTTTGCTCTTCCTCTCAGCTTTTTTTGCCATGTAACATTAACTAGGTGGCAATCATGCAATTAAAGGCACAGGAGACAACATAGTGTGGAATTAAAAAAAAACTGTCTCCTCTAGAAATGAGTGTCCTGTCTTTGCAAAACAATTCAGTTGAGTTTTTTTTCCTTGGTATTTAATGTTCTTTTTTTGACTATGTGCTTATTTTTTGATTTTACACTTTTTGGCTTTGTTGTTTGATATATTGCTTTACTGAGTATGACCACCAGCATACTTACTCGGGTTTGCCAGTTAATTTAAGTTAATTACCAATTGAATGCAACAAAGTTAGACAACAGATCAGACCAAGCCAGCAATGAAACAAGTATGGTGTTAATAAAAATATATTTTTTGGAAACCACTTTAATAAAAGCACAAGTGTCTGTGTGTCCATTCAGTTGCTATGTCTCTGTCACTCCAATAGGCTGTGCATCACAAACATTTGTAGTAATGAAATGCAGTGCTTTTGTTAGTCTAACAGATGCACATCACAAACATTAACACTGCTTTTACGAATCCCATACCAAATGACATATAACAGAGACGTATGATTAGCCTTTGTCATTCCAACAGGTGGCGCACCACAAACATTTGTAGTAATACATTTTATTATTACAAATGTTTGTGATGCATCATCTTTTGGAATGACAAATGCAATTCATTTTATTACTACATGCATTACAAAATACATTCCAATAGATGATGCACTGAAAATGTTAACGCTGGGGTTTATGTTGATTACTTAGATTTCAACCCATCTTAGTCAGGTAGCACAACCAATAAATACATAATTTGACAGGGAACGTGAAGAAAGACAGCTTTTGAAGGTAAGGTGGACAGAAGCTTCAAGGTAAGATAGTTATACTCACTGATCATGGCGCTGCAGAGTGGCAATGTGTTGCATGTTGATTAACACTGTGGTAAAGTGCATTAGGGGTCTGTGGCGGTGCATGTGGGTGAAAAGCTGTGGAGCCCCGGAGTGATTAATGGGGAAATTAGGTGATTGCTTGTTATCGAGCAACAGTAATCAGTACAGCCGCTCATCATTGATGCTCCATGGGTCATTAGTGAAAGCACCTGCACCCACAAGGATATAAGGAATCTGAGTAGGACAGAGAGAGAAAAAGAAAGAGCAGTAAAGAAAGGAGAAAATCAAGGAAGAAAGTTTGGAGAGAACAAAGGACAAATGCAATGGATAAGAGGCAAGGTAGTTGGATTGCCCTGCTGGGAATGAGAAGAGAGGCTGAAGGTTTCAAGGGCTGTCTCAATAATGCCAAGGGATAGTGATGGGATAACTAAGCTTTGAGGGGGAAATAGGGCTTTGAGCTTCCTAGCAGATTACTGGCTGAGGAGGCAGGGACACAGGTAATTGATGGATGACCATGTTTGCTGGCATCTCGGCTATGCTGCGCAGACCCAAGATGGAGAGCAAATTAGATGAGAAAGAGGGGTGCAATAGAGAAGAAAGGAGACCGTTTTTACTGTGTGATTTTAATGTTGATTTTGACATTATTTTTAGATTTATTTACTGTATCTATTGAATTCAACTCCCATAAAGATAACTTGTTTTTATGAAACATTCATCCATCCATCCATTGTCCAACCCGCTATTTAATAAAGATTGTCAACTGCAATTTTATTGGGCAAGCACTTGCAAGTAAAAATGTTACTGTCCTCTGTACTCATGACGATATTGACCCTATTAACTTAAGAAAGCAGGTAGTTGGTCGTTCAAAGGAAGCTAAACAGAAAATGTCAAAAGTATCCAGCATTTTCTTCATCATTGAATAGTTAGACCTTGGGGTCTTTGAGAGACATCCCCCTGTGATGAAATTATGTGGTCTCTTGACTGTGACATATAAAGGGGAGTGAAAATCCATCCATCCATTTTCCTAACTCACTTATCCAGGGTAGCTGAAGCCCTGTGGGAGCCCTGGTTTCCATCCCACAGTCTAAAGACATGCAACTTGGTGTTGCATGTCTAGTGTGTGTGTGTGTGTATGTGTGAGTGTGGTGAAACTCAGACAATGCTGCACTTTACGTGAGAATGAATGTCCAAAGGGGGGTATTGTCCCCTAGAATTAGAAAATCAGCAATATCCTGTATTGCTCAGTACTGTATTTAATTTTACAGTTGTAACACCCATGCTGACTTGGTTGTGAAACAAGAAACATACACTATAAACTATAAATATTAGAATCTTGTAATATGAATATTTTAGCATACAGGAGATTAACAAAAAAAGATAAAGATTAAAAAAAGAATACTTGAAACTTTTTGATCTCATCCATATTCACAAAAGAGGAACACCCCATGGGATGTTTACACATATGATATGAGGCCAAGGAAACCTCACTTTTTAAACACAGCGTGTTTATTATAATATTATTAATGCAAGGGTAGGAAAAACAACAGAAAGCATATAGTACTGGCTTGATTGCAGACAATTAAAACCATATTACTGCTCTGAATTGGTCTACAATGTTGGTTGACTGATTTGTCTTACAGGAGAGGTAGACTCACAAATTGCAAACCTGTCCAGTTTTGTCCCCATTTCTTCTTAGTTTTCACCTAAACTATGGAGATGAACCTTTTCAGTTTAAGTGAACAGAGAGGAAGAGGTGATATACTCTGTCTAGGGATTGTTCCTGCATTGCATTGCTTGATGGGATAGGCTGGATGGATGGATGATTGGAGTTATTTTTTTATATTATAAAAGAAATTAGTACAGTGGAGCCAGGCTGTTACTTTAAAATAAACTCTTCAACAAGAACAGTTGGGCACCCTTGGGTTGGGCAGATTTTGCAACAAGTTTTAAAGGTGTTCTTCATACTACGAACCATAAAACATGGAATAAATTACCAAGTTGTGTGGTGGAGAGCAGGACTTTAGGGACTGTCAAATCTCGATTTGATGTTATTTTGGAGAAATGAGTTGACTAGGATGAACAAACTTATTGTGCAGAATGGCCTTATTCTTGTTACTATTCTTCTAAAGTTCCAGTGTTCTGAATTTCTAATGAGCGTAAGATTGAATTTGAACTTGAACTAGGTTAGAACTTCCTCTGCTGACCTCCTATGTCTCTCGTCTTTTTATTATGTATGTCAGCCAGAAGGTATTCTGTTTCATTGCCATCCTAATATCTATCTATCTATCTATCTATCTATCCTTTCTTGCATATTGGTTACTCACATAATTTGGTGCCCACCAAGATTTCAGAAGTAGATACTTTTGTAATCGTGGTGCTGGATTCTTTTTAAATTCTTCAGCCAAAGTTTCCATTTTGCTGTATTGCTCATCATCCAGTAGAGGGCGAACTGACTCCAGGTACTGCAGACAACATAAACAGAGAAGATTCATGTTACATTATTTAATCTTTAATTGATCTTTACATTGCCTCAGTACACATATTTACAAAGCAAGCTGAGGAGTGTAAGTGATGATATTTGGCGTGAATGTACAGTTTAAAGTTAATGGCATATTTTGTGATAATACAGCTTTGGCTTGTATGGGTTTGTTACGTTTTAATGATGGAATCAGTTAGTATATGGCATTATTTTATTTATTCCAGATTGGGTCAGGCTCGAGTTGTTTCAGCTTCTGTTCAGCCTTCTCAGTCATTTCTGATACCAGGCAATTGGCATACTGAATGAGTACTATTAGTTGGTACTCTAGTCCAATGTGTTCTCAAAAGATGATGGTAAAAGAAACGTTCAGTTAAAACTATAGTTATAAGTAGAGAACAATTTGCATATCACTACTTCCTGTGAGCTGTAATTAGGACAAAAACTTAGTATAAGATCTCCATGCACCTAGAGATCAGAAATGAGGACGTTACCTTCATAGTGCTAGGCTTGTAACATACAGTATATGTGCCAATCTTTCTGTTGAGTCTGATTGACCATTTTGTTGGGCGCTGATATCTTATATTTACTTTGCCATCATTGTCTTGAAACAAAGGCTTTAAAGGTCCAGCAGAGTGTTTCTGGTCCATGATGATACCAATGTGTTCAATACTTAGCAGATGGTGGACCTCCACTATGAAGACATCACATCAATCTAAATTCACCTCCATGTTTATTTCTGCTAGTAAAGGACTTTGGCAGTGTTGTGATATGGATCACGATCCTCATGAAAATCCCAGGCACCTGATCAGCAAGGAAGACCACGTGTCCTGTGGCATTGAAATGTTACTCTACTGGCACAAAGGATCTCAGAGTGTGCTTTGAAACACATTCCACACCTTTACAGTGCCATGACCAGCCTGTATTATTGGTTGGTGAGAACATGCACAGTGCATCAATGGAGTTATGACGTTTTTGTCATAGTGTGGTCCTCTCATGAGTGTGAATAGTGGGATCTGGATTTTCAGTTATTCAATATTTCTATTCCATTTCAGGTAGTGTGCTGCCATGTTTAATTCATGATAGAGTACTGCAAATCAATACTTCCTCTTCTGGCACAACCAATATGGTAAGCTTTTAGATCACTGACTGTGTCCCGTCTTTTACACTTCACAAATCAAATGAACCTCCATGAGCAGTCTGTTTCAAGGTACAGTATGTCACTGTTTAAATTGAAATCACAATATTTAGTTCTGTCTTCAATAGTTGAATGTTTCAACAAATCTTCTTGGCTAAATTTTATTCTACTATTCTGCAAACAAATACAAATTATTTACACCTCACAGCTAGCATCCAGCAATAGAAAATTTTATAATGTTATGTGTACGGAAGGCAGTAACTCTTGGTAAAAAAGTGAACTTATCTGCTTAACTTCAAAATTTTTTTGAATTCCAGGACTTGTGCTATGTATCATAAAAAAATTATAAATCCAGTTTAAGGTCATGGTGGGACTCGAACTGGTACAAGGCAAGAGTCAACTTTTGACACAGTCACACTCACTCACAAAGCACCAATTGCCAATTCACCAGACACAGATGTATTTGAAATTTGTGTTCAAGCACTAATTTAAAACTCTTGCTTTGGATGTGTCTTAAGTTGATAAGAGTATTTCACACTCACCCGTTTTATCGTGACATCGATTCTGGGCACTGGAAGGCGAGGAAGTGAAGCCTGGAAACTGTAAAGCATAGGCTTCCGGACAGAAAAAATCTTCACTAAGACCTGTAGATGAAGGAAAATATAAAACAACACTTTTGTCCAAACCTTCAAACATTGTCAAGAACTGAGACATTTTCCATTATAGTCTTCAAGGAGATTAATCCTATCCCAGCACCATGAGGATGTCACATAGCTGGGATCCCATTCAACAGTTGGTACACTCTCTCAATTCAGAGTTATCAGGTAACTTAACCTGCATGTTTTTATAATGTGGGAGACCAACCAGAGAATGAGAAGAAATGCCCACACAGACACAGGGAGAACATGGAGCAAGTCTATAAAGACAGTAGCTGTATCTAGAATTGGAATGCAGGATTTTGGAGTAATGAATTGTTAGCGATAACCAGTGGGCCATCTGATGTCTGCAACATCCCAATAAACAATTCTTAAACCGGCTTAATCCAGTTTAGCATTTGCATGGCTGAAGCCTATTCTAACAGCACTGGATGCAACGCATAAATCATTCTTAGAGAGAATGCCATTCCATCACAGGGCCCACATACTGTGTGCACAAACTCACCCAACTTAAAATTTCCAGATAACCCAACTGACACGTATTTGGGTTGTGGCAGGAAAGACCTCATCAGTATAGAGAGAATGTGCAAACTCCACACAGCAAACAGCCGGGTGTGGCATTGAATCCAAGGAATCTACAGATCATTTATTAACATTGTTTTATCATTTAATCATGTAGCTAATACTGGAAAACAACTTTAGTATTAACTGAAAAATATTAAAATGGTATTTTAAAACCGTTTTCTACCATTTGCACATATGCCATAGTTGATTTGGTCATTACTTTTAAGCAGAGAACAAATCTTGAATGGTCCAAATTAACTAGCAACCAGTTTTACTAAAATGTGCATGTTTGTATTTATTTTAATCTTTAATTAATAAATTAAAATTGCCGTATTTCTGTTTAATGTAAGCTTTTAGAGTTTTTTGAATTGGCAGGTAAGTGTGTTGGCTACACCCATCCATCCATTATCCAACCCGCTATATCCTAGCTACAGAATCACAGGGGTCTGCTGGAGCCAATCCCAGCCAACACAGGGTGCAAGGCAGGAAACAAACACCAGGCAGGGTGCCAGCCCACACACACACTAGGGACAATTTAGGATCACCAATGCACCTAACCTGCATGTCTTTGGACTGCAGGAGGAAACCAGAGCACCCAGAGAAAACCCATGGAGAGAACATGCAAACTCCACACAGGGAGGACCCGGGAAGCGAACCCGGGTCTCCTAACTGTGAGGCAGCAGCGCTACGCTCTGCGCCACCCCACCTTTAGGGCTGAAAATACATTTAATTGTATATAAAGCTCTGAATGATCCTGGTATTTTGGGGTGCCTGTCTCTTGATGCTCAAATTCTGGTCTCTTTTTATTTCAAGAGCCAACCATAAAAGACACGGTGAGGTGGCCTTTTGCTGTTAAGCACCAAAAATCTGAACTACTTTGCCAATAGATATATGCCAGGGGGGCATTTTAGAAACTCCTAAAAATCTACCTTTTTAAGTTGACTTTTTCTACATTCATTTTGTTTTTGGTGCCAGTTCTACTAGATTATTATATGTACTGGAATGTCATATACTTTATAAATTTGCATTCTTTACTAACCTATATTATTCTCTGTTTTCTTTTCATTTTGTGCCACTGCCGTCAGATCATTGTACTCTGAGCCAACTATTATGCTGGAAGGATAGTGGGCTCCAGCCGTTGTTTATGTGCATTGTGTAAGTTTGCTTTTATTTGTTAACTTTTCTTTATTATATTTTTTTCTTTTCTTTATTTCTTGTAAAGCACTCTGAGTTACACTTTTATATACATATATAGTGTATACTAGCTGTGCTACCCATCTAAGATGGGTTGAAACGTAATAAATCATCATAGACCTCAGCGATAATGTAATGCATGTAGTAATAAAATGCATTGGATTTTTCATTCCAACAAATGGCTCATGACAAACATTTGTAGCAATAAAATGCATTACTACAAATGATTGTGATGTGCCATCTGTTGGAATGACAAATGCAATGCAATTTATTATTACAAATGTTTGTGATGTTTGGAATGACAGAGACAACTGGACAGACACAGATACACAGACCCACAAACACTTATCCTTTTATTAAGGTGGATATATCAATAATCATCATGATTTGCAGCCATCAGTGTCTACTGATGGACAAAGGCCTCTCCCAGCTGTTCCTACAAGGAATGATTATTGGTCTTCTGCATTCAGATTGTTCCAGCAAAATTCCTTATCTCATCCACCTTAAATTTGCTTGTCTCCTTGGTCTCTAGTTATCTCCAGAGATCCAGGAAAACGTCTCTCATCTGTTCTTCTAGCCATATGCCTTGCTCAGTCCTGCATTTTTAGTGGTGGCAGTGACATCCTCAACCTTGATTTTTAACCAGTTCACTTCTCTTTCTATCTTAAAGTAATGCCAAGCATGCACTTACTTCTCTGTAGCCCATTGCGGAACTCTCAGTTTTGGTGTATTATTTGTATTTAGATTTCATGTTTTGCTTTCTTATGTCATAATAGGTGAAACACATTGTTTAAAAATCTTATGCATCAGACACAAGGGCTTTGCTTTTAAAAATTCCATTTGACTTTCCAAATGCATTCCATGCTAGTTTTGTCAGTCAGTCATTATCTAACCAGTTATATCCTAACACAGGGTCACAGGGTCTGCTGGAGCCAATCCCTGCCAACACAGGAACAAATCCCTGGGCAGGGCACCAGCCCACTGCAGGACACACACACCCACACACCAGAGACAATTTAGAATCGCCAATGCACCTAACCCGCATGTCTTTGGACTGTAAACCCACGCAGACACAGGGAGGACTCAGGAAGCGAACCCGGGTCTCCTAACTGCAAAGCAGCAGCGTTACCCACTGCGCCACCCTGCTAGTTTTGCTCTTCTGTTAATTTTTTCTGACTGGGTTCAGTTTGAAGTTCTCATCTGACCAAGGTAGGTTCATCTTTAACTACTATTTGCTTTCTTTCACTAATTTGGTTGAACATTACTTCAGATTTAGGTCTGTCTTTGTGTTATACAATACAACCAGTTTGCAATCCATATACTGTAGATTGCAAAGTTCATTTCATGTTGAGTAGTTTCAACTTGAAACCTGTGTCTCACATACCCATCAGGCTACTTTTTCTCTAATAATGGACTGTTGGTTCCAAGATGTCTATATATATTGTGTCAGATACAAAGTATAAGCAGTTAAGGTTTCACCACCTAAGCTGCTATCACAACAGACATACAGAGACTAGGATAGTCAACATGGCCAATCGTGTTACTGATGTTCTCCACCTTTTCTTTGGGAATGCTATTCAGAACACATTGCACATGTTCTTTGAAAAATATTTTGTACAGTACAATATACTGTATAGGCGGCACGGTGGCGCAGTGGTAGTGCTGCTGCCTCACAGTAGGGAGACCTGGGTTCGCTTCTTCTGTCATCCCTGTGTGGAGTTCGCATGTCCTCCCAGTGTCTGCGTGGGTTTCCTCCGGGTGCTCTGGTTTCCTCCCACAGTTCAAAAATATGCAGGTTAGGTGCATTGGTGATTCTAAATTATCCCTAGTGTGTGTGTATAGCGTGGTCCAGATATAATTATGCAATTTTCATTACGGTATAACTTATTATGTTTATTATAGAGAATTCACAAGAAATAATGCCGATAGAAGGCAGCACCTGCCCTGCATTCCAAAATGGCGGGGAGACGATTGTCAGTCGAACAGCGGGTGCGATGTGTTTGCCTTTTCATAATTGCATAATTAGATCTGGACCATCCTGTATGTGCGCCCTGCAGTGGGTTGGCGCCCTGCCTGGGGTTTGTTTCCTGCCTTGTGGCCTGTGTTGACTGGGATTGGCTCTAGCAGACCCCCGTGACCCTGTAGTTAGAATATAGTGGGTTGGATATTGGATGGATGGATGAATATACTGTATATTTTTACTATTAAATAATTTGTCTGTGCTTTTTTTATTAATATACAATGACATATAATGTTTTTGACATTACTGACTTTCATATTATTGTTTATGATGTATCAGTAAGTACAAATAGTTTATGTACCTATAATATAGTATTTAACTCTGAATACAAAACTATGAAAACAAGGCCATTATAGTGAAAGCAGAGACTCTGGATTGGTTTGGTTTGGTTCGGTTCAGGGTTATTCCTGTGTGACAATCATGGTTGACCCCACAGGCAAAATGAATAAACTTGTATGAAAAAATATTTGCTCTTTGTTTTTTAAAGAAATATTCCTGCGTCTAGCCTGGTTGATTGTAGTCATTTATAACCTCATTACTGTTATTCCTGAGATAACTTGTGCACTGCTAACCACATGTATACCATCATCCCAAAGTTTATTCTTTTTCAGAGAACAGTGGCTTTTGACACCACATTTTGCAACAGCATATACTATATATATTGCTCATAATCTCAGATGCTGGTTCCCTTGCATACTCTTGAAGTACTTGTTTTTCTTGTGTAATGACTATTAAAGTTAATGTTGTCACCTAACATTTCATACTGTGGTTTTCTCAATACGGTGTTTTATGAGGCCTGAATGATGGTTAAAGCCCAGAGGCCCCCTCCCCTCTAAGTGCACCCCTGTGATAATCAGTTACACCGATGTGACTTAACAGGAGAGTTTTCAGAACTATTATTGGGTCTATGCTCAGCCACTCCCATAAGTTTCAAAGCTACAGTATGTGTTACTGTGCTACAATAGATATCCTAGATATCCAAAATGAAATAGAGATGAAGCTCATACACTTAAAAGATATGTCAACATAAAATAATATAAAAAGTAACTTACCGCCCATATTCTGGTTGATCTGCTTATTTGACCGTGAGGTTCAAACATCCACCCATGATATGAAAGAAGGAGCTTCAGCATTTGGCGCAGAATAAAAATGAGAGAAATCCACAAGCCGGTTGAAAACAATATGGCACTTAGCATCGTTTGTGTGTGAATAGTCATGTAGCCACTATTAGAGATACAGCCAAAAAAGAAAAGAATTGTTATTTTCATATTGCAGGAAATAAATAATCATGTAAAGCTATGTGCATTTAGTCAGGTGACAGCATATATTCTCACTAGCACTATACATTTTTTTTTTGCAATGCTAATCTAGCAATGAATATTTGTGATGTGGAAACAGCTGAATGAGTTGAAAATGATCTTAGAAAAAGTCCGCAGAACAGTTGTCGTATGTGTTTACGCATTATGCATCTGGCCATCCATTTTTATCCTGCATAGTGTAGCTGGCCTAAGCCCCTGTTCTGGCAGCATTAAAGACAAAGCAGCTACTGTCTTGAGAAGGTGTGGTAATCCACTGCACGGCTCCTTCAGACACTGGTATCCTGGCTGGAATGGATGGTAGATCCTTAACCCTCAGGAAGCCATTATAGCTGAAGTACAGTGGGAGACTGCTTCCCAGAGACATGTGTTCCCCCTTTACTCTATGATGGGCCTCCCATGTGTGCACCATCAAGGCAGCATGGGAACTGTAGTGCCAAAGGTACGGCCATGTTGGGGTACTTGGGTGTCACCAAAAGGACACTCCTCTGTCCTAGAGAGGTTCCATGGTGGCAGTGCTGTGAAAACTTCATACAGATTGTAACTGGGTATGGGGTACAAAACCAGGACACATGTAAGCCAGAGTCTATCCTGGCAGCCCTGGGTACAAGTCAAATGTCAGCAGTCCAGCATGGCAGAAGCACCACTTCCCTACTGTGATATTTTCTTTTCCAAGTATTTTTTCTATTTTTGCACATATTGCATGATGTTTCTCTGTTTATGTTTCAAAAAGATGTTTTGTCCTTTTGTAGAGTGCTCTGGGCTCCTAAGTAAAGGTATACATAGTAAGAATACCTTGTTTTGAACATGTGTTTTAAGACAATTGACATTTCTAAATATTTTGTTCATTGCTAACTACCAGTGGAAATAACTAGAAGGTAAGGTAGGATTCTTGTTTAGGTTCAGTTCAGTGATGCATTAATTTATTTCACTCAAGTATACTTAATCTGAAAACCTGCTTCCTCCTGTTTGGTGTTATGGGAATCCAAATCTTATCTCAAAAGTGCAAACCTCCAGATTTAGTCAAATTAGACTGTGAGAAGAATTTGGCTCACTAGTCAGGAAATAGGAGAACAAACACACGTACACAGAAAGGTATCAAACTGGAATTCAAACACTCTGAACCACAAATGTTACCTGCTATGAATCTCCCAAATATAATTCATTGATTCATTTGTTCAAAAACAAGGTTATAGAGGACATGAGCCTATTCAACAGCAATGGATACAAGGCTGGCACCCATTCAACTCACCGGCGACTAATCCATCAGCCTTTGAAAAGTGCAGGAAAACCTGAAAAAAAAACTACACAAGCTTGTCGAGAGTCCACACAGGCGATGACTGGGTCATCTCTTGATCCCTGAACCCAGGAACTGTAAAGCAGCAGTAAAAGCCACTGAGCCTCCACTTACCTCAAGGTAAAGGCCCTTGTAATGACATATAAGAAAGGTATTCAACACTGAGCTGCACATGCATAAAAACCTATGCACACACCCCACAGTTTGATCCAATTCCTTGAACTGTAGTGGCTAAACACCACAACGCAGCTATTAAAGTGCTATTAGTCACACAATCCCAAAAGAAATGCATTGTTGAGAGAGAGGAATGAGGATTTACGACTGTCAAACACTACACAGTTATTGGGAACACAGTATTGCTACTTACTTCACTGGCAAGTTCTTCTTGATGCCATCAATCATGCCCATTGAAGGGTCTATTCTTGCATACATGGCACTCATAATAGCAATGACTACAAAAAGCCAGCTCGAGGGGCTTGCAGGATATACTCCTGTCAGAATTCCATTCTAGAAATAAGGGGAGGAAACAATTAAGATCTTCCTATGACAGTGTTTAATAGACAAAGGGGTAGCTGAGGAAAAGAAAAAAAGATGGAAAAAGTACTGAAAAATGTCTACTCTCTAAAAAAGCTAGCACCCTGGCTGGAAAGGATGGAGTTTCCTTAACCTGCCAGGACACCTTTATAGCTGAAGAACAGTGGGAAACTGCTTCCCAGAGACATGTGTTCCCCCTTTACTCTGATTGTCCACATCCCCATGATGGCATCCCATGTGTGTGCCCTCAAGGCAGCATGGGAACTGTAGTCCCAATGGGCAGCCATGTTGGGGTACTTTGGTGTCACCGAAAGGACCCTTCTCTGTCCTAAGTGGTTCATGGTGGCAGTGGTGTTGCCCAGGTTGAAAAGGAACTTTTCAGAAATGTAGTTGGGAGCAGTAGAGGAGAAAGAGAAAGAAATCATAATGAAATGTTTGTGAAAAATAATTTTTTAAAACAAAGAATGGTTTATTTGAACCCAGGACTGTGTATTTGTATTTGTGTCAAGGGTTTAGGGCTTTGAGATGCCCCTTAGTGGTCGTACTACATAGACAAAAAAATTACTAAAGTAAAAGTACCTTACATGGAAACTACTAAAGTCAAAGTACAATATAATTACTTTAGAAAGAAAAAAATAAAATAAATTAGTAAACATCCTCAATTGTCCATGCTGTGCATTGGAAAATATAAGCAGAATATACGTAGCAATAAAAACATTTTTTACAGTATCATATATATATGTATTTATGTATATAATAATGCAAATTTGACTGACTCATTCACTCAGTCACACAATATAAACACTTTCCTATTTAGTTAAAAAGCTAAAATTTGGCAGGATGGTACATCTTGGGCAGTAGGTATCTACCAAAAAAATACATTTTGATGTATTAATATTTAGGGGTAAAAAAACAAATCTCAAAGACACCTTGATGGATATGATTGAAATTTGATGACGTCTTCGAAAAGGCAAATTATTTGTATTTGTTGATATTTTTTAATATTATGCTAACTTACCTGTTTTGTGAAGAGATCGTGCTTTATGCAAATGAAAGATGCAGCAGAAGTCCACGTGAATACCACCAAAGACCAATAAGGTGGACAGACAACTAAAGATGGGGCATGTCCTGGACTTCAAAAATGAGCCGTGATCACGTTGTCAAATGGAAAGAGAGTGTTTGTCAAGCCTCAAGGAAGATACAAAGCAGAATGGGTAGAGAGCGCTTGTTTTGTTGTTCACTATGTACAGAGTCTCATCTCGGTTTTCTGTTCCTGTTTTCTGATATGTGATCCTTAGTCATATCCAGGTGATTATACACATAAATTTAAAAAGATCTAAACGCATTAGTAAGTGTGATGCAGATTTCACATATCTTATTTTTGTCATTGTCACCCATACTGCCCTTTGTTAGGCTGGTCAATGTGTAATTAATGGCTCTTTAGTAGTGAGCATCTGCTTCAGATTCATACTAACTATAAGGTATTTTATTCAGAAGTATTTCCTCAAGGCCTCATGAAATAGGGAGCATAACTGAACAGAAGATATGCCAAGTTATATTTTCTATTTAATGAAATGAAGTTTATCATGGCACCGGTGAGTGATGATGTATTGGTCAGGCATGCAAGTAAAAATTTCACTGTACTCTGCATACCTAGCAATATACAGTAACTACTAATGCTACAGCTACTACTTTTGGGAACAATCATAAAAGTGTATTGAGTATTAAGTACTCAAATAGTCCATGGAATTCACTGCAAAAAATTAACTTTAAGCCATTTTTATATCAAGCCATTAAATCTTGTTTGGCTTATTGTAACATGTATTGACTTGCCAAGACATTTTGAATTAAAACTATTTAGCTTGTGGGTTTTTTTTTTTTTTTTATCAGTCTTTCTGTCTTTGAAGATATTTGAAAATAAATTACCGTATATACTTGCGTTTAAGTACTCCCACAGATAAGTCAGGACTTGATTTTACAGTATCATTTCTGGTATTTTATAATGTCGGTCATACAAGTCAAATGTGGAAAACTCACACTATTGGTCCAAGAGATTATGATATGCTAACACCCACCTGAGAGAGAGAGTAACCACAGAGCACACTGCCTTTTTTTTTCTATGTATTATGCCTACGTAACCACACAGTAATACCCAAACTATTCTGAAGCGACGTTTGCATGGTTTCGTGGTTTTTGTATCTCACACCCTCATACACCTTTATTGTTTATACCATGATGGTGTGTTCGATCAGAAGAAAATATGAAGCTGGTTTTAAATTAAAAGTCGTTGAAGTGGCAAAAGAAATTGGTAACTGCGCTGCTGCAACAAAATTCAATGCGTCTGAGAAACTGATTTGAGATTGGAGGAGGCAAGAAGATGTTAAAAAAAAAATCTAAGGGTCGTATTTTTAAACAGGTGTATTAGTTGGGGTCTGATTTTATGATCAGTATTTCGGGTTTCAAGACCTGTGAGTATATACAGTAACCTAAACTGAGCTGAATGTGATCTAAACAATAGCATTCCAATCAAAAACACCCTTTCCATAAGCCCAATGGAGGGAGACTGAATGGTAACGATTGTCAAGACTCAAATCAAATGAAGGAATTGCAGTGAAACTCAATGATTGTGGTTTAGTAAGCAGTTTCCAACAGTTTGGGTTTGAGGATGAGATGAGAGACGAACAGCAGAAATTAGGTCCTCATGATCGCAGGTGGTCTCAGCCATGTGCTGAATTCTCACTCAGCCCTCATATTCTAAATCAATTGTTTTCTTGTTAAATTTTGTTAACATTCAACCTCTTTCATGTTTGGTCAATATAGCTTTTTATAACAGTTTAGAAAATGTGTTTAAAATTAGAAAATACAAATTAACACATAATTATGAAGAGAATCACTTGTAACAGTATTAGTAGCGCTGTCATGTGTACAGAGTATAATGGATTCAAGATAATACCTTAAAACATGTTCACCAACAAGAATACAGTCAGATGGATGGAAACTTGCAGAGAGGAAATTTCACTCTAGAAAGTTTGTCTTCACACAGAGAATTACAAACACATGGAATACGTTACCAAGCAGTGTGGTAGAGGGTAGAGCTTCAGGCACTTTCAAAGTTTGACTTGTTGCCATTTTGGAAAAATGATGTGAATAGCATTAAGAAGGTTTTTGGGCTGATAGGCTGTTTTTTGTCAAAATTTTTCTGATGTTATAAAGTGATTCACATGCAGAAAATGCTCCTGTCTTACCTTAAACCTGATGAAGCGTTTCCTCCATGAAGTTACACCTGACAGGTAGATATGCTTCAGGACCTCCTGACTAAGTTGAAAGTCAATTCCATCTGGAGTCACCGTGAACTGAAACGCTACTGCCTGATGAGCTTCTGCCATGGTGATGATGTCTCAGTCCTTGATGTTTAAGAATACTGACCTGAGCAGCCTGCAAAGCATAGAAAGGAGGACTGATTAAAACCAAGAAGTTTCAGGGTTTTGCCATTGAGTTTCTAAAATAAAAACTGATTGACATTTCTTTAAGTTATTTTGGTGGTAACATTAGGGTACGATAGATTAAATGGACTGCATTGTGGTGTAGTAGGAAAGACCACTCCCTCACCAGATCGCTCCCAACCAGGTCACATCTGTGTGTCACTCCACTGAATTATTTTAAGATGACTGTTAACTTTAACTATTTCGTCCCTGACATCCTGTTACTAGTGCATATATGCAGCCATTTTTGTAAAGCACAAGTACATTTGCAGCCGTCGAAACCAGGCGTGCTACTATTAGCGCAGACTACAGAGTGGTGGCAGTTAATTTGGGTGCTGCCCGGTGGCATACAGTCCGCGAAACACGGAAGTGAAATTGGATGCTTCTGTGCACCACATGTGCGCACCACATAGTAAGTAGCTCCACTTTCAATTTTATTTCCTCAAGGAGATGGAAGTATTTGGCAGCTATTGTATAATAATAGTGATCATTTTTTTGTTTTTTCCATATTTGAGCTGCCTAGACACCCCAAAGGTAGAATATCTCACAAAATTTTTCCCATAAAAACAGAAAATCCAGGGCCGAAAGGGTTAAGTTAACCTGGTGTAAATGTGAGTATCAGTCTCTCAAGGGGCTCCTGTGACCTCACAATAGAAATAGCAGACAAGGAAACGATTGCATGAAAATTATCTCTTTCTTTGAGAACTCCCTTCCTATCCATGGCAGAGCGACGGGCGCTGAACAGGCTCCTGTCAATCATGGAGAATCCACTGCATCCACTGAACAGGATCATCTCCAGACAGAGGAGCAGCTTCAGCGACAGACTGCTGTCACTGTCCTGCTCCACTGACAGACTGAGGAGATCGTTCCTCCCCTACTCTATGTAACTCTTCAATTCCACCTGGGGGGGTAAACGTTAACATTATACAAAGTTATTGTCTGTTTTATCTGCATTTTTATCACTCTTTAATTTAATATTGTTTTTTACCAATATGCTGCTGCTGGAGTATGTAAATTTCCCCTTGGGATTAATTATCTATCTATCTATCTATCTATCTATCTATCTATCTATCTATCTATCTATCTGTCTGTCTATCTAATTTTAAAATGTATAAGAATAAAATAAAAAAAAACTAGGACTATATGAAAGTGTGCAGCTAGACAAACACTTGATAAAAACTGAAGATGAGTTTACTTTTAACTATGTTGCATGGAAAACTTGCCAATAAGTGTAGTAAGGTAGTGCAGAGTCTTGAATTTAATTCCTGCCTATGTGCAGTGTGCATGTTCTCTCCTTGTTAGAATGAATGAATGTTAGGTTGAATTATGTCTCTATATTAGCTTGATGTGAGTAAATATGTGCTCTTTAAAGGACTGGTGTCCCATCCGGGGTTAGTTCCTGCCTTCTGCTGAGCACTAATGTGACAAGTTATCTCTATGATAACTCCATGATCTCTAGGATATGAGCTATCTATGATCCTGCATTGGATAAGCATGTTAGAAGATGGGTGGATGGATAAAACCGTGGGGTACATAAAAATGTAACATAACCTAACATTCAAAAACCTGCTTAATCCAATACAGGATCACAGGGGCCAATGACATTTCTGGTATCACTGGCCAAGTCTAGACAGGATGAAAGTCTAATGCAGGGTCAGTACATGGGGTCAGTTTACAATCACCAACTAACCTCACCTGCCTATCACCGAGATGCAGAAGATAAAGCAAGCACACAGATGGCACTTTGAACTCAGGACTCTGGGTCCATAAAGCAGCGGCATTAACTACTGTGTTGTGAACTGCCAACTACAGTATGTGTCCCATGAACCAAAACAGATCTTGTATGGTTGTCTGTTTTTATGTTGACTTCCTCCTCTGCCATGCCTTTATGATGGAAATGTCTGGTGAGCTCTAAGGTGGCCAGTTATAACTTCTCACTCACCATGTGCTTTAGCAGCCTGTGTCCTACTTGTTAGAAATGTAAAAGATCATCATGCTATATTTGTATAGAATGGCACCATTGAAAAGGAGGCTTCAGTGCTAATTCTCGCTCCCTTTTTTCCCTTCTCAAAAATAACAACACTGCAATAGTGCTTTTCAAATGCCAGGATTTACTTTATTAAAAATAATTACATCATGACAAAAAAATCTCTATAAGCCAGAAGATTTGCCTTAGCTTTTCTGGTGTCTTGGTGCACATTCCAGATTCTTTTTAATAGCCACACGTTCAAGCAATAGGGTGAATGATTTTTTCCATCTCATGTGACTGGAGATCTACAAAGTAGGGCAAAGGTGGTACTTCCTTGTATATAGAAAGCAGGGCCGACTGGCAGCGTTCCTGCTGAAACACAAACAGTGGGAGGAATTCAACAGGGCCACTGAGCAAAGGATGGCAGAGGAGAAATGACATTCAGGATTATGTACTGTACAAACAGTACAGGGAAAAGGGGACATGAACTGGGATCACAATATTGCCACACTAGAGAGTAAGCAACAAAACAGTTTGTACACCCTGTTAAAAACAATGTCATTTGTTTTGTAGTTTGGAGGGTTATTTTGCCATATCTGGTTATGCCAGAGAGATAGCAGCACTTTATTTGTCCCCAGGTGGAAATCTGGATTTTTTACAGAAGCTAAATAAATAAATTATTATGGCAGACAACAATTCTGCTTTCATATACACACCAGAATGACTAAAAAGAAAGAAAACTAAAAAGAGCAGTCACAGTCACCTTTAAAGCTATGACTTGTAGAACCATTAATTTAATTCCTAAAGTATTAAACCAACAAATAACTTGATTGCTATCTGTTCACCCTTTGAAAAGATGATCAGGCTGTCTGTGGCTTCCCTATAAAAATAACATAATGCAAAATAACATATCATTCTCAAACCTGCTTAATGCAATTAAAGGCTGCAGAGGTCTGTGCCCACCTCAGTAGCACTGGGTGCAGTTCAGGACTAGTCCTGGTCAGGGTACCAGACTATCACAGAGAGCACATTCACACACACACACATACTCACCAAGCCAATTAGGATTTGCCAGTATCCTAACCAACATGTCTTTGGGGGACATGGGAGGAAAACCAATGCAGACATGGGCACAGCATGCATACTCCACACAAGCGACAACCCAGGATTACAGACCTGTGGCACAGGAGCACTTACCAGTGAGTAATTATTTTATTTAATTCATAGGAATCTTTTTCAAAATCTTAGGGCCGAGTACAACTAGGACAAATAACAAAACATTAAGAGAGAAATACAAAGATCTGGCGCAAAAAAATGAACAGTCTCTCAGCGTAAGTTGTAGCCAATCAGCATGCTTCAGTAAAAATAGTCACAGCAAAGGCCAGGACTTCCTTTTGAACCTTGTTTTCAACTCAGTTGGACATTTAGCTGCTAATGAAGAGCCTCTTTAAATAGCCAAGAGATGAGAGTAATGGAAAAAAATCATCAGATGCCAGGAATACTTCAGCCAGGAAGAAAAGCAGAAGGAAAAAATAGACTGAGAAAGCCTTTATACAGGAAAAGTGTGCTGATTCCTGGGCTAAACATTGATCAATCCTTTTTCTAGCATTTCATCCGTCTATCTATCCATGCTCCTATCCACCCATTCATCCATCCAACATGTCCTTTACATTGTCATTGGGGTCTGAATCACAATAATTTGGAGCATCCATAAATGGAGCACCAGTTAATCACACTTGATAACAGAGTGTCGTAAAATCTAACTCTGGGATGCAGGAGGAAGCTGAAGTCCTTATAGAAAATTCACATGAGACCAGCCTAGTAATGGAACGATGGTGCTTAGGACTGTGAGGCAGTACTCAGTTTCAGCCATCTCTTTATTCAAAGCAGTGCATGCAAGAAATTAACCAGCCTCAGGTGGAGAGTATGTCCACCACAACACACACACACACACACACACACACAGGTTAAAGCAATAAACACACATGACTTTGGGATTTCAGAAGCGCAGTAGACAGATATGAGAAGGATAAGAAACTGCCACCCAAAGACAGACACAGGTCAGGAAGTGAATGCAGGTCCTTCGAGTTGTGAGGCAGCAGCACTAATCATTTTATTTCCCTGTCATCCTAGATCAGAAAACCTGCCCTGTAATAATCAGAGTCAATTTTTTAAATTAATGATTTGTCAATCCAATTTAATTCAACATTATCTGTACTTGCTGCGTCCATTTATGGGGTCAATAAGGCCGATAATTATTCATGGTGGGCCACTCGGGAATTGCTAATTAAGTTTTCTGTGTTCCTCTGCCATCCTATGGTTGTAAATTATCTTTTCAATGTGTAAACATTGTGGGCACTAGGGAGCACCTCAGACCCTCAACCCTAGACACAACCACTCTGATTCCAGTCCAGATTCAAAGGATACTTTTCAACAAGCTTCTTCTTTACAACCACATTTCCTTCTCTCTCCTCCTCTCTGGGCGATGTAAATAGCTATATTTTAATCCCAAACTATTATCTAAAGAAAGCACTTCCACTCTGGGATAGAGGATTTATCTGCTAAAGCTTCCCCTCGGTGGGCTCCACTGTTCCCAACAGGGCAGCTACGTGGGTGTACCGACAGGAGCTCTACAGAAAGGATGGTGCTACCAGGGCACAATATGGTCATGGGGAGCAGTCTACCACTGTTCCTCATTTGTACTGGGAAAGGGAACACTGACAATCCCAGTAGATCAGCTCCTAAATTGTCCACGCTCTACATTGGTTTCCCTGCCGGGTAAAGAACTGTCCTTCATCCTTCCTGAGTCTGGTTACATCTTCTGTCGCAGTAGCCCTTGATGCCAACATTCTGGCCGAGACCATCCATTATACTGGTCTCCTGGTTCGGTAGTGGAACAGGGCACATCTGTAACAACCTCTTTTGCATTAAATGTCTGTCACTCAGCCCTGTAGTGGGGTGGCACACTGTCCAGGCATTCATTTCTATCTTGCACACCAGGACAGGCAAACTGAATTGGATAAAGCAGGTTTGAGAATGTTACGTTACATTACCTGTCATTCTTTGTTTTAATATTTTTAATATGTAGTTTAATTTAGAATAGCATGGTTGGTGCAATGGTAGCATTGCTGCCTCACACTAAGGGTTCACATTCTGGGTTCCCCCCTGTGTGGAGTTTGTAGGTTCTTCTCGTGTCCATGTGGGTTTCCCACAGTACAAAGACATGCAGTTTAGGTGGACTGATGATGCTAAATTGGCCAACGAGTGTGTCTGTGTGCTGCGGTGGGTTGGCGCCCTGCCCTGGATTGGTTCCTGCCTTGCACCCTGTGTTGGCTGGGACAGGCTCCAGCAGACCCCCGTGACCCTGTGTTCGGATTCAACGGGTTGGAAAATGGATGGATGGATGGTGTGTCAGTGTGGTCACTGTGCAATTGACTGGTGTCCTGCATTGCACCCTATGCTTGCTGGGATAACATTCAGCCCCCTGGACCCTACTTAGGCTGAACTGGGCTTCTTTTTTAATTTTTATTTGTCACCATATATATTATTGAACAATCAAGATCTTAAAAAAAGCTTTAGCATAAATTGACCCAATAACAAAGTGAAACACTGGAATGCAAAGTAAACGCGTGTGTGTGTCTGCATGTGATTGAACGTTCTATGAATTGGCTGTAACCATGGGTGGAGCATCGAGACCCCACAAGTGTCAAAACTTTACATATAAAGTATGTATGCACAACAACAACAATACGGCAAGCAAGTGTCCTCTCTCCAAACACAACTGGCTAAGCCCGGAACTGAGTGAAAGGTCATACTAGAGAACATGATAGCATAGGCTCATTGGCCTCAGCGTCAAAAAGAAATATTTAGCACTGTATATAGAGTAAAACATGCTTCCACAATTGAAGGCAATAAAGACTCAATATGTTATCTTTTATAGGTGGAATGCCTTTTTCCAAAGTGACTTCCAAAAACAGCACACATTACAATTGATTATAACAAGAGCAAAGGCAGCTTGAATAACTTGCACAAGCTTTGAGGTGGAAATTGGACCGACAGCCTTCCACTTTAAAGTCCAATGCTTTAACCTCGCTGCCCACCTAATTCAGAATTTAAGTGCCAGTTAAAAAGCTGGCAGAGAAAATGCAACATGTGCTCTTGCCCAGCTGTTTCATTTTGTGAGGTAACCCTTTAGATGCAGGAAGGACTGCAAATGTGTCTGATGGAAAAGTTCAGACATTAAAGAAAACACAAATTTGCACCTTTGATTCACATCACCTATATGCTACTTTTAATGTATACTTTAATGGCTCCTTTATCGAAGATGATTTGCCAGGTCAGAATGCCTTTTTTTACAATGAGAGCTCAGGCATGTTGAGGACTTGGCCAGGGTCACACAGTGAACGACAAGCAGGAATTGAACTGGCAACCTAGTGCTTTGGAGTCCAATGCCTTAGCCGCCACACCATGTGTAAAAATATGCACAATATACTAACAACTGCAACAGGAGCAGTTCAAGTTAATACAGGTTAGCTTTTAAATTAAAGTTTAAGCACTCTCCTCTTATACCCTGCAAGTAACTTCTGAGAAATAGCATAGCTAATTTTATTAAGGTTTCAAAGTAACTAACTTTTGGAATTCCATCCATTCTTTATAGTTTCCACTAACAACCATGCAAGTATTATTCTACATTAGTAAATGAAACCAGTATGAAAAAAAGCCCACATATTTCCCCTTTTTCAGAAAGACACTCACCTTCTCTTCAGCAGCAAAAGTATGTGAGACAAAACTGAATAGCAGCTACCTGTTTGGAACAAATGTTATCAAAAAGCAACTGGAAAAAGTCCAGAATAGGGATTTATTTGCCTTTCTGTTGCGAGACAAAGAGGAGGGGGTCACTTCATTGCCCTTCACACACTCCTTCCAAGGTAGTAAATGTGAGCGCTGCACGGAGCCCTCAGTTGACATTACGTTCTCTTTGTAACAGGACACCAGTACTGTGTGAGCAAGTGACGCAGAGAGCAGTAGTGGCAGTCCTCTAGCTGTTCTAGTCCATCTGCTCTCTTTGATGCAGAAAAGATTATTGCTTTAAGGGTTCTGAACCTTAACAAAAAGTTGAACTCAGATGAAGCCAGTAATAAATGCAGCTGAAGTCTAAAATACACTACATGACTTCAAGCCAGAGAGTAGATTACATTTAATGACTACATTGCTGCGTCTCATTGCTTTGAGGATCACACAGCTACAAGTCACAGGGGATGGCAAATTACATGACACCCTCACAACTTGTCAGTGCAGTTTCCAATCTCCTGTTGTGCCACAAGGTCAGCAGATTTCTGGTTCTTTTAGATTTCCATTGGATTCTTCGTTATATACATTGTTATGTCTCACAGGAGTCAGCCCCTACAACTTGTGATCAAATCAAATCTGTGAAAAAAACTCTTAACAGTGGACAGAAAAAAAGACTTTGAGCTCACAAGGATTAAAAGAATTATATTGAGGGTTCAGGTGAAGGTGCAAATGCCTGTTAATACCAATCATCAAGCCAAAAACACAATACCGTGCTAGAAGTCAAAAAAACAGGAAAGTCCTCATGTTTGCAAAAGTGACTTTTAGCCTCTTTAAATGACTTTTAACTTCATCAGGACTAAGGAGGGCATGTTGTCGCATCCACCATACGGCAAACCACCCAGATTGAGATCCAAGTGTAGCCGTGCAATGGGTGACACCTCAGCACCACCCTGAACAGTGTGAGGTTGTTTATGGTGACTGGAGTGCCAATCCTGCTACAAACCCCCGGATATTCCCTGCAAGTTGGAGGACCTACTTGCATTGCTGGATGCAGATTAACGTCATACCCAGGACGGAGCAATTGCAGGTTAAGGGCCTTGCTCAGGGGCCCAACAGAGTAGAGTCATTTATGGGATTCATTACTACATAAAAATCTAAGAACTCAGTGAGCAGAAAGAATGCAAACATAACAGTCAAAAACAAAAGACAAAATCCTCTATAAAAAGAATCGGGATTCTTTTAGTTAAACAAAAGGTGTTTGCTTTGTTGAAACAGTTCAGCTAATAACTGAACAAGTGAATGATCCTTAAATAAAATGGCTACCATGTTATCACATGTCCACATAGGACACGTGCCTTGAAACCCATGGTACCAAAACAACCAAAAATCAAAATGGCAGAGTTGAGGACGTTGTCATTGTGAAATACCTAAGTTAATGCTAAATAATAATAAGTTTAAAATAGTCACGTGTGCAAATTACTTATGATATAATAATAATAAGATTAAAATAGCAGGAATACTCAGTTAACTCCAGATGGGGTGCATAGTGAACCCAGTAACTTTATTTAAGTTTCTTTGCTTTTCCCACTGTAGATGCATTCTCTGCTCCTACCAGGTAGTTCCTGATTGGCTGAGCTGTAAACTAAACTCACCTGCCTTAGTATTTAAAGTACCATTGTGGAAAGGCAAGGAAACCTGGAAGGAAGACAGTATGAACTCCGCTAAACTTCACTAATACAAACTGACAACAACTGAAAAGAAGAAATCTGAATGCCAGTGAAATGCTTAAGAAGACAGACTGGAGTTTCTGGCGCAAATTAAGGGTTGGCTAACCCTGGGAGTAACCCATCATGGGGATTAAAGCCAACCATGGGCCAGAGGGTTAGAGTCAAGCAGAAAATGGGGTGAACACTCATTTGGTGGGGTGGGAAGAAATGAGGTGGTGGTGAACATGGTGATTGGTATGATAGTATAGCAGACAAGAGAGTGACATATTCCACCAAGGAGACAGAAGGCTAAGACCTCTTTATTAGAAGGACAGCACCTTTATTGTTTTCTCTTTATTTTGTACTGTACGTCCCTCCATAAATAAAGGTGTCATTTTTACTTACCTACGTACCTGTAAGACACAAACGAACAATGTTAAAATGTGCAAACTCGATTCAGACACTGCTGAGTTTCATCCATATCAGTGGAGATATGGGGCAGGACTACTGAAAACTATACAAATGCAACTATAACTATAAATAGTCTTGGCAAAAATGTAGTCTAGATATTACAATCTGTAGAATTCTTACAGAAAATGCAGCAGGTAAAAAATAAATAGTGCAGCAATTCTAATGTTTATAACACCATCTAGGCCAGGACCTTGATAAAACAGACTGTCCCCAATCTCAATACACAGTATTGAACGTAGTAAATTGAAACTGAATTCACTGAAGCCCACATTTGGAGATCGAATACTGGCTAGAAATAAGGAAAATCAAAGAGAGAGAGAGGTCTCTGGCCCACAGTTGGGAGATCTTACTAGACCGCTTTACTGTGTTTCTTTGGGATTAACAAAAATATAGAGGTCTTCAGTCACTGGTATGAGACTGGAATGAGTGGGTCCTCTGATGGACAGGCACCCTCTCTAAGCCTGCATAGGAAGCCTGCTCATTATCTATTGCATTGATTCATGGGAAACCAAGTTCTTCTATCAGCTCTACTAGACCAGTGACGTCACCTGTCCACACGTTCCTGGTGATTTACATAAAGATAGCTGCACCATTTAAAAACGTGATTTTTTTCAAAAAGACCACATTAAAGAGTACTTTTTGATATTAACAGACAAAAATGTGACAGTAACCACTTAACTAAGCTACTGATAATAAATCTCCTAAAGCTTTCTTATGAATTATTTGTTATGGTGTAGCCATGGTTTTAATTCCTGGCTCAAGGTTTATTTAATTTGTTTAGAACTTTAGAACAATCTAGACAAGAACAGGCCACTCAGCCCAACAAAGCTCACCAGTCCTATCCACTTCATATAAGTCGAGTTTTGAAAGTCCCTAAAGGCCTACTGTCTACCACATTACTTGGTAACTTATTCCAAGTGTTTCATTCCTCTACAGTAGTTGTTATTTATTTTACTTTGACATTTATAATTTTTGTTCTCTTCCTTTCCACATCATATATTTTTTATTAATATTATTGTGTTTAATAAAAATGTTATATTCAATGTTATTTCTGTTAATTATTGTATTTGAGAAGTTTTATGTTTTTTATATATTGAGCCTAAGGGGGTGGTTCCCCTGACACTGCAGCTGTGCAACCACCCCCAATCCTGTAGACGTGTGAAGAATTCTCAGGGCTAATGTTTGTTAATGTTAATTCAATTCTGTTTGAATTTTTGTATATTGCCCATGTGACTACCTTTATAGGATGTTTTTATTTTTGAACAACGCTCTGGACTTCAGATTATGACTCTTGGATTGTGAACTTGAATTATTTAATATTCAGCTTGCCCTTAAAACAAACTTTATCTAAATCTTGTTATCTTGTTCTGCTGTTTTAATTTCTGTTTATAAAAAACTTTTAATCACAAAGAAACTGTCTTTATAGTTTGGGACAAAGGTCTTGTTTGATTTCCCCTCTCCCTGTTAAATTTTCACCTTGGTCTATTTACAACTATACACGCCAAGGAGCCTGCTTTCCGAGTTTGGAGCTAGGCTAATTTTGGTCTTAGGCCTCACTTTTAGGCCTTGAGGCCTAGTTTTTAGCTTTAATGGGTGATGCTGAGCATTTATGGCCATAATGAATGTATTTGGAGTTGTGCCCTTTCAAAAACCTCCAAAATGTTTGTTACAAGGACCAGGCTTTCAAAGTGACTGGCATGAATGTGATACAAAATGCTTGCGGAAGAAGAACACATTTGATGGCTCCAATCAGTAAGTTCAATTAAAGATTCATCTTTGCTAGGGAAGGTATTTAATAAGGGCATTAAAAAGGGGCAAGTACAACAAATAACAACAGGAAGGTTCATTATAGTTAGACTTGTTTAAAATTACAAACTAAACAATGCACCCAAGCTTTATTAATATATAAGATTGTCTTATTTGAAACAGAGGTGAAAAACGGCCTCATAGAAAGAGGAGATTGGGAGAGGAGGTAGCAGCTCCGCTGAGAAGGACTTCAGATCTATCTGAAGTATGGCGTTCTGTTCAGCTGCAGGCATGTAAGCTGTGTGATGCAATATAGCTCCTTGCCCTGATAATGCTATTTTCTGCATGGTCTTTGCTTTCTGCCATTTTTGTTTCTTTACACAAAATGTCATCACAATGTTTTCTTGGCTATTTCCTCCAATTAAGTATAGTTTGTCCAGTGCTCCCAAGAAATAGAGGTTGGATAGTTCTGTATCAGCCCGAGTCAAAGTAGGAAGAAGCTCAGTCCAGGAATCTGAAAAGAAAAGTAAATATTTTGATGAATGAAATTAAATTCACTTGTGTGTCTATTCCTATTGAATGTCCAGGACTAAAATCAATTGCTTTCTTGTAAATTGAGTTAATCCTGTCTAATGTCATGTGTAGCAAGTGTGATCCCAAGGTGCATTATTTAGCAGAAATACTTAAATATCAAGAGAAACAAAGACAAAGTAAAATTTAGTGATATACAGAATAACCAAATCTGGACTCATTCTGGTTAGAATTTAAGCCCCCACCTCACTACATGTTTCCAGCAATTTCAGTCATGGCCTTTATAATATAAATAATCTTAGAGAGGTGTTGACAGTTGCAGTGCACAGCCATGACCATAGTCGTGTAGAATGACAGCCCAACAACTCAATCATAACACTCTGCTACTAGCCATAAAAAAAATCGGACAATGAGCACTCAGCTGGAAGTACAGACCATATAATGCTTACAAACAGAAAATAGCTTCATCAGATTAGAAGAAAGTGGAGAATGGAGAAGAGTAATGACTTCCTCAAGTAAAGAACAAAAATGGGTGTGCTGGACCATGTAGAGAACATTCGAGCCATCACAAATGTTTGCTTGACTTCACAAGTTTGATAGAATGGAGAAAGAAATAAAAGATACTCTATACTGATTGGATAATAAAATGTGTGGATCTTTGTGGAACTTTTATGATGCAATAGAAATTTGAAACTATCTGAGAAGTTATGAGGGGGTGATGTAATTTGTCATCCCACCCATTTTCTAGTCATATAATCTGAAAATCTCAAGGCAATGAGTTCCAATAAACGCAGCTGTTAAGGGTGACTTGTTTTCCTACTTGAGGTGTGTAGTGTGACGGTGGCCTTATGAGCCGGTCAAAGTTTGAAAAAATGATTGTTTGCTATCTGAAGTGACAGTATTATTACAGAAGTATAGAAAAGAGCAGTTTAATGAGAGACAACATGTAGGCCCAGATCTAAACTGAATGTTACAATACTACTCAGAGATGGATCCTTACAAGCATGCCAGAAGAGTTTCGTTGGCTTCAGTCTTTCAATCAAGACAACAGAGTCATTAATTCAAAATAAAACTTCTTAAAGCTGTTGGTGAGACTGCTTTTTTTTTTTGTTTTTTTTTAAATAATTTTAACATTTGACTGATTTCTTTTCCTCATTCTCATTTCCTTCTGTCTGTTATTTAGTGGCACTTGGTGTTCTTTAACTTTGATAGAAAGATCCTCAATGACTCTGAAACAGGCTTGGAGACATTAGCATAATAAATAACAAAAAGATACAGGCCTTTATCAGACTGCTCCAACATCATGGACGCTAGCCAGTGTCACAGCGCATTGTACTGTAGAATTCCAAAGACGGGACCAGACGGACAGTCACAAACACTTTCACTTCCTGTATCTTCTCAACTTACACTAAAGCATCAGTTTCTTTTCCTCCATTGCCAAGTGTTATAGAGACCCTGAAGGGCAAGCGGCAGAAAATTCAAACAAGTGCCGTGACTAAAATGAGACATGACAAATTCAAAGAAGTGATGCACACATAGTTGGAGCTGAGTGTACAGAGAAGGTAGGTACGAATTCTAAATGAAGAAGAATGCTGATTGGTTGAAAGACCTGTCAGTCACTTATAAGTGAACTAAATGACAGAAGTGGAGCATTGTCTGGAAAGCTTCACTTGTTTTAGTTGATATATACACGTTTTGTAACTGAATTATACTGTATATAGCAATTGGAGCATGTGTCAGCAAAGGTAAATACCTCATCCAAATCTGCTTTCAGCTCTGATGAGCAGTTCTAGTTGGATAAAAGAAAACCTAAATAATAATCACAATCTTCTGTTACCTTACGCATATCTACAGCGAGACAGACTCAACCAAGATTAATTAACATTATTGTGAGTAGAGCTTTCTCAGTGCATTAATCTATTTCTGAGGATATGAAGGAACTGAAACCATAGACTTAACACTACCTCATAGACAGAAAGCTGCTCACAGGTCTACACAGGTCTAATCGGAGTTACTGTGCATGAATCCAAGGCTTCTTTATGCCTTACACCCTCACAGGACAGAGGATTAGGCTTGTATTAATTTATCTTGATTCTTCAACAGAAGAACAGGAATCGCAATGTTTATAATGCCCTGGAATATGTGCACATAATGTAAAAAACCATTACTTTTGTTAACCTAGAATGGGATCTACAGTACATTATTTCAAATGAAAAAGAATTAACCCGTCCATTTGCCACTACTGCCATGGTGTGCTCTCGAAAGTGATTGACAGTTCTTTCCACTAATCAGCTTTCTTCTTTGTTTTGAATTTGTAAAACCCTGTTCCATACACTCAACTCTGTTTTTGTGTGCGGCACTTGTTTGAACTTTTGTGGGCATCACCTCTGTGTGTAGCACTTGTTTGAATTTGCTGACGCCCGTTTTATTTTCTGCATGTCACCTCTTAATTTGTGCACATCACATCTTATTTTGTTTTTCATTTGAATTGCTTACCATTTGCCCTTTGGAACATCCATAAATTGTCCTTAGTTTATCCTTAATAACATCACGTATTACATAATATCATTTGTTTAATTATTACTTTAATGTAGATATACATACCAAGATGAGAGCCAGGAGGGTAATGTGTAAGGAAACAGATGAGGGAACTCCAGGTGCCTCAAAGTTCATTTTATTCTTTTTTTTCAAGAGCATCAGAATCATCCTACTGAAGGACACAACCCAGAATGGAAGCAGAAGTCCTCAAGAGAAATTGTGGTAAGGTTCTCTCTTTTCAGTCATGTCACAAGGAAATGTTATAAATGACAGATGATGCTAAAGGAGTTCAGTTCCTTTATGTACATTAGGAAAGAAAGACCTTGGAAAGGACTCAAGGTCCAAGGTATTGATTTTGGAATGAACAGAAAATCCTACTTTGCTACCACAGGGCATCAACTGCTTTAAAGTCTGAGAAAATAAGGATTAAATTAAATTTATATACAGTACTTGCACAGAGTCTAACTATGGTAAATGGAATAAGACAGGGAGGGATAGCCTAGTTGAGAACTTTGTTACTGTGAAGTAGATTCCTTGCTCTATAGCACCTTTAAAGGCATTTCCTGTATTGGAGCTGTAGTACTAGGATGTTGTACCGTGTTAGACATTATGGATGTAATGAGAAGTCAAGCAAAATTACACCTTTTATTGACTAAGTAGAAAGATTACAAAATGCAAGCTTTCAAGGCAGCTCAGGCCATGATTACATGTTGCCTGAAGAAGGGCTCTGAGTTGCCTCGAAAGCTTGCATTTTGTAATCTTTCTACTTAGTCAATAAAAGGTGTCATTTTGCTTGACTTCTCACTGTATTGGGGCTGAAAGCAAATTTGTATTCTGGTTTCTTGAGCACCATCTTTGGTTTTAGTTAAAAATGTATACTTGTGCAAGTTTTGTGGATTTGTAACTTAGTGTGGCTGTGTATATGCCGTGTATACTAGTAATGGGTACCCCATCTCTTCATTGCCTCCTGCCAATTTATTGATTTAAACGCTTGAGAATACCATAAAAATATGCGACATTATTTAAAAGTGTACTTACTTCTTATTGAACAAACTGTTTAATTTATTAAATTGTTTTTTTTTTTTTTACTATGTTTTTGTCTCAAATGCTGTATCTTTAACATGTAGCGTAGCTTTTGGATTTTCTTTTATGGATAACTGTTGAATTTAGCCCAACATAACTGTGTGGAAACATATGACATGATAATAATTACTTCATACCTTCTTTAACATTATACTTTAACACAAGTTTCTCCCCTGTTCTTTGGATGGTTCCAACAACATAAATGCAGTCCTCCAGTACAGTTGTTAAAGGAATATCATGAGAGAGAGACACAGAGAAGATGAAGTCAGTGAGAGGCAGGGAAGAAACAAACACCCAGGTGTCAGTCCAAGGATCATAGCGTTCAACCGCAGTGTAAAGAGCTGTGCTGGAATCGGGTGCCAGGAGGGAGTCTAGGTACCACCCGCCAACTGCAAAAATGTACCCTTCACACACTGCTGTGCTAAAGTGCCGTCTGCGCTGAAAAAGTGAAAAACACATTATGAAAGCCCACTCATCCATATGTACTGTATAAACGATAAACATTGAAAAATTAAGAATACAAAATATTCTACAAATGAATATTTTCTGCCCTTCCTCATTTCCTCTATTGTTGCCAGGTTTTGATACTGGAAGATGTCATAATGATGTCAGGAACCTGGGTGTCATCTTTGAGTCGTCACTAAGTTTTGACAAACAATTCTCCATCGTTGTAAAGTCCAGCTTTTACCAAATGAGACAAATCTCAAAATTAAAATCCTTTCTTTTACAGAAGGATTTGGAAATAGTGATTCATACTTTTATTACATCTTGGCTAGGTTATTGTAATTCCCTATATGTGGGAATGCCCAAATCTGCCCTGTTGCACGTTCAACTTGTTTAGAATTCAGCAGCTACATTTCTAACCAGCACTAGAAAAAGAGAGCATATCTCACCATTACTGGCCTCGCTCCACTGGCTATATGTGAGATTTTGGAGTAATTTTTAAATCTTATTATTTGATTTTAAGGCCTTGCATGGTTTCACCCCAAAATATGTCTGAAATCTCCTTTATCCCTTTTCAGAAACAAGGTCATCTGCTGAACTACGAGATCACGACTGAAGTGTAGGGGTGACAAGGCAGTTGTTGCTCCAGGACTTGGAACGATTTGTTGTTCCACATCAGATCTTCTCCATCTATTGAGATTTTTAAGACCCACTTTTTCTCTTCTGCCTTTCACTGTGGTTAAGGTCAATAGAAGGGGGAGAATGGAAATTAAATAGTCATTAACAAACTGTTTTACATGATTGTCGAATCTCCGTCACTGCAAAAAGAAATGCTACTCTGCTGGGCCCTTGAGCAAGGCCCTTAACCTTCAATTCCTCCAGGGGTGCTTTACAATGGCTGACCCTGCGCTCTGACCCCAAGGGGTATGCAAAAAGATGCATTTCACTGCGTGTTGTCCTGTATAACTATGTATGTGACAAATAAATTAAGAATTATACATTATTATATATTATACTGTATGTTTGCTTTTATGGTAGTCTTATATGTTCTTTTGTATAGCAATTTGCTATGACTTCTGTTGTTTTTAACTGTCTCTCTATTATAATAAAAAAATCCTGGGACGAGACAAGACTTTGTAGCCTGGGATGAGACGTGACTTTTTCAGAGAGATACTTTCACGTCCTGCGAGAAGAGACTTTGTGCCAAGAGATTTAACCACGCCCGGGGCCAGAAATAAAAGACAAAGAGTAGATGACAAAGTAGAACGTCATAAAGAATTCAAAACGTTACCGCAATAGACATGCAGAGCAGGTTAGAGATAATGAAAGTACTAATATTCGAAAATCTCAAAGAAATGATAGTAAAGATTGCATTAGTGCAAACAAACGGAAATTATTACTCGGTGAAGTAACGGAACAGCGAAAAGAGATCGAATATATATATCGTTCGGATTTTAACTTTAAGTCGGAGATTTGTAGATCGTCTAATTCGTGTTGACTTCAGGGAAAAGCAGTGTTTCTTCCCAATGAAGAGGCGTATCCACGAGAATTAAAAGATTTGTTGTTTGTTGAAAGTGGAATCCACATACGAGATTGGCAGAAATGTGAAGTGGCTGGCGCGTAGCGCATGCTGGGATATGGATTTGGCAAGCAAAGCGAGCAGGGGGCAAAGCCCCCTAGTGCTTTTATAAATAAATTTCACCTGAATTGACTTGGAAGTTATCCAACACCAGCTTGCCTTGTGAAAAAGTAATTGCCCCTAGTTAAATTAATTAAATTAAAAGGGATGATAAGTGTCAGCAGATTGAACACGTTTCACCCTTCTCAATACAAACCTTACTAATTTGGATCCAGCAACAAAGATTCAAGAAGCTTATGATGCTGCGCTCAAAGATAATTCCTGTTGTGATCAGCTAAAAGTTGTTGACACCTAACTGCCTGAAGAAGGGAGACAAAGAAATTTCTGGGACAACACCAAACCACAGTGACAGCCATACTCTCTAAATGGAAATCCTGTGGAATAGCAGTGAATCTTTTTTGGAGTGGTTGGCTGGCTAAAACTATTCCAGGAAGCCACAGAGGATATTTAAAAAAAAAAAAAGAAGAAAAGAAACATGCAAAAAACTGAAGGCGTCTCTAGCCTCAGCAAAGATCAGTGTTCATGACTCCACAATTGGAGGGACTCTGGAAAACTTTACTTCATTGGAGAGTTGAAAAAGGAACTATTGCTAACCAAAAAGAACCTAAATGCTCACCTTTTTTTTGCCAGGAAGCACCTAGATTATCCCCAAGTCTTTTGAGAAGATGTCTTATAGATGGAAGAGGGAAAAAAGTGGAAATTTCTGGATAATGTGGGTCCCTATTTTGTCTGGCATAAAGCAAACGCAGCATTTCACTGTTAGTACATCGTACCCAGAGGCACCCCTTCCTATACGCACTTTGCATGGGGCCCTTGATCGGAGGACTGATGTGGGGAGGGTCTAGTGGGGTTTTGCAGACTTCTGTGACTCCACTGGACAGCCAACTGGATTGCACATTTTTGTTGCTTGGTTTACTTGACTTGAGTTAGATAATTCTTCCCATAACCCTAAGCTTAAACATGTAGTGTAACCGGGTGTATCATGTAACATCACTGATCTATAATGCAAAGTGACAACCTCCTCAATGGAGCAGAGCTCTGGAGGTCCACAGCTTAACTCAATTGGGGTTATTGCTGTTTCATAAATCATCAAATTAATGTCATTGACATTGACCTGTTGTAATAATTTTTATTAACAAGCAGGGAGATGGCTTCAAGTCAACACCATTCAGGAGCACAAAAAAGAAAAAAATGAGAGCATTAAGAAGCAGCTCATGCTGCATTTTGCAGGTATGTTTTAGAAATGTAAACTCGTCCAACTTCCAGTAAGCTAGCTAACATTACGTCAATTGCCACTACAGTACAAGGTTTACTGGAGTAACAATGGAATTGCATTATGTGTGATAGTTTCGATATCTGATGTTACAGTACCTAGCTGACACATGAATGCAGAGTATTTATTACCGCCATATAGACCTCAAGACCCAAACCCATTGTTAAAGGCTGCTAGCATTAGTCGACATATGACGTGCTCTGAGTGTTGTGGCATTGAGGGCATGTTTGTAAATTTTACTAACACACAGCCTGTCAGACTTACTAGTTGGTGATTGGTTGAATTCTAGAAAAGCAACACACAAGCAATTTTGATATAAAAAAGAGCAATTAGCTCAGATAAACTTGTTGGTTAATTTAATTGGCTGCTGATAAGATTTAATTAATCTATTATTGCTATCTGCAGTCATTTGACGGACAAAATGAAGTTTAGATAAATTCATACAGTAAGTGTAAGTAATATATTTACATTATAAGTTTCATTTTGTAATATTTTAATTTTTATACTGTATTGAGGATTACTTGTGTTCTGTTCTGTGTATTGTATTGACCCCCTTGTTTTTGACACCCACTGCACGCCCAATCTACCTGGAAAGGGGTCTCTCTTTGAACTGCCTTTCCCAAGGTTTCTTCCATTTTCTTTTTTCTCTACAAGGGTTTTTTTGTGAGTTTTTCCTTGTCTTCTTAGAGAGTTAAGGCTGGGGGGCTGTCAAGAGGCAGGGCCTGTTAAAGCCCATTGCGGCACTTCTTGGGTGATTTTGGGCTATACAAAAATCAATTGTATTGTATTGTATTTTTTAAATATCTAAATATGCAGCTTCATTTTGATCCTGTATTGACTGCATTAAGTACTTTGAGTAAGCACATTCAATAGTAGTATTGCAAAGCTAAAATATAATGCAAACTCACTTAGAATAACATGAAATATGTCTGAAATGGACTTGGTATATTTATGGGACTCAAGCAATCAAGGGCTCTAGAGGGTGATGTGAACAAAGCTAATGCCCTGAACCTTTTTTTTTTTAATAGATTTTCTCTCCCACTGCCACCTTCTACCAATGACCAGTCTCTCCACACTAACTACTGTATACTACATCATCAACTCCTTTCATGCCAACTGGAATGGTCAGTAACAAGTCCACTTCTGCCCATCAGTGTGGACACTTCATAACTGAAGACCAAGTAAGGAGACAACTGAGGGAGCTACGCACAGGAAAAGCCACATGACCAGATGGAGTGAGTCCCCGAGTTCTTATGGCCTGTGCTGACCAGCTTTGTGGTGTTATCTGTCACCTGTTCAGTCTGTCCCTAAGGCTTCAGAAAGTGCCATTACTGTGGAAAACATCCTGCAGTGTTCCTGTTCCAAAGAAGGTGAGAGCCTAGTCCTGCACTATATGAGTCCTCTTGTGGTAGACCACCTGGACAACAACTACAATTTTCCTATCAAAGATTGGAGTGAAGAATGAGTTAATTATCTGATCTATAAAGCTTATTCTCATCTGGACAAAGCTGGCAGTAATGCTAGGATTATGTTTTTTTTATTTCTCCAGTGCCTTCAATACCATCCAGCCATCAATGTTAAGGGGTAAACTCGGAGATATGCAGGTGGATGAACCTATGCTCTCCTGGATAATGGACTCTCTGTCAGGCAGACCACACTCAACAGCCAGACTCAAGGACTATGTCACCACATCGTTGCACTCTGGACTCCATGGAGGTCGTAGCAAAGGAGAGAATTGAAACAAAACTGAGTGCTACTATGAACAATGCTGCACATCCTCTCCCTGACACACTAACACTGAAGACGTTCAGCCAATGAATTATTAGGCAGGAGTGTGTCAAGATATGCTACTGGGGCTCCTTTATACCAACAGCAATACGTCTGCATAATGCCCCACTGGGACTGTGACAGCCAAGTCAGTACTTTTCTTTCTTTTGAATTTTCTTGCTTTACAGTCATTCTGCTGTGTGTTCAGACTAAAGTATGTGTGTATATTTATTTATTTATCCTCCTGTTTATGTGTTTATTTATTTAAAGAGCTCCTGTAAAAAGACAAATTTCCCCCTGTAGACAAAGTTCTATCTATTTATTATTATTATTATTATTATTATTATTAGTAGTAGTAGTAGTAGTAGTAGTAGTAGTACTTGATATATTTTTCTAATTAATAGTAGTAATAGATGTATTTTATATAATTTTCTTTATTGTTATTATTAATAGTAGTAGTGTTTTGTATTATTATTAGTAGTAGTAGTATTGGCACTGGTGGTAGTATTGTTTTTGTTGTTGTTGTATCATATCACAAGTGATACTGTTGTCTCAAGTAACAAAGATTAATAGCATATTAATACCCTGAACCGTTATTGTTATTATTATTATTATTACTAGCTAGGCCTTCATTTATAAAGAAAACACATCAATTGGTATATCATTGCCATTAAATACCACTTAAGTCCAAATCTAGTGATTGCCAAGAAGATTCCAGTTGGGGCCACAGTTTAGCTAGGGGTGGCACTGATCATGCCAGTGGTCAAACCCGGTGGCAGTAGTGTGAAGGTGTATTGAGGTTTTACTGTCTTATGTCCTGAATGATTGTCCATAACTGAAGGTACCCTGATATTGTATTAGAAAATTCTTAAGAATTCTCTGGTCATCTCTCTGTAAAGTGAAGCTAAATCATAGTTGGATCATGTCACAAAGGTCTAAAACAGAATTTCCAAAAAATAGCAAATTTAAATTTTGAATTCACCTAGTTACAGTTCAATGCTAAACCTAATACAGATGCTGCTGCAGGACCTAAAAAAAGCAGTTATTCATGAACCCCTCTAGTGTTTCTGTACTAAACCAGGAATAGTGGGACAAAATTCCTCCACAGCAATGTAGTACTAGGGTGTTGTACCTTGTTAGCCATTATAGATGCAATGAGACGTCAAGCAAAATGACACTTTTTGCTGGCTAACTAAAACGATCACAATATGAAAGCTTTTGAGATAGCTCAGGCCCTTTCTTCAAGCAAGATGTAATGACTGAAGAAGGGGCATGACCTGCCTCGAAAGCTTTCATATTGTGATCGTTTTAGTTAGCCAGTAAAAAGTGTCATTTTGCTTGACGTCTCATTGCATCCACGGCAATGTGATATTGAATTATAGAAGTGTCTGGTGGCAGTCATTGTAGCTGAAGCTTGTGCAACCAGTTATTAAGTCTAATGGGAAACTTACTGTTGTTTTTCTATTACCAGTTAGTCTTGGATGACTTCATTCTGTTCATAACTGTTCACTCAATAAATGTCATTTATAAAAAGTACTATTTTTTCACTCAGGTGTCCTCTATTTAAGATGAGAGTTTCATTGAACACCTAAAAACATTCAATGACAAAAATGTTTAATATGAGTAAAAGAGAAAATCAGGAAAGGGAAAATATCTTTTTAACAATATATATGAAACAAAGAATAACTTTTTTAAAATTGCTTAGTTGCTTGCTCCAGTTCAAGGTCACAAATGGTGATCCATGGACAGGGTGGCAGACGACCACAGGACTCCACTTATAGCGGACCAATTTAAAATGGTCATTTCACAATGAGCCAAAAGGCCAGGCCAAACAAAGGAGGTGAAATGGATGGATGGCTTATCTCTAGCAGTTTGCAGAAACTGAGCAGATCCAGATTTAGCCTCGGGGTCTACCGCCATTTGTTCTGAAGACAAATTATTTTGGATTCATAAATTTGGTCTCCCATCCCACTCCTTCAAAAGCTCTCTATATTTAGTACATAGAAAAGCAACCTCTGTTGTCAAACATTTGTTGTTTCTTAAGTACTATGAAGTATAAATCATTTATTAAACTCGTACATATGAACTGCTGCCATAGTCTTTCACATTTGCAGCTGTGTACTGGATTAAGCAGATTTGAAGATGGGTGTTTTCCCAAGCTGCATGGCAGATATAAAATATTTCACAAATACTGCTGCCACACGTGACAAAAAAAACATTGATGTAAAGAAATACAAGTCAAGGGGTTTGAGAACGATAGGAAAAGTATGGAATATAAACATTATTAAAGTTTATCCATTTTTATCGAACAATTGCATTTCTTTACTTTCTTTGTTTTTTGGCTGTAGGCATACACGGTATTTTCTAATGTAATAATTATATAAGCAATTCTTACAGAGTAGGTTATTCACATATACCCCACATTTATCTCATACACACATCTACTGTAGTTTCCTATGTCGTTTCCTAACCTCGCTGTACTCCCGAGTTTCCCACAATCCCCAGAGTTCTGCCATTATTGTAGTTCGTTCATGCACAGCCCCAAGTACCTTAAGCAGTGGAGCCACTGAGGCCCAGCAGTTTGTCATTGGATTATACCGGAAGGATGCCATGTGGAATTCAAATCCTTTCTTTGCCTTTTTCCGATACCCTCCAATTACAAAGAGGTAATTATGCAACACAGCTGTAGTGAAATTCCATTTGTCAGCCAGAAAAGGGAGCTTTGAACCCTGGGACCACGTTCCAGTTTCTTCACTGCTTTCAAACAGGTACAAGTAGCGGGCAGCTTCTGTCCCACTACCCTCTCCTGCCGTGAGGTTCTCCTTTTTCAAGGTGCATAGGAAGAGGCTGCCTTCTGATCTCAGAGTAATGATCCTGTTCCTCTCGCTCAGCTCTAGACTGCGACTTACAGAAGACAACTCCAACATGTGTGCACTCAGGTAGCTGTATATTTCAACCAGCATTTCCTCACAGGTAATGGACTTAGCAAAGTCCAAATAGAATTGGTAGTTTTCTGGAGTCAGAACAATTTTTAGAAACCGCAGGCACGCTGAGAGAAAATGATTGGCCAGCAGGTAGTTAGCAGCTTCTATGAACTCCGGGAGGTCCACTTCAGTTACTTCAAGATTTTGGTAAAAGGAGAACTCCAGGAAACTACAAAAGGCTCGGGAAGGAATGTGGGGCAGATCGATGATGTTGTCTTTCATCTCTCTCATCTGGGATTGAGACAAGGCCCTGAAATATTCACTGCACTCGGCCAGCCTCCTAAGATCTGCCTAAAAGAAAGTCAGAATGATATTTTTAGTACATTGATACAAGCATATTCAGGACAGTAATAGTGTTCTTTTTGTTACAATTGAATACATTTTGTGTGGTGCAGAACTGAGAGGGAACAGAGCATTATGGGACAGTTAGCATTAGTAATACTTACCTGACTTACATAAGCTGTTTTTCTTTCATTTTTTATAATAAATTGTCAGTCTGTAAATTGCTGGTTTCCGAGTGTGACATTTTTAGTATTATGCCACATAATGTAATTATCATTTCCTTGAGGTGCCCACGCAAACTGCAGACTTGGCTTTAACCACAAAGTCTTTGCAGCAGCAGCCTCTTGCCACCCACACACACAGCTGTTTGCTACAATGTATGAAGGTAAATGGACAGGTTTTGTCCCAGGTATGAATAAAGACATTATAACTGTGTGACAAAGTGAAGAAGTGTGAGACAGTGTCTCCGGTGATTGCTGCCACGGAAAAACTAGGACTGGGAGATAATAACGCAAAACCAAAACTCAGGGTCAAGACCAGATGTTCAGAAAGATACACAAACATACATAGTACCGGGGCAAACCAAAAGTCAAAACGGAGATTAAAAATCCTTTGAGTAAACTGCAAGTGCCAAAGATATTGAAAAATTAAATTAATTGCTTTTTTGTATCTTTCAGGTTACCAGAAAAGTTTCTTTTACTGTATCAAGGAACAATGTGGGATTGAGGCACTGAAGAACTTCTAAACCTGAGAACATTCAAATGATCTGAGGCCTTCTGGGACCTGAGAGTGACCAGCATAGATACTGGCACATGCATGGATCATCATGGCATTATAATGGAAAAGAATCATAACCCTTTCGGCCCTGACATCCTATTACTAGTACATATATATATATGCAGCCATTTTTGTAATGCACAGGTATGTTTGCAGCCATTGGAACCAGATGTGCTACTATTAGTGCAGCCTGGAGAGACTGGCATACAGTCCGTGAAACACGGAAGTGATACAAGTAGAATTGAAGTATTTGGCAGCTATTGTATAATAATAGTGATCTTTTTTTTTTTTTGTTTTTTCATTTTTGAGCTTCCTAGACACCTCAAAGGTAGAATATCTCACTAAATAATTTTCCCATAAAAACAGAAAATCCAGGGCCGAAAGAGTTAAAAATTTCTAAGCCCTGCATAGTCACACTACACAAAATGTGATGTTATTTTTGGAATAATATCTTAAATATCTTTAATGAATCTAAGGAAAACAACACTGATGCAGCAGAATCAAATTGTGTAATGGTGCACTGATACTTCACCTTTGTCATTATGAATGTGAAAATACATGGAAAGAAAGGAAAGTAAAAATGTACCAAAACAGTGAGATGCCCATGAAAAAAATGTCCATCTCTTCTCCCATTTTCAGAGCCAGCTGTATTAACCGATCTTCAACATCTCACTAACATGAGCTACTGGGCTAAAAGGCTTAGTCATGGTAATCTGAAATGAAAGCCACCATCCCATCTTCATACTAGCTCAGCAAGACCCCAAAACACCCTTTTATATTGCACACTGGTGCTAGTGATATGGATGAGGAAGCCAAAGACTGTATGGATGGTGTTGTAGAGTAAAATCCCAAACCAATATTAAACAAGAGCCAGCAAATCACGTAGAGTTCAAAAGCCTTCTGTTAAAAGATAATAAATAGTTGTATTTGGTTCATGCAGAAGGCGACCTGTTCCTGAGCACAAAGACATTTTTATACATGCTCTAGCTTAACACAGATGAGATTCTTTGACACTCTTGTTTATCCTAATGGACTTTGTCTGGTAATTTCAGTCATGCCCACTTTCTGTTAGGTTACAACCTTTACTCAGTCTGCTCAAAGCCAACATCTTTTGCCATTTTAGTCTCCTATCATTTTCATGCCCCCTTATTGCTAATCCTCCACCCAGTCTTTGACCTCGGCCTTCAGGTTGTCATTTTACATTGCTGGAGTGGTTACATGTAAGACTTTGTGCATCTCAGTGCATTCCAGTGTTTTGACCATCTAAGGCTCAGTGCAGTTCAGTGCTTAACCTGTACAATACAGGGGGTCCTCGTGTTACAACGTCTCGACATATGATGTTTTGAGTTTACAACATTCACTCCCATAAAAACTTTAAAAAAATTGAGACGTGAGTGTTTCGGCTTACGCCGTTAGCATCGTACTTACGGACTACGTAGGCGAGCTAGTTTGGTGGCGCGCAGTGGAAGAATACACAGTAACGCAGCGTATGAGTGAGGGAGTTGGCAAACTCATTTGGTGGCACGCGGAGGAAGTGTTCCGTTTGTGTATCTTTGTTTGGCAACTTTGTGGCCCTTATCATGGTTCCTAAATGAAAGTCAGAGTCTTCAGACGGTAGTGCTTCGAAGAAGAGGAAAGCCATCACGATGGAAGTGAAATTAGACATTGTAACGAGATCAGAAGGAATAAAGGTAAGGAATTTTTTTTACACTCGTTTTTTTCTGTTACTACAGTACAGTGTACAGTACAGTATATTTATGTCCTTTTCCTTTTTTCTGTGGCTTAGTTGTGTTTTTATGTTCTAGATTATGATTTTGCAAATGTGTTAGGATAGATAAGTGACGTAGGGTAGGGTGTGTTTCGACTTACACTAAAATTCGGGTTACATCACTGTCGCAGGAACGGAACTGTGTTGTAACCCGAGGACCCTCTGTATACTTTAAAAATAATAATAATAATAATACGTTGTGAGGTGCAAAATTACAAAGCAATAGAAGTGCTTAATTAAAATGATAACTTAATCATTATTATACATTCTAATGACTGTGCATACTCTATTCTAATTATCCAGTGTCACTCAGTCATTTCCCAACCCGCTATATCCTAACTACAGGGTCACGGGGGTCTGCTGGAGCCAATCCCAGCGCACAAAGGGTGCAAGGCAGGAAACAAACCCCGGGCAGGGCACCAGCCCACCACAGTTATCCAATGTGTTTGTATGTAAAAATATGCAGTAAATATTCATGTAGATGTATTTCCATAATGGCAGATCTTTGGGGATGCTGGCCCTGAAAGCTCTGAAGGTGGAGTTGCAGAAAGATCCTGCACTGACCTGGTTAATAAATGGCGAGGTGGTCACTACCCACCAAAGGCCCACTCCTTTTCCTTTATCATGTAATCAAGGATTGAAAAAGTGTATCTTTGATGTGTTGGAAGAGGTTTCAAGTATAAATGTAGGTGTCCAACGGGGTGCATGCAGTCTGATACATACTAATTTCCATCCATCCATTTTCCAACCCATTGAATCCGAGCACAGGGTCACGGGGGTCTGCTGGAGCCAATCCCAGCCAACACAGAGCGCAAGGCAGGAACCAATCCCGGGCAGGATGCCAACCCACCGCAGGACACACACAAACACACCCACACACCAAGCACACACTAGAGACAATTAATACATTAAAATGTTTTCATCTTTTAGTTATGTACATGGTTTTTGTGCGCTAATATGAGTTTACGCCAGTCTTACTTACATTATAAACATTTCATTTCTCTTATTTTTTAAAGTAATGAGGTATTTTTGAAATAATGGATTATCTTCTTTAATGCCATATACCACTCGGGTAAAGCTGTAGAATTATTCAATTATCCTATGTGTTAACAAAGATTGTCTTTTCTTTTTTCGGATAAGCTGGTTGAAGTGTTAAACACTGCCTTGTACACAGCCTTATACATTCTGAACATTTCCTGTTATCTAACAGAATAACATGGCAAATCATTCAATGTCATAATCAAATATTTTAACTGCACATATCGGTTAGAACATTAGACAACGTTTGACGAAAACAAGCCGCTCAGCCCAACAAATAGCTTGCCAATCCTACTCACTTCATTCCTCCAAAATTACATCAGGTTGAGGTGTGAAGGTCCAGAAAGTCTTTCTCTCTACCATACTGCCACATGGGTATGTCTATTAATGCACGGAATTGCATTCTGTTACCACTGTACTTTTTGAATATGACTCATTGTTACAAAACAGATGTCCGCTTCAACACATTCTTCAAATTCAGATAAGGAAAACAGAAGTTTCTAGACATGCTAGTCCTGCTCACAGATCATGGTGACGTGCTGCATGTTGATTAGCACTTGCAAGTAAGGATTTCAGTGTACTCTGTACATGTGACAATATTGACTCTATAAATCTACAATTAATTAAATCACAGAATAATTAACTATATTTGGTTTGAGGTTGGGAGCACAAACTGATACGGCACGCTGCTGCACCCACCACTCAATGAACCACCTCAGGATCTCAAATTAGGACCCGAGTGCAGCACCACACTAGTTCGAATGGAGTGGGACAGTGAGAGGTTTATTTTTTACTAGGCTGACCCGCCTTTTAAGGCGACCGACTTTTAAGTTGACCACTTCTTAAGGCAATTCAATATGTAGATCAATTTGCTATTTTATACAAACTCATTAATTTGGTTATATTGCATTTGAGCGGTATTACTTTAATACTCGTAGTTTCTGTTATTTTTGTGATGAAATTTAAACTTTTTTTCTATATTGAGGTCGCCCTTTTGAACCCCCCTGATATTTACTACGCGGTGAGGCATTTGTACTCCATCAACATTATTTCCAGAGACATAATTTTGTCTATTTTTCCAGCGCATCTCGCTCACATCATGTCGCTTCGTACCGCAAACTGCAAGTAGTAAGTCTGTGATAAGCGGAATACCGCTACGCTTTCCACTCACGGGACGGAAGGACAATCCTGACCACTTTTATATAGTAAGAAAGAAGAAGAAGATATCGCACAGTCTGGAGTAGAAAATCATCTTTTACCTGGAAAAATGAAACTACAAATCCCATCGTGCATTGCAAAATGGACGGGGCGTGTGTGAAACTCCGCGCCTGCGTAGCACTCACGGGACGGAAGGACACCCGACCGCTTTTATATAGAAGGATGGTTGGCTGGAGTGGCAATCCTGTCGCCAACCCCCAAGATTTCCCTGTAAGTTGGATGACCTGTTTGCATTACTGGATGCAGATTAACGTCAATACCCAGGATGGAGCAGTTGCAGGTTAAGGGCCCAACTGAGTGGAATCACTTCTAGCATTTATGGGATTCGATCTGGCAAACTTCTGATTGCAGGCACAGATCTCTAGCCTCAGAGCCACCACTCCGCCTCATTTGGCTTGCTACTCTATAAAATAACAAGTTGAACTGTTAAGCAATAAGTCATTCAGACTCTTTCCATCTTCCTCTTCATCTTTTCCCTTTCGATGTGCCTGATCAGCCTTCTCCAAACAGCTCGGTCCTGCAGCTCCTTGCTAGTCAAGCCCTTTTCCTTCAGACCTTCTTTTACTTTATCCATCCATTTCTGCTTTGGCTCACAGCTGTCTTAATGTGTGGGCACTGGATGGAGGCCCACGATGTTTCTGACGCCTTTGTATGTTTCCATTTTGCTATCAAAACAGGGGCGCCAGCGTGCTACTTTACCCGGGGGCCTATGATGCTGGAAAGACAGCCCTGCTTTCCCTTCCCCTGTAGATCCATTCCCATCACTGTTTTATCCACATATTGACTTTCTCTCCTCACCACATGTCCATACCACTTTAACCTACTGCCCTGTACTTTCTTAGCTATCTGTCCCACTTTTGTGTACCTCTGATTGTCTCGTTTCTTATTCTGTCCTTTTTAGTTACTCCCCACATCTATCTCAACATTCTCATTTCTGCCACATTTAACTTAGCCAGAACTTTAAAGAAGAAATCAATCTATTAAAACCCTTTCCATTATTTTAAAAACAGAACTGCAGTAAGCCATTAATGGCAGTATATGCGTGTGATGTATTCTGTGTGTGTGTAAAATTTTATTTCTGTCAGTCTGTTAGATCAAAACTACCACACCTATTTCTACAAAGTTTTGCAGTTATTATCTGGTATAGTCTAACTTAGAATACAGGCTAGTTAAAATTTAAGTGTTCAACAGATAAACTGAAAACTGAGACAACCTCACTAAAAGTTGCCATTATAAGCTGAAAATGAAACAGCATGATATTTTCACTAGATGGCAGCAACAGGCCAGTAGTGTCCCTAAGTGAAATTGCTTAGAAGGAATGGCACATGAGAACCCCCACACCTGTTTGGACAAAACTTGACCGTTTTTCCTGGTATGGTCTAAATTAGAATCTAAAAGTTGACATTTTCTACATGAAAACATTTATAAATAAATAAATAAAAACTGAGACCAACCTGACTAAAAGTTGCCATTTCTGCAGGACTTTATGCCTTTTAACCTTAATATCTCCAGAACACAACCTGATATCAATGAAAGTTTTACTTTCATTGTGTAACCAGTCAACACCAATTTTTGGTGCTAATGTCGACTTCAAAAGTTATTGAGAATTTTGAAATACTTAAGTATGTTGAAGGAGATCAAGATTTTTATGTTTGTCATTTTAATATCTCCTTAATGATTGATCATATCAAAAATGTGTTTTTTTCTGACTGCTCATTTTATGACAAACAAAACCGATCACATTCAGTTTTTGCCTGGGGCAAATGATAAGCAAGCCAGCTTCCCATTTGTGACAAGATCTGTGCTTGAGCTGGAGTAACCAAAGTCTTTTGAGACAGCAGGAGAGGGGTTGGGCACTTTGTGGGGGTCCGGCCAGAAGCACCACTCAGGGAGGAGGAGGGTGTATGTGCCACTTGCCCCTCATTTCTCTCAGTGATTGAGTTGTGCGTTATGACTGGGGTACATTCTACACGCTCTATAACATTTTTTGCATCTTCTGATGCAAGCCAAGGCACATTATCAGCAATGTGATCTGAGGCCATTGGGTGTTTCTGGTCTTTTGACACCCTCAAGCTGCAGCTTTCTCCCACAGATCTGCTCACTTGAGTCAGAGCCTCCTCGAGGCTTTCTCTGCTGCCTCAGTGCTATTATAGATGGCCCTCCTCTTCCTCCTCTCGCCATAGATGCCTAGTATGGTATAAGCCCTGCAGAGAGATTGTCCTGCAAAGCCTCTACATCCTACCTCCATGGGCAAGCACCTTGCCTGCCAGCCATGTTTGCTGAAGTCACTGACTAAGCCTTCATGCTTCTCTCTCACTCTCACTTGCTCAAAGGGCACCTTCATTCAGTCTTCCCATGGCATGGTGAGTTCCAGCATAACTACACTCTTTGTAGTTTCTGACACCACAACAACATCTAGTCTAAGGGTAGTCTTGGTGATATGCCCAGGAATCCTGAGCTGCCTGCCCAAGTCTACTGTCAACTGCCAGTCCTGTGCGGTATAGAAAAGCCCTGAGCTAGGCTTATATGTTCCTCTTGCTTCCTCTCCAACTCTAATGAAGCTCATGGTCTGCTTTAGGGGCTTTATCCTGTTGCAGCTGGTGATGGCACTACCGGTGCTTTCCGCAATTGTCTTAAGCACCTGGTCATACTGCCAGCGATAGTGGTCGTCTCCCAGAGACTTTGACCAACTCAGGATATCCTCTAAATTCCCTTTTCTCCCATACAGGGAGCATGCTAGTGTATCAACCAAGCCTCAGAAGTGCAGACTGGACCAAAAATCCAATACAGTCTGCCCACGAGATCTTCCTTTCTACTACTTACTCCCACCTAGTCCAGGCACCTTGTCTCATTGCTACCACTTTACTGGACCTCTACTCCTCCACTGCTGTTCTCACCTCACTCAGGACTAGGCACTTCCACTCTTTCCCCTGAGCCTTGTCATAACAGGGGGTTGTGACTGATCCAAGCCCTGCTCTTCCTCTGGCTACTGCTCCCACCCCAGCGTAGCTGTGACTCTATCTGCTCCATTGCATCCTCTGCTTTCCACCATTACCCCTGTCCCATAAACTTTAGGGTCATTAGACTTTCAGAACTTCAGCACCCCTCTTGCTCGCAAGACCTTGAACTCTTCCTCAATGGATTCTCAGTTTGCAAGTGTTCCCATAAAGGTCGATGCTGCTCGACCGAGTCCCCTCGGGTAACAGCCAACTCTCCTTTCTAGGTCTGAAATTGTCGATATCGGAAATTTGTAGAGGAGCAAAAGCCAAAGGATCTTTGGTGAAATCCCATGCTAGTATATCTAATTGGATTTTCAATATTATTACTGAACTACTGAGATAATTCTTATTACCGTTTTGTTCTTTTGTGCATAATTACTTCCATTGCTCTTGCACTTAATTTCACAGTAAAGTTTTACTAAGCCTTAATAAGCTTAGAAGTACTAGATGCTTAATAATACTGTACACGTATTTCTGCTGCTGTGAGGAGGTCATACATCTTAGATCTACTCTTTATTTAATTTATGCATTAAGCATACGTTTTTATCAATTTTCCAGGTGATGCCAAGTCGAACAGCTAGTATTAGACTAGTGGACTAGTGTCGGTCCAGCCTGGAAGTGAGAGGTCCAGTCGGGGTAAGGACTCCACCTCTGAGGATACACAAGCGAGGCCAGCACATCGGCAATACGAAACCTCCGAAGAAAGAGTCACTCGCTTAGCCGCTAATACAGAAGCGAGGCAAGCACACTGGCAAAAGGAAACCTCCAAAGAAAGACAGACGCTTAGTCGCTAATGCACAAATGATGTAAGCACATCAGCAAAATGAATCCTCTTAGGAGAGAGACGCCGAGAGTAGTTCCCTTTAATTACCTGACATCTCTACATTTCAATTTTTTTTCTGACAATTTCAATAGTTTCTAGGACCCTGGACTTTTTACAGCATAGGCTTACACAGCTAGTGTATATATATATATATATATATATATATATA
>JANRMT010062792.1:29993290-30047722 GCA_026402145.1 Polypterus bichir lapradei | reverse complement strand
CTCAGCCACCCGCAGAGTTACCTGAAATGAGTGTCCACTTGTCCATATTGTGGCCAGCTCCTCCGTCTCCCTTCCAGATGAGTAAACTGCCAAAGCCGGTGGTCTGTCCAGTGACCCCTGTACATTGTTGATTTCACGGCAGTTCTCAGAGATACCAGGACCAAGCAGCCATATGCAGACAGCAGAGAACACTTTCTGTAGCCATCTGAAGATGGTTGTAATCCCCCAAGCAAAAACAGTCCAGAGAGAAAATGAGGATTGAAATGGTGGGCTCATTTGTGTTTGTATGCTTTCTTTGACTTAAGATGTAATACTTTTTTTCACGTTGATAAAGGTTTCTACAGTAGTTTTGAAACGATTAATGGTCTGCTTTTCTGTATTGAACTGAATGTTGAAATGAAATGCAGAACACATTTATTATAAGACGATTAATTTAATTTCTGAAAAACAACTTCCATGATAAAGAGTTGCAAGCCAACATCACATACTCTCTTCAGTGATACTAGGACATATACAGCAGCTATAATCACACTCATTTTATTCCTGAAATACTGCTCTTCTGTTCAGATCACAACAAAGGCCTATAGCAAGACGGAAGACAAAAAAAAATTTACAGACCAAACTTGGTACAACCTGAAAGGCCCAGAAAACAGAGTTAGTCCAGGATTTACAAAACAAAATGGAGTAGAAAAATATAAGCTGCAGCTTTGAAAGGCGCTACGATTCAGCAGTTCTCATGGCTTGGGCTGAAGCTATTTTAAGACAACGTCAGGCGGCTGGAAGCCCCTCAGCCACACGGCCTCTGAAATCTGATGCTTCATCAGCAGAGGAAATGCGAATGTGGCCCTTAGTGAACATTCCCGCAGTACGCTGTTCCAGGGTTTCACTTGTTTCTCCTTTCGTTATTGAATCAGGACCTGTGGTGAAAGATTAAAATAACTGGGCAATTATAAATAGCATTGTATTAATATAGTAGATTATACAATACAGCACAAACACATTTTAAAACTAGTAGGCGTGTATTAGTGAAGACGTGCAAGGGCAAAAACAACGTAACAGTGGGACACTCCCTTCATTCAATTCAGGTCAGGAGAAGCCGGAGATCAGCCAAGCAGCACTACGGGCAAGGCAGGAAACAGTCCTGGGCAGGGTGCCAGTCCATCGCAAGGCCCCCCTACACACACAGATGTTCACATCTTTGATAATGTGGGAGAAAACCAAAGTACGAGGAGGAAGGATCACACAGACACAGGGAGAACACGCAGCCTCCACTGGACAAGAGCAAGCTGTAGGATTCAAACCCACGACACAGGATCGAGGAGACAGCATTGTGAACTACAGCACTAAAAGAAAGGGAAGAAATAAATAGAGAGGTTAGTCTGACTCTGGAAAAAAAACAAAAATAGAGAAGGTGGTTTGAGCTGTGTAGCTTTCATTGTGTGTGTGCCAAAAGCATGGTTTTCTTTTCTGTTTTTATTCAGCATGGGAATAGCTTTAGCCTTTTACTGTATATATATTTGTATTCATTTTAAGGATTTCATTACAATTGGTAATCAGTAGGACATTCAGCAGGATTATTTTTTGCTCAAATTTGACTGAAATACTCTCAGGGAGTATAACAACAGTGATGCTGGGACTCTGAATTAGACGAAATATTTTTTGACAATTTCCTGACCTGACATCTTTCTTAAATAAACCAATGCATATCTAGAATTAGAGTACTTGTATGTACTTAGTTCTTTCAACATGCGGCATGCAAGTGTCTGAAAACAAAATGACTTTTACAGTAGCATTCTGGTTCTGTAGAGGGGGCAAAGGTTACAGATGCATATAGCGTCTATGCCAGTGCCATCAGTCACAGAGAAACTGGTGAAAAGCCTTGCAAAAGTGTTCACGTGCAGCCTTAAAGACACAGCTTCGGTCCAGGCAGCCCATCTTGGTTGGCAGTGGTAGATAGGACAGGTCTGCCGGGCAAACTGACAGTTTGGATTTATCAGCATGGCATTGTACCACACACCTTCTGGCCACTGCTGATATATGAGGTCTCAGTAACAACCGTGGAGGGCTTCAAGAGGAGGGTAAGCCATTACCTTCACAGGTGCCTGGGTCTTCCCTGAAGCCTCAGCAGACTCACTTTGAATGGTCATACAAACAAGCTTGGGCTCTCCTTTCAGCAGTCTGCATGAGATGTTAATGGCAGCTTGTGCAAGGAAGGTGATGCAGTACAGGTGTTGCAATGACCCCAAAGTTTCTGATGGCGTTGACTGGATGGCAGTGGAGAGTGCAAGGCGTGCAGGAGCTGGCTGAATCCCCTCTGTGGCACAGAGAGTTGGTGGGTGGTGTAGTCACTGAGAAGGCTGGTCTTGGCAGTGGCATGGTGGTGCAGTCAGTATAGGCAGGTTCAAAGCAAGGACTGGCACAGCAAGAAGCGCAGATGGGTGTGGCACGCAAGGAGCATGGCAGTGCTAGAACACAAGGTCACATGGTCTGAGCTCTGCAAAACTAACATCCAACAGACTGCTTTCCCAAACTGATGTGCTGTCTAGCCGACCCAACCTCTACAAGTGAAGCAAGGTGGACATTCCAGCCTGCTCGTTGTGCCAAAGAAGAGGGACACTGAAGCAAATCCTTAGCGGTTGTCCCATAGTGAGGTTAGATGAAAAAAAAAATCAGCAAATTGTATTTTTTGTAATGAACAAACATATCCATTACTGAAGAAAAATACTTAAAGTGAATATGAAATGAAACTAGTATTTGGAATGGAACTTCACAATTATTACAATGGGACTGAGGATTGGTACATTTCCAGTGTTTAGGACTTTACATGTTACAGTAAATGATCTCTCTCTGCAGGACCCCAATCAAAGTTAGATACGTGACTGTAGACGTTCAAAGATCCAGCTCTCGAGTCTCAGTCCTTGGTACAATGAGGACAAGAGGTTCTGTTTGGAAGATGCAGCAGTCACTAATCCGTGTTCTCACGTCTGCCTCAAATCATGTGGCTCCATTCAGGATGTTCATGGCATGGGCCTCTCCCAGCTAATGATGTTGATAACAGTCACTACAATGACTAGCACATCATAATAAACGGAATGCAGCAAGGTTGGACTTTTTTAATACATTAAATACACAGAAACAACATTTCTCCAATAGGATCTTAGGGTGTTAATAAATAAGTGCAGCCTGTACAATAAAATCCTTCTATGAAAAGGGACAGCAATTCATAAAAATGTTTTCTGTCCAAGTATCAAAAAATGTCACGTACATCGCTGTGATAATAGATAGACAGTCACTGTATTATAGATAGATACTTTATTAATCCCAAGGGGAAATTCACATACTCCAGCAGCAGTATACTGATACAAAAAACAATATTAAATTAACGAGTAATAAAAGTACAGGTAAAACAGACAATAACTTTGTATAATGTTAACATTTACTCCCCCGGGTGGAACTGGACTGCTTTTATACTGTGGCGTAAATTCAGTTTTTTTCAAGCTCTGTCTAGGCACTCGACTCACTTGGCTGAGCTCGTAATTTGTGATGAGATATCCTCAAGCAGCCCTCAATTCTAAGACAAGATCTGTCAAAACTGAACTTAGGTAGGTTGCACAAAACCTTCTAACAGATATTTTTGTCCTTGTTACTGATTTTTTTCCTCAAAAGAGATATTTCAGGTTTTCTTTTTATTCACGCCTTGCTAAAACTGAAAATGGCACCGTCATTTGATCTTTAATTCAACAAGGAGTTCAGTTTAAATCCATCATGGAAAGAGCACAGTTGAAGCATAACTTTGGTATTTTTCAAGTCTGTTATTTCTTCACAAACTTGGTATAAATGCATTTGCTATGTAAAACTGTGTTCCGGTGTTAGGAGCTTTCTTTAATTTTAAACAAGTACAGTATCTCTCCTGCTCTGGTGCTTTAAAATGGAGGGAATACTTAAAAACGTAGAAATATGTCTGTTTCTCAAGCCAAGACAATGTTTTATCCTTTAAGTTTCTATGGGACTTGAACCGAGACTGAAGAAGAACTGAAACACAGGCGATGCCTGCTGCCATTCTGATGAACAAAAAAATCTTAACAGCATTTGGTAGTACAGTTTGATTTGATTTTTATTTTACATATAGTCTTAATATGGTTTAAACAATCAAAAACTGCAGTCCCGTAATTAGGAGAAATTATTAAAGAAGTAGCAGAGCAAATAATTCACATATTGTTAAGTTGCTTTAGTCACATTTATACAAAATATATTCCTTTTAAAAGAAAGTTCAAAAATACAGTGAAGTACATAAAAACAAACTGATGGACAGGCCAGTGCACAAAACCAGTTTTAAAAGATAACCCCCTGCCATAATTCTGTCCTGCAGTTTTGTGAGACTATGATTTGCTCTCTTTCACAACTATAAAATACATTAAGGCATCATTCTAAGGTCCTTTTTTTTTGTTTCAAACCCATTTCTCAGCATTGACTGTTGTTAACCTTTCTGGCAGCGTCTGACTTGCTACTGAGCGCTGTTACTACTGCAGGTTGTAACAAAGAACAGAAATGCAGTGCAAGTTTGGTTAGAAAAAGAAACTGAAATTCACACCAACTCGTGTGTTCAGATGAATGTTTAACCACTCAAAATACACTCACCGGCCACTTTATTAGGTACACCTTACTAGTACCGGGTTGGACCCCCCATTGCCTTCAGAACTGCTGTAATTCTTCGTGGTATGGATTCAACAAGGTGCTGGAAACATTTGTCAGGGATTTTGGTCTATACTGATATGACAGCATCACGTAGTTAATGCAGATTTGTCGGCTGCACATCCATGATGTGAATCTCCTATTCACCACATCCCGAAGGTGCTCTATGGGATTGAGATCTGGTGACTGTGGAGGCCATTTGAGTACAGTGAACTCATTGTCATGTCTAAAAAAACAACGTGGGATGATTTGAGCTTTGTGACATGGTCCATTATCCTGGAAGTAGCCATCAGAAGATGGGTACATTGCAGTCATAAAGGGATTGACATGGTCAGCAACAACAATCAGGTAGGCTATGGCATTTAAGCGATGCTCAATTGGTACTAAGGGGCTCAAAGTGTGCCAAGAAAATATCCCTCACATCATTACACCTACACCACCACCAGGATGGATCCATGCTTTCATGTTGTTGACACCAAATTCTTACTATCCGAATGTCGCAGCAGTAATTGAGACTCGAGCAATGTTTTTCCATTCTTCTATTGTCCAATTTTGGTGAGACTATGTAAATTGCAGCCTGAGTTGCCTATTCTTAGCTGACACAAGTGGCACCCAGTGTGGTCTCCTTTTGCTGTGGCCCATCTACTTCAAGGATCAACATGTTGAGATGTTCTTCTGCATACCTCCTTTGTAATGAGTGGTTATTTGAGTTACTGTTACCTTTCTTTTAGCTCAAACTAATCTGGCCATTCTCCTCTGACCTCTGGCATCAATAAGGCATTTTCACTCTGAGAACTGCCACTCACTTTTAAATCTCAGTAAATCCTAGAGATGCTTGTGCATAAAAATCCCAGCAGATCAGCAGTTTCTGAAATCTCAGACCAGCCTGTCTGGCACCAACAACCCTACCATGTTCAAAGTCACTTAAATCAACTTTCTTTCCCATTCTGATGCTCGGTTTGAACCTCAGCAGGTCATCTTGACAAGGTCTACATGGCTAAATGCATTGAATTGCTGCCATCTGATTGGCTAATTAGGTACTTAGGTTTACAAGCAGTTGAACAGGTGTACCTAATAGAGTGGCTGGTGAGTGTATATAAAAGTGAATGGAAACATTCAGAACAAGTTGGAGATGTGTAAAGGATGCAGACCACTCAGGACAGCCATAAGCAGCAACCGCTGAAGAGAAGAGAAGAGAAGAGCAATGATAGAGGAAATCGCTTTACAATGAAGAATGATTGTTGACTTGCAGGTGATAAGGTGAAACAAGCATTGCAGGTCTATTGCCCAATCCAAATGAAAAGCATTTAGAAGCTGGTAAACTGTCGGTGTCGACATACAGAGAATGAGCAAGGCCATAATGAGAAGTAATCGATTTACACGTCTCTAACATGACAAAAAATATTTTGAAAAATAATTCTGAAGAACCCTAGTATACTGTAAGGAAAGCCAAGCTCCTCACCCAACAGGTTAGGTAACACAGCCACAGCTCTCAATCTCATCTGACAAAGAAGCTGCTAGAAAAAACTGCTCAAAACCTGGCCAAACAGAACATGAAACAACCAGAAAAGCTAACTAACAATCAAGAAATTAAATGCTTGAAAGACTTTACAAAGCTTCTTAATGTGGTTATTGTTGCACATATGAAAATGGTTTTCCTCTGTAGAGTCTCCTTTATTTCATCAGGATCAGGTTAGAGGTCCATAGGACATGCAAACTAGAGTTTGAGACTGTGGAGTATTCTGAATTCTATCGACTACTATTCTAGTCAAAAGGAATGTTGTTATGGAATGAACTGATGCTTCGCACTTAAAAAAACATTTTCCTACTATCTTTCAGGAACTGTAATCTGAATTTCTTTAGCGTTCCTTTTAAAGTTAAAAATAAATTCTGTTCAGTATTGAACATACTTTAGTTACAGTATATGTCGACAAATTAATAAAAGATCAACTTTTATTATGGACATATACTGGCAACTGGTGTGGCAGCAAGCATGATGTATGTGGACTTGTGTCAGATGTTTAGCACTTTTTCGTTTTGGAATGAAAAACAATTAATATGCAACAGCAATATGTTGCACCTGGGCTTATAAATCACATTTGGTCCAGTGCCATCTAATATGCTGAACAAGTAATTTGTTAATGTCAATAATAGATGATTAGATTAGATTCAATGAGAACACAGGATAGGAGGCATGGCATCATTGAGTGGGGGGGGGATGGAAGCACAAAACCAGAAGTGTGACTGTTCATTTTGTTTCATGGATAACTGATCACTTAATTATTTTATAAAAATTTAATCTCCATCTGCTGGCTTGGGTCTGCAAGTGAGGATTATGGATTTTGAGAAGAACAATCTTCTGATCTGACAGGGAAGGGTGGGAGAGAATAAGTGAGACCTTTGCTTGGCAAATACATAACCAATTTGTAACTGGGATTTACGGCATGGAGAAAATAAAAGAGTATTCCATGACTATGGAAGAAATTCAAATTTTAAAAAAACAATCAATGGTGGAAACAGAATTGATCAAAGTCCAAAACTAAAACGCTGAACTATTTGCAAATTTGCAATGCTAGTTACAAGGAGGAGAGTTGAGAACCTCGATTAGTAAGTACGGTCACTATAGGATTTCCTTGTGGAGAGTCTTGACAAACCAGACTGAACAACCATTAAATGGGAAAAGACCTGAATAAACAGCAGATGCCTACCAGTCAATGCTTAAGAGATGATGGGTACAACATAAATGTATACAGCACAACGTTTTACTTTCTTCAAAACTGTATTTATAGGCTTCCTTTTCAAGGATGTCAGTATGCTGTAGTAAAGGTCTCTTTGTAGAACTTTTTTTGTCATACAGCTATTAGCACATCTTAAAAACTGGATGATGAGAGCACGGGAATTGACCACATTGATACTTTCTGTGGGCCTTTTCAATATTGGAAACCATCTCATCCATGCTCTGGCCCAAAAAAAAAAAAAAAAAAAATTTCAATGGTCCCCATCTTCCTTTTCTACCAGTGTTGATTTTTAGTTGTTTCAATTATACTCTGCAAGACTCTAATTTCATCAGTATGTTGGGAAATTCAGAGTTCCAAGAATATACCTATTTTTAAATTCTGGAATTAGTCTAAACTTACAAGTAACTTCTGCTCACAAATCAACACAATGAGCCTGGCTATTGGCCTTATGAGCGTTCATTTGTTCCATAAAGAGACTCTTTATCTATCATCTTGTAATAATCAGGGACATTCACAAGAATGTGCCGCAGGCCTCAAGGAGTCTGTTGATGAGTCAAAGGTTTCTGAATGGGTCCTGCAGGCTGCCCAAGACATCCAGCAGCAAGATAAGTAGCGTCCAAGAGCACTCATTTCGGATAGTCAGCAGTAGGGGGTTTAACAAATGTGACGAGCTGAAGAGAGTGCAGTAGTCTTAGCTCAAGGAATAAGCTGCCAGCATTAACAAGGTGCTTCATAGTCCTGTTAAATGCACTTTTATCATTTTATTGATTTTTTGATGATTTTACTGTACTTTTATAATTATTTTATTAATGTGCTTAGATTGTTTTATGTGGTATTCACATGACAAGAGATGTCACAGTGGCGCCTCCAGTGTGCAGTTGTGCAAGTGGAAGCAATGCCATTTGCCTTGGGCCTAATAATTTGTGAAGTGTACCACTGGAACCTGCATAAAAAAACTAATAAATAGCTTTGGAAAAACAAATCATAACTAAATATTGTCACATACAAGCAAAGTATTTCTAGTCTCCTGCTGTTTGCTTTATAATTCTGAAATGCTTTAAGAAAATGTTGATGATAATGACATGATTTACTCTACTGTATACTGTCATAGTCTGCACTTGTATTGTGGTCATGGTAATTTAACATATATATTGCACATTTCAAAAAAAAATGTAAAAGTCTATCAATACATTCATTTACCGTTACCTTTGACTGTACATTCATATATTTGTAATAATTTAATTTTGACAGCAAAAAATAAAAAGGGGTGGAAAATGTATTAATAAACCAGAGGAGCATCTTCACACATGATCTTTGCTACACCCTGGATGTTTGTCTCTTTCCTACAGAAAATGAACCCTATAGATGAAGCGCCATAGTATCAGGTGGCAAAACAGTAAATCCCAAATGAAGATCTTGACTTGACATTTCTAGACACTAACACGGACCTACTGTTCTCCAACATTTGTTCCCATTTCTTGAATAAAATGGAGGTGAATATTCAGAATTGCATTGCAATTTTTATGCTGAATAATAAATTACTCTAAACAAAATGTTGATATAGAAAATTGTAATAATTAGCATATTTTTGCCCTCTCTTTCTATGTTTACCATCTTTCTTTTATTTCTAAGGACGTTTGGCCTTGACTGTTTCAGCAAAGGTTATAGTGACTTACTTTATGTAGGCACCATTTTTTGAAGGACTTACAGGTCTAAAATAAATAATTACTGTAAAAAAAATTAAAACAGACTGTGCAAATGGTGATAGCTGGAATCAGAATACACAGAAGCTACTCCGAGAAATACAATCTCAAATAGTCTTTCATCTGGCCTCCTTGAAAAGACAAAACGACTAAGCAAACAATGCTTTCTGCTGGAAGTAAGCCTCAAATCGACACAGGGCATAGTCCTGAAAAAGAATAAAAAGACATCAACAAGGTTATTAAAGTCTGGCACATCATAAACTGACACCATACATTATACACATTTAATGACGTTTTCAGTTACTAGTGATGAGGCATGAATACCATGTACTGAATGGGAAAGCAATATTAAATATGCCTTTTATAATCTGTTTGGAGTCTTCCTATAACCAGGTTTAGATGGTACCTAGAATATCTCAAAGGCATGAAAATGACACTTTAAGAAGAAAAAAAATGAGTAAAACAAAGAAAGATGAACACATGGAAATAGGGAGAAAGAGTCTGAAGCAAGTGAGCCTCAATTGAAGGGGCTCTATGTTCAGAGAGGCATTTTTAGGTGTTGAACAGTGTCTTTTTATATGACTAAAATACAACAGACTGCAATCCACCTTTGGTTTGGGTAAATACTTTCAGTTGCTACCTGTCAGGAAGATTGTATGCTTATTTGAAGGTTCATTTTGGTTAAATGAAATAGTGGATAGTAAGAAGTCATCCACAAATCCATTTTCTAAACTGCTGTTTTAGCGCAGGCTCCGGAGGAAACCAGTGTCTATGCTGGAAAGATAAGAGACGGTCACATCAAGTCCATCAAAAGGCAAAACCCCTCACTTACATACAGGGCCAATTTAGAGTCTTAGAATGTGAAGACAGAGTGGCTGTACTCAATTACCACACACTCACTTGTGAACCTCAAGATAACAGTATGATAAGGTAATATACCAACCCTACCCCCAACAGATGCGACTCTCGGGTCTCCATGAAGATCATAAACGGATGAGGAGACACCCTAGATGGATTGCTACGCACATTTTAAACAGTTTCCATTTAACTCAAGGTATGCAAAAAAAAAACCCAGCAAATAAAGGGCTGTGGGCCTCAAAGTAGTGGCCCTGGAACTCCCCACTCTCATACCATCATATCAACGATACCTGGGTGAGCACAGGCTGACCACTCTGTGCAAAGGTCAAAAAAACTGGCCCATTCATCTGTGGCCAGGACAGATTCTACATTTCTCTTTCTGGACCAGAGATCTGGCTGTCAACCAGAATCACTCTTCCAGTGCCCCAGCAACACTTTCCCAGGGAGGCCAAGAAGTGGGATCTTTCAATACTAATACCTCTAAATAGGCCCAGTATACACAAGTCTAGAAGTGTGTGCCAATGTACCCTCTAATGTTGTCTTGTCCTAGGTTACTTCCTACCTTATATCTAAATATGCCTCCCTAAGGTCCTACTGGAAAGATCTAATATATTTTCGGTGAACAAAACATGATAGAGGATAAATACACAGAAAATAATAGCAATAATTCATTACTTACCATGTACCCAAACTCTATAGTCGATAATTTAGCCTGTATAATAGACCATAAACCCCACATAAAATGTGAAGCCAACGCAAATCTAAAATAATAAACAAAAAATGTACATGTAATGAATATTAGATAAGTATAATGGTTATCATAACTGCTTTACTTTATAACAAAAATTATTGCATAAAAACAGCTGTAAAAAAGAATGGTTCTAATTCCTTTAAAGAAAGAACTTACATCTCTCATTATCTCACCTATTTGATTCTATGATCATTTCTTCTTCAATTTTTGCTTGATCTTCATGTGCTATATTTGCATTGTTTATGGCATTTTCTGACAAGTAATGACGAATAAAATGCAGCTGCAGCAAAAAAATAAAGAAATAAAATAAAAATAGTTAATACAGAAATGCGAAATATTGGGAGACAGGCATTATATTGGGAAAGACACTGTAGTGTCCATACAGTTTAAATATTGAATATTATGTAAAGACTAATTTGCTTCCTATAAGTACAAGGATACATTTTCTTAGAAGATCTCATTATTTATTGCAGCCCTGACTAAATAAACATTTAAATATGTTACTTAGTATTTACAATTTTTGGTTTGCACTTCAATTGTTGTATAGTCCTACCTCAGAAAAATACTAAACTGCAGGATTTTGTTTAAACTACTTTAGAAAAAACTTGTGGACCCATAAATTACTGCATTTACTGTCAATTAAAAAGTAATATAGTAGTAGTAGTATTTATAAAAGTCTAATTACTAGAATATTAAAGTAAACTGTTTTTAAAAACTGCATAGAAGTAAGATAATTCTTTAATTCACTTGATTTAAAGGTCTTCTTAAGGGTCAAGAACAATTGCTTTTAAACAACTAGGGGGCTTCACCCCGTGCTCGCTTCACTCGCCAATCCCCGTTTTTGTTTTTCCAGATACACGCTTTTTGTGTTTGAATTGTTGTTATTTCATTAGTTTCACTTTTATTTCAGAACTTCTGTAAAAACAATATTTGGAGTCCCAATATGCTGAATCTTTTAAATGAGGTCAGTGAGACATACTGTATGTTTAATGATTTTGTACCATAATTCAGGATAGGTTTCTATGTTTGGAATTTCAGCACAGACAAAACGATCTACATCATCAGCAGTTAATCATTTTTTTTGTAAAGTAACCAATAAATGCATGTGAGATAAACTCCATTTTTGAAATTCTCTTCACTTAAACTTCAAAGCCTTACAATATTTACATACTTCTGACATATCACCTATGTCCATATATTCGATCTCTATTCACCTTTTCATTATTTCTCCGAGTAATCATTTCTCTTTCTTTGTGCTAATGCAATGTTTACTTTGTTTGTTTTGACACTGTCGTTTTTTTCTGCTTTCATATTCATATTCATATTCTGTATCTTGCTCTGCATGTGTTTCTACGAATGTTTTGAATTCCAGTTGTTGTTATCTCTAACCTGCTCTGCATGTGCTTGGCCCCCTTGTTTTTTAACCTCTTTATGATGTTTTACTTTGTTTTCTACTCTTGTCTTTTACTTCTGACCTCGCTTTATCCTGCTTTTTTTTCAATGACACCTGGTCCGTGGTGATTATTTTCTCTTTTTCGAGTAATAATTTTCATTTGTTTGCACTACTGCGATCTTTAATTTCTTTTTTTTTTCATTCTGTAATTTTCCTACTTTCATATTCTTTAACCTTCTCCACATGTGTATCGCGCCAACTTTTTTTTTTTTGAGCCTTTTGAATTCCACTGCTTTCATAAACTCTAACCTGCTCTGCATGTGTATAGCACCAACGTCCGGATTGGACGTGCTTTTTTTTTCCAATTCTACTCGTTCCAGACTGATAATTACTTTCCTTATTTTCTGAATTTGCACCTAGATTATTCTTTTTCTTTTTTGTCTCTCCAACGCTTTTGAGTCTGTTTTCTCCGCGCTGCTTTCTTCTTCACTTAGTCGTCTAGGTTTCATTTATAACGTATTGTTCTTATATGCTTTATATGCACTGTGAGCCCTGGATCTGTGTGTGCTCAAAACCAAAACAAGACTGAATGTATTATTGCCCTATTTATTTGTAAGTAGGGCGTGTCTTGCAAGAATCTCATGTTCTGCGGTCCTGGGTCAATCTCTTGGCAGAAAGTCTCATGTTTAAGGTCCTCGCGAGACGTGGCCAATCTGTTTAGTCTTGCGGGTCTTTTAAGTGTCTTTCGTGATCTTAACGTGAAGATCACGTATCGTTTCCTAGTCATTCCCTCCCACAGGATTTTTTTTTTTGTAATAGGGAGATGACTCTACTATCCGCTTCAATCTAGATACATTTATTTATATTGAATTTATTAAAAGCAAGTAACATTCCATACAAACAAGTCAAACTTAACAAAATTAAATTAAATTCAATCCCCATCTAAGAGAAAGAAATGGAGGCCAACAGCCAGAGTAAAAGTTTAAAGAGTAGAGATGAGGGAGGAGAATCCTGTTCACTAATTCAAAAGCTTATTCTAAAATGTTAATGGTTAAGTCCAGCCAGGTTTTATAAAAGTTTTGAACAGATCCACTAAGTGAGAATTTGATTTTTCCAATTTCAAATAGTATATAACATCAGTAACCCACTGACTTAAAAGAGGTGGGATAGGATTCTTCCATTTGAGCAAGATAAGTCTATGTGCTAATAGTGTAGTAAAGGCAATTACAGTTTGTTTGTCCTTCTCCACTTTAAGCTCATCTGGGAGTACACCGAACACAGCTGCTGTTGGATTAGGAGAGATTTTGTTTAGCAAAGTTTCTAATTTGGAAATAGTGGAAAAACTATGTTGATGGGAAGCTATATTTGGAGTGCATTTGTTTGTAGGATGCAAAGACATTATCTACAGTATGTACAACTCTAAGTGATTTAATTCCGTACGTTTTCCAAACATCAAAAACTGTATTTTTGAGAGGGTGGAAGAAGGTGGCTATTGCGTAGAGGTGCCACAGATAAAAGCTTCTCTATCCTGAAGTGCTTCCTACATTGGTTCTATATTCTGAGTGAATGAATGACAATTGGGTTGTTAGTATATGGATGATAAATTCAATTTACTGGGGCACAAAGCAAGGAATATAAAGAAGTACTGCTGGATTTTATTTCTATTGTGGACCAAGCCTGTGTGTGTTCAACTATTTGTGTCAATGTCCAAGTTTTTTAATACCTTGTATATTTGCCACCCAGTAATAAAACTGAAAATTAGGTAGAGCCATGTCACCTTCTGCTTTAGATCTTTGTAGGATCGCTCTTTGGATACGTGGCTGTTTTAAGTTCCAAATAAATGAGGTTATGATTGAATCTACTTTCTTAAACAATTATTTGTTAAAGTATATGGAGATGCTCTGAAACAGAAAAAGAAGCTTAGGAAGGATATTTATTTTGACAGTGTTAATTCTCCCTGCTAAAGTGAGATGTAGGATAGACCATCTATGCATGTCTTGTTTAAGTTTTTCCATGCAGACAGCACAAGTGTGTTCAAAAAGAGCTTTATGTTTACTTGTGATGTTTACCCTCAGGTATTTAAACTGATCTGCGATGTTAAAAGGGAAGGTGTCCAATGTAATATTGTGTGCAAGGGAGTTCACTGGAAAGAGCACACTTTTATTCAAATTAATGATATTTTATTCAAATTAAAGATATCTCAGATATCTTTTGAAATTCTGCTAGTGCTGTTAGGACTGCAGGCACAATATTCTGTAGATCTGATATATACAGTACCATATCATCTGCATATAGTGATATTTTCTGCTCAAGTCCTTCTCTGATAATCCCCTTTATCTATGAAGCATTTTGAAAGTAAACAGCCAATGGCTTAATTTCGATTGCATATAGCAGTGGTGACTGAGGACATCTTTGTCTAATACCACGTTCTATTTTGAAGTAGTCTGAAATAATGTTAATACAAACTGAAACTTCTGGACTGGTATATAGCAGTTTGATCCATGCACATATGTTCGAGCCAAACCCAAATTTGTATAATGTAGTGAAAAGGTAGTCCCATTCAACCATATTGAATGCTTTTTCTCTATCCACAGATAATAAGATCTCTGGGGTGTTAGACTTTGTGGTTGAATATATTACATTAAAACAGGCGCCGGAGATTGGAAGCAAAATGTCTGCCTTTAATAAATCCGGTTTGGTCTTGTGGTATTACCGAAGGAAGTACTTTCTCAATCCTTCTAGATAGAACTTTGGAGAGTTTCTTAACATTATTATTCAGAAGTGAGATTGGTCTGTATGATATATTTGAAACTGGTATAGTGCATTTACAGGCACAGAGAAACTAACACAAAAGTAAATGAAACTGAATTCTCAGGTGTACTGTTTATAATTCACATGTATTCACATTATCGCTTGTTTACAGAGATGCTCTCTGTTCTAATTTTTTCCGTTGGCTTTTAGTGGTTTATCAACCTTTGATATTAGCGAATTACCAGACTGGGTGGCATGGAGGCGCAGTGGGTAGCGCTGCTGCCTCGCAGTAAGGAGACCTGGGCTCATTTCCCCAGTCCTCCCTGCGTGGAGTTTGCATGTTCTCCCCATGTCTGCATGGGTTTCCTCCAGGTGCTCCGGTTTCCTCCCACAGTCCAAAGACATGCAGATTAGGTGCATTGGCGATTCTAAATTGTCCCTAGTGTGTGCTTGGTGTGTGGGTGTGTGGCTGGCGCCCGGTGTTGGCTGGTATTGGCTCCTGTGGACCCCCGTGACACTGTAGTTAGGGTATAGTGGGTTGGATAATGGATGGTACCAGACTTTTACAACTAAATATTAAATATTTTTATTCAAAAGAAATGTGCAAACCATGCAAGTTACCTGAAAAAACTGCTAAGAGTGGTGAAAATTAAATTTGGCATAAAACAACTTAAATCCAATGCAGTATATAAAGCTGAATGTGCGTTTGTCTGGTATGCAAACCCGCAGCAATGAACCTCTCACAAATTTTGCACCAGATTACTCATTTGTACAAGGGAAGACCAAATATATTCTTTGTTGTAAAATTTTTCCCCTTGGGGAACTTCCACCTTATTATATTAGTTCCCTAGGAGCCATTTCTGGGACTCCCTCAATGTATACAAAGTTCATCCCTACTGTGGGTTTAGTCAGTGAAAGTTTGGTTTGGGGCAGAAATTTTTCCACCAAGAAAATGTATATAATGACCACATCCTGGGCAGTGCCGGACACTGATGATAGTTTGATACATAAGTAGAATTTGCAAGATATCACTGACAGCTCCACGGCTTAGAGACATTCTATTAAGTTGACTGGTGATGCTACATGATTCCAATTTCAGATTGTGTACTTATGATGGACTGGTGTCCAGTGCATGTTTGATTCCTGGCTTGTGGGTGTTGGTGCTGGGACAGATACCAGTTACCATTGACCATCTAATGGATTGTCAGCTACAAATGGTCAAATGGATGAAGACAAGTTTGACTGACGTGGTTTTAGGATGTGGAGAAGGAACCATAAGGTAGTAGGCTTGTTTTATATCAGGAGTATATAGAGTCTAATGCTGAACATAGCAATGTGTGGAGAAAGGTATGAACAAATACTGGATAAACTGACATTTATTCATAACAGGATGGAACTGTGGTACAGCAGTTAGTGGTGCTGCCTCACACTTAAAGAAGGTTTAAGAAGACCACTTTTTTCAGATCTTTGTCTGGACAATGTGTACCGTATGTGGTATTTTAGATATTTTTCTCTCATTCTATATCCATTGTATCACCTAGGTTTTCTGGATTTCTGTCACATTCCAAAACTGTATACATCAGGCTAACTAACAACTAGAGTATATTGTCTGATGTGAGTTAAAGTGGGTGTGTGTGGCTTGGATTTATATGCGATGATCCTAGTCTTTGCCTTATACTCACAACAGAAGTGAGACATTCGTAATGGTTATACTTAAAAAATGTGGTATAGCATTCTATTGACAAACATAATTAAAATACAGTTTTGCTGTTGAAGCTAAATAAGCTTAATGATTTGGTTTATTTCCCCCCATCCATTTATTCTTTGTACAACTTTGTCTAAATCACAGGGGCTGTATACTATTCTAAACTATCCCTTGATAACCTGCTGCACTTGCTCATAAAGGGCCAAAATAATGACCCTAATTAAGCTAGCAAGCGGCTGGTGCCCTGCCTGGGGTTTGTTTCCTGCCTTGTGCCCTGTGTTGGCTGGGATTGGCTCCAGCAGACCCCTGTGACCCTGTAGTTAGGATATAGTAGGTTGAATAATGGATGGATGGATGGAAGCTAGCAAGCATGTCTTGTGGATGTGGGAGGAAAACCTAGGAAGACACGAGACAAACTGCAAAATCCACACAGACAGTAAGGTGAACAGGATTAAAATGGAATCTCAGTTGTCAAAGCATCACATCCTTAATCTGCTATGCCACTATACTGAAAATGCTGAAAATAAAGGCAAACAGAAATGTAGTTTCACAACACAAAATTAATATAAAATATTTTGCTAAACATTCAGCTTGAATGCAGATCAGTTATGTATTTCTTCCCAAGTATTACCATGTAGCTAAGTTAATATCTATCTATCTATCTATCTATCTATCTATCTAATATCATTAACTATTACTTTTGTTTTCCAAGAACTTATTTTATTTCTTAAAAGACAATAACATAAGAGTAATTTGCACAAAAGTTATTTTAAAATGCAGTTGTATTCAGTATATACACTGATATTTATCTGCAGACATGACTTCAGACAACAATTACAGATAGTAACACTCATGGCTCTTTTTGATTAAGCCAGTGCGCTCTTTGTATTTTTCCTATAATGTCAAATTGCCAAGGCTGCAATCTCTGAATAAATAATAGCGAAAGCTGGCATAGTCCTCTAATTGTGCTAATTTATACATGAAACCAACTGTTCTTTATTTACTCCATGCAGTTTTATTTGCAACTGAGAATGTTACAAGTGTTTTTTCTTTATTTTCGTATTGCATAGAGTGTATTTATTTTTGCAGTATTATAACTGAATTCAGTATTTTAAAAAGCTGGAGCATCTTACCTGTTGCTGTCTATTTGGGTAATTCTCTAGATTAGCTTTAAAAAATGGCCATTGATTGTAGGTGTAGTCATAAACCCATTCGCAAAAATGGTTTCCAATATCAAAACCTCTGAAAATAACATTAAAAAAAAAATCACTACAAGGCAAAACAAGAGAATGTGCAATTAATTACTTTTTCCTCCAATGTTAATGTAATATTGACTTTGTAATGGAAAAAAAATGTTTAAGGCCAGTCAGGCAAGCGTGCTGGTGTTCCAAACAGGGTGTCATTTGTAATGATCTCGTTAGGACATAGGTGGACATACTTTTGCAAAATGTAGGAGAATCCCTATAAAGGGGGAATACTTTGTACCTACGAGCAATGCCCCTATCATGTCTCAATTAGTAAGTTTTAGAGATTTGTGACATGAACAAGAATAAATAAATGACCAAGTATAATATTTTGTCTCATTTGTTTAACTGGTTTCTCTTTATCTACTTTTAGGACTTGAGTGAAAATCTGATGATGTTTTAGATCATATTTATGCAGAAATATAGAAAATTCTAGAGGGTTCACAAACTTTCAAGCACAACTGTAGAAGGGAAACTTGGGTGCCTGACAGAAGTTTGTTTTAATATGCAGACATTGTTGTGTGGGAGTCTTTGGACACTAACTACGAAATGGACATTGACTGAGAATAGACTGTTGGACTAAGCAGTTTGAAGACACCCTCAAGATTCACCCTTCCATGGGCACTTAACTTTGGAGTCATGAGGTGACTCTAGAATGGACAACCATAGTTATGACAAGAGATATGAATATTCTCTATAAACACTTGGTTCAATGAAACACTGTCTGTGAGACTCTGGATTGCTAGTCATGAAAAAAGAATTACAGTGCTTGCATATACCGTGTTCAGGATACTGAGCTATGCCAAAATATTACATTTTGAGTCATTTCAGAACACAAAAAAATTAAACAAAACTAGATAAATAAAACAAAGGACTGTCGATTTTTTTTTGACAAAAGGGTTACTTTTTCTCATCTGGAATGGCTTAAACAATGATAATAAATAACTCTTAAAACCACCTTCACACAAAGAATATATTTCATGAGAATGCTGCATGAGAGAGACACCAATAACAAGTAGTATTCTTCTCTAGAAGTTTTCAGAATTACATCACCACTGTACAATTGCAATGGTCACACTAACCTCAAGCCTTTACCTGTAATTATAACTACTGTATTCAAAATCTATCAGCATAAGCGTTTCACTGGAGCTCACATCCTGGTTCGCAAGCAGTAGAATGTTACCTAAAAAGAAGCAGAACATAAAGAATACATTTATAATTATACTGCACAGTATTATAGTAAAACGTTAAGTATTCTGGTTAGGAAAATTGGTGATAAGAGTTGGAGGACTTGCCTTCTTGAACATCATTATGACAGAATACTACTGGCGAGGGAGTTGCCTCCAGCATTGCTCTAAGAGAAAACATAGAAATAATAAACCACTTACTCAAATATAACTGAATTTGATTTTCAGTAATTAACAGTATATTTAAAGTAATGGCAATGTAGCAAAAAAAAGTTATCAGTCACGGCTGCCTTCATTTTCAAGGACTATATTTCAATTCTTGGCCCAGTGTTTGTGTCTCCCTGTTCCTGATTAGGTTCACTCCAAGCACTCCAGTTTCTGGCAGGACTCAAAGACATGTGGTTACATTATGGTCTTTAAACTCCACACAAGTAGTAACCAAGCAAGGCATTCAAACCCAGGTCGCTGGATGTATGAGCCAGCAGTGCTATCCACCCTTAAAAAGAGGTTTTAAATAATTTAAAGTATATGTTAAATAACTGAACACACGTTCATTTCAATATTGTCTACAGCATATCCACTTTGTTTGTTTCAGGGTTGCAAGGACCAAAGCCCAATATAGTAGCATCAGTCACTTTTCTCAGTAATGAGTATGTGGGCTGCCACACAATTTGCTCTGCTACAGGGTTAGATATTTACACAAAATATCAGACTTAAAATAGATTTTGTACTTACCGTAGGATTTTCATTTCATCTTGCAGATTGTACTTCATCAGTTTGTTAAATTTTTTAATATGGGCTTCCCTTGTGAATTTTAGTGTCATAATTTGATTCATGTATCTGGAAAAATAATTTTAAAAATCATTGGTACAGAAGAATCAAAGTCAGTGGTGGAATGTATAAATCACCTTTTTTTTTATATAGCCTGGACAGCTACTGTGGCTGCAGGTTTTTCTTCCAGCCATTTTCTTTATCGGTAACCGATTTCTGCTCAATTGACTTCTTTTCCCCTCATTTTAACTGCAGCATTTTTTAAAAACTTGGTCATCTGAATTGATATGAAGTGAGCCAACAGATGACCAGCTAAGTTGGGGTCTCAAACTCCAAAAATCTCACTTCAGTTTCTTAATAAGAAACGATTCTTATTGCTAATTAAGCCCATTATTTAAGTCTGTGGCTTGTTGGTGCTCTCTTCCTGCCACACCAGACATTTCCAATGTGGTGGATTTTCTTTTTTCTAAAATCACCATCCAAATGTTCTGTTGACCTGTGCGGATCAACATCACTAACAATTTCACCTTTCTTTATTTTCAGATATAGTATGATGGACACAGGTTAGTTGGTCATGTGTTGTATCTCATTATTATACGGCTGCTAATTAAGGAAAAAGAAGCAACTGAGGGATCCCAATCTTAATTAGCAAGTCCGTTACAATTAAGGCAAAAGAAGGTAATCAGCAACAAACACTGGTCACTAAACATGAAAAAGGTTAGAATGAAAACGTGCAGCCTCAACAGCACCCCTGGATCAGAGTTGAACACCCACTATATAGAGAGGCAAATCAACAATGATCTTATTGTTTCATTAAAATTCCCAGATTTTGGTGAAACATGCACATGAACACAATGAATCAGAAAGGTAGGACTCTAAAACTCCGGAAATTCGCATAGCATGTACAGGCAACAACACAGGCCACTTCTCAACAACAGCCTAACAACTCTAAAGTGAAAAGGAGACCTGAAATAAAGGCTCCCTTGCAAAAAAGAAAAAAAAAAAAAAAACAGGGGTATGAAACGAAGGAGTACTTTGCTATGGTAGGGAGAGACTGGAAAGTTAGAAGTCATGCCCACACACAAGAAGAACAATAAGATAAAAGCAGCCTGGTTACTTGGGCTCTGCTTATTAGATACTTTATGTTCTCCTTCTGTTCATTCCTCCCAATGTTTTTAATTTAATAAATCAATAATTTTGTATATCTAGACTTTTTTGGTATTTTTCCAGGTGTGAAAAAGCAACAAGACAGCGCTCTCCAATTTCGCTGTTATTGTTTTTCTATACAGTGCTAGCTGGGGTACCTGGCATTGCCACAGGTAGAATAAAGTACAGTTGCCGTCACTAAATAAATTCCCTAGCAGGGAAAATTTTGGCCTGAAACCAAAATTTCACTGACTGTTCCCACTGTATTAAATTTCAAAAAGGACTCATTTTCCTAAAAAAGCACAGGCCCAATTTTGCAACAAAGTTTCAACGGTATGGATTTGCATGATAGAAAACACTCACGCACACACATTCAGCTTTATATATTAGACTAGCAGAATACCCGCGCTTCGCAGCGGAGAAGTACTGTGTTAAAGAAGTTATGAAAAAGAAAAGGAAAAATTTTAAAAATAACGTAACTTGATTGTTAATGTACAGTAATTGTTTTGTCATTGATATGAGTGTTGTTGTCATATCTATCTATATATATATATAGCAGAATACCCGCGCTTCGCAACGGAGAAGTAGTGTGTTAAAGAAGGTATGAAAAAGAAAAGGAAAATTTTTTAAAATAACATAACATGATTGTTAATGTAATTGTTGTGTATATATATATATATATATATATATATATATATATAGCAAAATACATATCTATATACATATCTACATATACATATATATATATGCATACCTATCTACTGTACATCATATATACACACACATATACATACATACATACACAGACACACACATATATATATAATTTGTGTGTGTGTGTGTATGTATGTGTGTGCGCGTGTGTGTGTGTGTGTGTATACACATACATACAAACATACACACAGGTATATATAAATATATGTGTGTATATATATATATATATATATATGTATGTGTCTATATGTGTGTGTATAGCTTTGATCACTGAGTGCAAGGGAAAAATAATAAAATGTAGTCTATAAGTTATTAAACAGTAAAACATTAACGTTTTAAGAAGTAAAGGTACATTGAGCACTACTGGAGTGGTTGCGGGTAAACTACATTTTAAAGACGGTATAACAGAAGAGGTAAGTAGTACTAACAGCAGCTAAAATGTATATGGATCATCTCTCGGTAGTAGATCCCTTTTGAAAGGCGCTACACGACGGCTGTGGTATAGAAATTACATTTTCTATGTGAAAGTCCAAATTTCTGCCTCTGGTAATGTGCCTTACCAGCAATTAAAGAAAATTAGTTTTGTGTCCTCTGCAGTGTTAAGAGAGAAAGGCTTTGGTTTGGGATAAAATGAAAAAAGGTGTAAAGAAAGGAAAGTTGCGTTTTTCTTTTATATAGTATAGAGAGATGTGTTCGCTGACGATATGAGCGCCTTTTGGGGACAGTCGCGGTGGGTCTTGTGCAGACTGGTGAGACGTCCCAGCTATTAATCGGCTGTGATGGCACTGTCAGTCCTTCACTCCTGTGCGTGTCTTCATAAGAGCTGACGACCTCATAATCGTATACGTGCAAAATAAAGTGCGAAGCGCCTTAATATTATTTTGCCGCAGAAGCGCAGTCAGCGTCTGAAAGGCCGACACAGCTATGCGCGCGCGCCGGCTGCTCGACTTTTGCTGGGCAGGAGACGCCAGTTTTTGCAGACACGTTCACATGATCAAAAGTCTCCGCGCTCTTTGGAGGTCATTCATATACAAAATACCCGCGCCTCGCAGCGGAGAAGTAATGGGTTAAAGAAGTAATGAAAAAGAAAAGGAAACATTTTAATAATAACGTAACATGATTGTCATGAGTGTTGCTGTCATATATATGCCTGCCTAAATAATTCACCCTCGCTTCACTCTTACTTTTTTACCGTTCATTTAATCATGGCTAGTGGCGGAAAAAATATAAAATGGAAGGAGGATTACACTGAGTATGGCTTTACCAAAACAATTATTGATGGCGAATCGATTATTCATAAAGCTTGAATTGGTGATCTGTTTTTGTGTGTTAACCTCATATCTTTTCATACTTCTTCTCAAACCAAGGTGGTGCGAGGCTAAAATGAATTGGGATGCGCTGATCAATGTTATCGGTGTACCAGGAAATCATGCATTGACAAAAGTTCCCCTTTGATTGTAATGCAAAGTGTGATTAAATGCATTATTTTTTAACGCGTTATGGAGCACATGCATCAAAGCTTCTCAGCTGTGCTTGTGCTAAGAAAATTAAACATTTTAAAAATAACGTAACACGATTGTCAATGTAACCTTTTGTAAGTAGTGCCTGGAGGATTCAGTGTGGAGAAAGTCTAGAGTCAGAGTGTGTATTAACTTGTGGATTTCTCTGTATTTGGTGGCAGTGTGACGAAGTTGCTTCGGAAGACGGCGTTAGCCACGGAGCTCAGCTCAGAGCGAAATGAGGTAAATGGGAGGGGAGATGATGACGTGACTCCTCCACCCGCCTTAACTGTCAATCCCCCACAAACACAGTCTCTCGAAATTTGCATAAGCACACCCCTTCACCTGCAATTTTAACTTAGTTACAAAGTGATCAAAACTCTCGTTTATATCCTGCGTCCTCTCATTAAACTTGTATCCCGCATTACCCGTGGGCACGAAAAGCACCAGCGGCAGCCTGTCTATTAAGTTAATTTAAAGTTTAGGTTTATACCTCGCTTTGTTTCCGAAGTAGCTGTACTGATGAATATGGTAGTATATCACTCGCTCGCTTCTTAATGTTTCGCTGCCTTCTCAATTATATAATGCATGTTTTGTTCAGCGTATTTTGGAGCTCTTCCTGGTTTTCTACATAGTGCATTGACAGTCAGTTCACGTGATTACGTGGGCGGCGTGATGATGTCACACGAAACTCCGCCCCCACGGCGGTCAAGCTCAACTCCATTACAGTAAATGGAGAAAAATACCTTCCAGTTATGACCATTACGCGTAGAATTTCGAAATGAAACCTGCCCAACTTTTGTAAGGAAGCTGTAAGGAATAAGCCTGCCAAATTTCAGCCTTCTACCTACACGGGAAGTTGGAGAATTAGTGATGAGTCAGTCAGTCAGTCAGTCAGTGAGTGAGTGAGTCAGTGAGGGCTTTGCCTTTTATTAGTATAGATTGCTAACCTATAAATAGTTGTTTTCTGCTAATCAAATTTATTATCTCAGGGTTGCTGAAGTGGAACACTGCAGTAATCTGCAAATGTCTGGCAATTTACACATTGTATGACATTCCTTAATCATCAATAAAGTAACATCCGTTTAATGTTTTTTGCAAAGCCAGTTAACATTTTAGGAAAAACTGAATAATGCTTCCACTATGTTCATATGCATATTAATAATAATAATAAAAAATTTAGCTGTTTAAAAAAAAAACATTAATCTGTTATCCCTTAGTATGAGATTGCGACCTTTCTATGGTCCGAAAAAGCCATTTTGGTTCCTTGTTGAAGGGCATAACCATTCCATGGAATCGAGACATCTTTTCAGCAATCTCCGCTGAAATCTCAGGGATACTTAGCTCACGTGTCATCAACCGTCTGCTCTGAAAAAATTGAATATTACACATTTTTATTACTTTTTCTTCATTACACTATTTAGTATGAAGGCTATTTATAAAAACAAACCACAAGTTTTAAATAAAACTGTAAATAGAATGCTTCTTACTGGAATGTATTGTTCTAACCGTCCCTGTGGAAATACTCCATACAACCGTGGACCCAGTGTTCGCTCTGCCAAAATAGCAAACATCACACTCTCTAGCACAATGGAATCAACATCCTAGAAAATAAAAATCCAATTTAAACAAACTGACCAACATTTTCCAAAATTATTTTACTCTTATATGTGAAAAGGTAACTATAGTGTAGCAAGCAAGATTCACAGTGTCTGTTTCTGATAACTGGTGTCTGCACTAAACATCATTCTAGAGCCAGTTACTGCAGTCTTCACCTTAGTCCTTGCATTTCTAATAAGAGCTAGGCTCTAGTTACTCTGTGAGAATCAGGGCCTTAAACAAGACACAATAACTAGACATCTACCCCTTGCTATGCTGTATGTGTCCTCATTTGCCCGGCTCGTCTCAGTTACATTATCGACGGTGGCAGGTTCAAGTGGCTCCTGGAAAGAACCAGTAGCATGAAGCTGACCTGCACCATCACACCTAGCTAAGCAAAATGTAAACAAAAAAATGGACCTGGCTTGGAAAATTGTCATACCTGGTGCCTTGAGATGGTATTCTTTTACCTACATTAGGACATATTCGCTCAGGTTCTGCTATTATTGTTATAGTCTGATATGATACTTCATATCAATGCATTTCCCAATACTGTAGCTTATTTATAAATTTTCTTGAGAAAGAGAATCAGAAAATTTAAGAATTTTTTTTTTTTTTTTTTAAACTATCTTAGTGTTATTTTCTAACCGCTCAAGGGACGTAGATTCTAATTCCATCTGTTTATTCTGTGTAAAATTAGTACATTCTCTTCAAGTGTGCACAGGTATCATGGGAGTATTTCCAGTTATGTCTTTATTTCAAAGATGTGTTATAATGGGTTATTAGAGGTCTCTAAATTGGCCTGGTATGAAAGAATATTTAGGACTATACTATCAGAAACAGGCTGGCTGGAAAGGGGTTTTCAGATGCCAGGGCACCACGTGAATAGTTCAGGACATGAAAATATTCTACAAAAAACCTCAACAGGATACACAGATCTTCTTTATTGACCGAGGTTGCATTGCTGTGTTGTCTGAAGTTGCCAGGATAAGCTCCAAGTCTTAATGACTTAAAAAAAGAAAAATTACCTTAATAAACAAAATGGATCAATGGATTTTTGAAAGTCACACTTGGACTCTTATGTGAATATAGAATAATTTCCAGACAAAGTCTTAACATAACGCTGTCAAACCTGTTTAATCTAATTTTGGGTGGCAGGTGGCATCAAGTTTATCCCAGAGGCATTACGCATTAACAGAAATAAGTGCTACATGGATGCCACTCACTTTCACAGAAATTTATACAGGCCCAGTTCAGAATAGCAAGTTAAATTGTCCTGTATGAGTTTGGAAATACAGTAGGACAACTGGATTATCAATAGTAAACCCACACAGATATGCGGGGAATGTTGACAAATGTCAGACAAACGCTGAGTGAGGATTATAAACCCAGGAGATCAAATCTATAACTTCTGCCACCATAGTGCTCCTTAATGAAGACATCTACAATGAGAACTTAAAACAAAATCAGCACTGATGTTTTAGAATTACGTAACTATATCCTAACATACAGGAATATTTGTTTTCCAGTTTAACAATATCAATTTATAAATACATATTCACTCAATACATTCAACATTATGGAGAAGACATAACACAATGTATTTTTGAAAACAATGTTTTACTTGCAAAATGGCTCCATAAATTCTGAGAAGCACTTGGCGAGGTTCATCTCCAACACTTAGAACATGCTCTGGCAGAGAGCACACGTACAGCAGATTACTTAATCCTCCACTAAAAAGAGAAATAGAGAAACAAATTCAGTGTTGGCATATTATTTATTATATATATATATATATATATATATATACACATGCACTGCCTCTTTGAAGTTTTCAAATTTTATTATTAAGCAACATTGAAATGTTGAAACACAGTGGATTTAATTTGGCATGTTTGACACAAATCAACAGGAAAAAAAAACCTCTGATATGTGAAACAGATCTCCACACAGATTCTGAATGAATTACAAATAAATAAAACACAAAATAATTGAGGTTATAAGTATTCACACCCTTTACAGTGGTTAAGGAGCTGCACTTCAAATCTTGAGGTTATGAGTTCAATTCCAACTACTGACATTGCACGACCATGAGCCTGTGCTCCAACAGGAAAAAGAAAACAAATGTAATCAATTGTATTTCAAATGATTTACAGTACATTGCCATGGATAAGGGTGTCAGCCAAGTAATAAGTAAAGTAATAAGCCAGTGTGTTTAGTAGATGCAGCTCTGGCAGCCACGATCTCCTTGTATGTGTGTGCAGTGGTCTCCATCAGCTTTGCACAACTATACACTACAATTTTTGCCGATTGCTGTTTGCAAAACTGCTCAAGCTCTGTCAGGTTACTTGGGGATTGTGAGTGAACAGCCTTTCCCAAGGCCAACCGCAAATTCAAAATTGATATCTATGTTGTGACTTGGCCACTCCAAGAAATGAACATTGCTGTTTTTAAGCCATCCCTGTGGCTCTTTGGCTTTATTCGTGGGGTCATTTTCTTTCTGGAAAACAAATCTCCCAAGGTGCAAGTTTCTGTGCAACTGTGGCAGGTCTTCCTTCAGGATTTCTCTGTAATTTGTTGCATTCATCTTACTCACAGCTTCCACAAGCTTTTCCATGTCCTGCTGTTAAGAAGAATGCTTCCACCACCATGCTTCACAGTAGGAATGGTGTTTTTGTAACAATGTGCTGTGTTTGGCTTCTTTTCAGGCCAAAATACCTTCTTCCATCTGACTTCAGAGTTTCCCATGTGTCTTCTGGCAAATTCTAGCCAAGATGTCATGTGCATCTCTAACAGTGGCTTTCTCTTTACCAGTCTCCTAGACAGCTAAATTTGCTGAAATGCTCAGGCAACAGCTGTTGTATGCGCAGGCTCTCCAACCTGAATCACTGTAGCTTGTAACTCCTTCAGAGTTTTCATAGGTCTCTTAGTGGCTTCCCTCACTGGTCTTCTTGCATGATCAGTCACTTTTTGTGGATCGCCTGCTCGAGGCAGATTGATAGCTGTGCCATGCTCTTTTCATTTTTTAATGATTGATTTAACTGGACTTCAATTACCTCCCTTAGATAATTTCTTTTGCTTTTCAACCACCTTTTCAACAAATTGCCTGGAATTTTCTTTCTATCTTTATTGTGCAGGTCTGGCCACAATGCTGACTCACCACAACTTGGACCTTCCACATACAGCAGCATTTATACTACAATTGAATCACCTTGACTACAGCCAGCTGATCTCTATTTACCTAATTATGTGTATTCTAAAACCAATTAACAGCTCCAGTGATGATTTACTGTACGTGTGCCATGTTAAAGCGGTAACTACTTATGCAATCAATTATTTTGTGCTTTATACTTAAAACTAACTGAAGTACTGGCATTTCATGGGTATATTTGTAGAACAGGTCAAGAAAAGAAGGAATGGGCTTATGTGATTTTTTTTGATGGCGACCCTGTTTATATTGCTAGCTGTCCAATCTGCCATCCACACTGCCTCCCTATCAATGGCTCTGCTACTGTGAGTCAAAGATTTGTTCTTTTTGGATCCAACTGGATTCCAGAATTGCAGTAACTATTTGCTAGGTTGTAGCCACATACATTATCATGTCTGACACGTCCTCTTAGTTCAAGGTGGATAGTTTGTAGCACTTACATTATGAAGAAAAATTGACAAAGCAGGAGTTCAACAATATCCATTTGATTTTCCTTTCTGTTACGCTGCCACTCTCAATCAAGCCTCAAAATGCTCAAGATAATAATTTTTATATTACAGTTCATTAAAGCTGAATGCAGCTTTGCCCATGTAAGTAATGTTAAGCTTTGGTCATTTGTCTGCTGGTCTGGCTTCATTCTGTTTGGATATTTCACTTGCTCCGAGACAGCAGGTAGCATTGGTGTGCAAACTGAATTACAAACACTGGAACCCCCAGGGTCACAAACGTGGGATCTACAGTAGTTTAACTTTTCTGTATGATCCTGAAAAACAAACTATGTAAAATCTGATCCAGAGTAGAGGGATTACAAAGACAGACATTCTATTTAATATATACAGATTAATTTACACCACATTGCAAAGATCTGTTTTCACTTTGACCTTAAACAGTACGTTTCTGTTGATCAGTGTAAAAACAAAATAAAAAATAAAATCAAATTCTATGCTGTGTATAATATGAAAACTCCCAAGCAGGTAAATGCTTTTAACTGATACATCCCAGCAGTTAACCCAACATAAATGCCTTTATAATGTGTTTATAAAGCAGTAATAACTGGACAACATACAAAAAGATATTTGGACAGACAGTGACTTGGCAAGAATTTGAAGCCATGCCAGTTCTACTCGAGTTCATGAGGACAACATCAAGCACAAGGCAGAAACCAAATGTGAAAAGTACAAGTGCAAAAATACACAAAAAAACTGCACTGGACTTGTTCAGGACAAATAAAAAATACATATAAAAATGGCTTATATAAAAAGAGTCTGTATGACTTCCTACCAGGTAAATGAACTTTTTAATTCCAACGAAAAAGAAAGAAGTTGATATAACATGGGACAATCTTAGTTTTGTACAGTGCATATCCTGCCTGGTACACAAACATTAGAACAAGCCATTCAGCCCAACAAAGCTCGCCAGTCCTATCCACTTAATTCTTCCAAAAATACATCAGATCTAGTTTTGAAAGTCCCTAAAGTCCTACTGTCTACCATGCTCCTTGATAGCTTATTCCAAGTGTTTATGGTTCTCTGTGTAAAGAAAAACTTCCAAACGTTTGTGCGAAATTTACCCTTCACAAGTTTCCAGCTGTGTCCCCGTGTTCTTGATGAACTCATTTTAAAATACAAGTCTCGATCCACTGTACTAATTCCCTTCATAATTTTAAACACTTCAATCATGTCACCTCTTAATCTTCTTTTGCTTAAACCGTATAGGCTCAGCTCCTTTAATCCTTCCTCATAACTCATCCCCTGTAGCCCTGGAATCAGCCTAGTTGCTCTTCTCTGGATCTTTTCTAGCGCTGCTATGTCCTTTTTTGTAGCCTGGAGACCAAAACTGCACACAGTGCTCAAGATGAGGCCTCACCAGTGCGTTATAAAGGTTGAGCAGAACCTCCTTGGACTTGTACTCCACACATCGTGCAATATATCCTAACATTCTGTTAGTCTTCTTAATGGCTTCTGAACACTGTCGGGAAGTTGATAGCTTAGAGTCCACTATGACTCCTAAATCCTTCTCATAAGGTGTACTCTCGATTTTCCGACTGCCCATTGTGTATTCAAACCTAACATTTTTACTTCCTATGTGTAATACTTTACATTTACTGACATTAAATTTCATTTGCCACATATCTGCCCAAGCCTGTATGCTATCCAAGTCCTTCTGTAATGATATAACGGATTCCAAATTATCTGCTAGTCCACCTATCTTGGTATCATCTGCAAACTTAACCAGCTTGTTACTTATATTCCTATCTAAATCATTTATATATATTAAAAATAGCAACGGCCCAAGCACTGACCCCTGTGAAACACCACTCTTAACATCGGCCAGTTCTGATGAGGTTCCTCGCACCATCACTCTCTGCTTTCTGTGTCTGAGCCAATTCTGCACCCATCTAAAATCACCACCTTGGACCCCAACTTATTTTAGTATGATGCCCAACCTCTCATGTGGCATCTTATCAAATGCTTTCTGAAAGTCAAGATAAATAATATCATATGCTCTGCTTTGATCATATCCTTTTGTTGCTTCCTAATAGAATTCTAGCATGTTAGTAAAACACGACCTCCCTCTTCTGAACCCATGCTGACTGTTCAGAAAAACTCCTGTACTTGCTATATGCTGCTCTATTCCTTAATAACTCCTTCCATTCATTTTTCTGTTATACTTTTTAAGATGACTGGCCTATAGTTGATTGGATCTGCCTGATCACCCTTTTTATATAACAGGATAGTGTTTGCCATTTTCCAGTCCTTTGTGATCTACCAAGTGCTCAGTGACTTCCTAAAAATACAAAGTATTTGTGAAGGGCTTATATATAGGGTGGTCCAGATCTAATTATGCAACTTTCATTACACTATAACAAGTGCAGTGTAGGATGTTGGAGGAATTTGGACCGCCTGCAGTGCATAGGAACAAGATCTCCCAAATCAACAAAACATTTGACCGGATTGGTAGCGCCAAATATCCGAAACTGTATTGTTTTCCTGCATTGCATTAAGAGTTGCATAATTAGATCTGGACCATGCTGTATGTATGTATTCGCTAGCCTCCTTAAGAACTTGAGGGTAAATATTACCTGGTCCTGGTGATCAGGCCATTTAATCTGAGCAGCACTTCTTGCTCTACAAATTCCAAATCCTTCAATACCACCTTAGTAGTTCTGTTTACCACTGGGAGGTTATCCACTTCCTCACTTGTGAAGACCTCAGAAAAATGCAAGTTTAGAGCATCCACTATTTCACTGTCTGTATCTTTTAATTCCTCTTTACTATTTCTGATGCACTTCTCCTCCTCCTTGAGTTTTCTTTTACTACTAAAATACAGAAAACATTTCTTAGGGTCTTCTTTCGCCTTATCTGCTATATTCCTCTCCAACTGTCTTTTAGCCTCCCGAATATCCTTCCTCATGATTGCTCTCATGTTCTCATATGCCCTACGATGCACTTTGGAGTTATTTGTCTTATATGCCTTATACTGCTGTTTTTTCCTTTGCAGCTTCTTTAACTCTTTATTAACACACTGTGGAGTTTTTTTTTAAATTTCCTGCTAATTCCATTTAGGTATGTACCAGTCCTGCATTACATGTTAAACATTTTTAAACCTGTTCCACTGCTCCTTGACGGTCTCCACACTTAAAAGCTTATTCCAGTGTATCCTACTTAGGCTTTGCTGTATCTGCTCAAAATTTTCCCTACCAAAGTTAAATTTAACAATTTTAGTCTTTGTATCTGCACTCTTACAAAACACTGAGAACTGTATTATATTACGGTCACTTGACCCTAATGAACCACTCAATTCTATCCTCATTATTACAAAATATTAAATCGAGACAAGCTCCACCCAGTATTGGTGCTTTAACATACTGTGTTAAAAAACAGTATCTGATTACTTGTAAAAACTCCTAATCTTATACTCCACCATTTGCAAGGTTATCCCAGTTAATATTCGGATAATTTCAATCCCCCATAACTATAACATCTCCCTGTAAACTTGCACTTTTTATATTACCAAAAACGTGTGTCAAAATTTCTCTATCTGCATTGGGTGGTCTATAACACACTCCAAAAATAAGGCCTCTTTCCCTAATGCTTTCCAGGTGAAGCCACATGTCCTCACTAGGATGGAGCTCATCGTCCAACTGAAGAGGACTTGAACTTAAACTCTATTTGACATAAACAGCAACTCCACCTCCTTTTCTTTTCTGTTCTGTCTATCCTTCCTAAAAAATGAGTATCCTTCTATGTTATATTCATCCCCATCTTTGTTATTTTGCCAGGTTTCCGTTATTGGTATAATATCATAATTATGCTCTGCTACATACAACTCCAACTCACTTGCCTTATTTTTGATACTTCTAGCATTAAGGCAAGCTATTTTTAATGTGTTACTCCTTCTATATTTAAAGGTTGGGTTAGAATTTACATTACTACACATTTTTATTTCTACACCGTTATTTGTTCCTTCATGTACAGTTCTAAATCTGGCCTGTCCTAAACTCTCTGATCCCAATCCCCCCCCTCCCCAACCCCACCCCCAACAATTCCCTAGTTTAAACAATCCTCGACAAGCCTATTCATACACCTCTCCATTGGTGCCCCTCCGGTCCAGATGCAACCTGTTGCAGCGGAACAGGTCCCATCTGTTCCAAAAGGAGTCCCAATACCCCATAAACCTATACCATTCTACCTTGCACCAGGATTTCAGCCACGTGCTAAGCCTTCTGATGTTCTCAATCTTACCTGGACTGGCACGTAGCACAGGCAGAACTTCAGAGAAGACTACCTTGTATGTTCTGCTCCTCAGCCTAGCACCTAACTCTTTGAATTTGGATCACAGAACTGACAGACTACCCTTATCTATGCCATTTGTTCAAATATAGACAATGACAACTGGATCCATCCCCACTCTGGTCAAGAGTCTATCCACCCTTTCAGGGAGGCCCCCCACCTGTGCACCCGGAAGATGACACAACATACAAGACTCTCCGTCTCTGGAGCAAACCTGAGCTTCAATTCTCCTAATGATCGAGTCCCCCACTATCACTACCTCTTTTTTTCTGGGAACTGGTTTTGAGGTGGCCCGTTAGAGCTACTTATCTCTACCTACTACCTCACAGTTATCAGAGACACCATCCAGGTCCGCAAGGCCCTGAAAACGTTTTGACACTTTTAATTCTGGGGTCGATGCCCCCGGACAGTGTGCACCCTTTACGTTAGGCCTTGTGACCGTGACCCACCTATCTCTACCTGTCTTGTCTGGAGTCTCCTCCAGCGCCACCTTAGTTGTGCACACTATCTTTCTAAATGAGACCTGAGCCAAGTCTGCCAGTTCTGTAATACAACACAGGCTAGCCAACTCCTCTTCCAGTTCATCAACCCTCTGCTTCAAGTGCTGGATCAGCTGGCATCTCCTGTAGATGTAGCCCTCATAGACGACTGGCACCTCTATGCCGTCAGCTAAAAAATCCAGCATCCAACAAAATTTGCATTGCACTGGCCTCAATGTTAAAATTTGATTCAGGATTACTAAAACTGCCTTAATTTTTTCTTTTTTAAATTAAAACTAAATTATTTAACTTAAATAGTAAAACTAAAAAAATTAGCAAAAGAAAATAGATTACAGAACTATTACAGCTATTTTACACCTTCTGGCACCCTAAGCTCCTGAACTATTCTCTCTCTCAATTGCCTACTGTTTGTCCTTCTATGAGGTTAACTTTACTTTTCTCTCTCTGTTTTTCTAATTTTACACTTATTCCTTAATTAAAAGCTCTCCACTCGTACTATTTGTATTGCCCCCGTATTAATTAACCCTTACACTGTCACCCGCATGTTCTACCTCTGGACAGCTAAGAACTGTTCAATCATAAATAAATAAATAAATAAATAAATAAAAACGTGCTTACTGAATATTTGCTGCTAGTTATTTTCTTACTCTTTTATCTGCTCCTACATTTCCTTGTGCCTGATTGGGTGTCTTAACGCTGGCTGCTTACCTACGCACTGTTGAACCTTCCCCTTTATTGCTTTGAAGTCAGCAGGGGCTTTTTTTTTTTTTTTAAACTAAGGAATCACTGTTTCAGTTACTTATTAACAATTAATTGCCATAATGCAGTTATTTACTTACAGATGCCGATATCAGTTACTGCTGCTTTCTACTCTGCCTCCTCAATGCTAGTTCAAATAAATACAACAAGAACGTGTAACAAGTAAGTAGCAAAGCTTCAGACTCCCAACTACTTTCGCTCCTGTGCAGGCTAAAAGAAAAAAGAAAAAAAAAAAAAAAAAAAAAAGGGAAAAAACCCTTCTAAAGGGAAAAAGGCTTTAAAAACTCCAGTGTGGTTCTTTAGCTGCAAACAAAACCCAAGTTTATAGGAGCAAAATGTATTTTTTTTTAATTAACTCTCACACCACAGAAAACCCAAAAACTCAGGCTGAATAATAGCATTCTGACACCCTCATTTACTTGCAAGCAATTTTTAAAACTAATCTCCCACTTTAACATATTTTAGTGTTTGCCTATGTACCCATCTGAATCATGTGGTAATTAGGTAAATCAAACATTTTCACTCTGCCAAGCCTCTAAAGTGTGTGTAACACATACAGTAATAATTAAGAACATATATATATAATTATGTATTTATATATTAATATATAAGTAAAAAAGTTTAACATATGGGACTAGAAGGAGCTTCAATTACTGAAGACAACTTGGTCTTTCATGTTTAATGCCACAATCTGAAGTTCTGTATTAAACAGAAGAATTGTGGAATTAGACCAACTGAAAAATTGTGCACTGATGGCAAACTAATCATGGGTGTAATGCCAATAGAATTACACCTGGGTAAAAAGATCATTATTTTTCATTTAAACAATTCTATATTCATTCTTAAAGTCTCAAGATCAATCTCTTGAATCTCTTCACATTAACCAGAATGATGACTACCCAAGCATAAGAGAGTTAGAACTGTTAAAGGAGGAAAGCAAACCTATCAAAATTTCTCTTCTGGAGCAGAACTGTAGATGGTGATTATTACTACTGATGATCTGATCAAGATCAGGCGACTTTCAACCTGTAAATTAGCCCATCTCATAAAATGATTTTTTCATAAATTTGTTTTCTAATTTTTATAGTAATTTAGTTTGGTGCTCCTTTATGCAAAGTATTACAGTACTTGATGAATCATATGCTTCATTTTGCTGCTGAAGTTCCTGTAAAAAAGCCGACGGGCAGACTTTAGAAGGAAGGGAAGACAGGAATACAGAAAGTAGTGTAATTCTGAGGAGCTGTCCTGTTCATGGTGAGGAATGGCAGAGTGTATGAAAAGAGAGGTGCCTCTTCAGAAAAAATTTAAAGAGAATGTGTTCAAACATTTTAATTTTTTCCTGTAATTTTATACAGATTCCTTTTCTGAGTATAGACAACAAGTGAGCTTGTGTTTAGTACAGCGGCTTACTTTTTAATTGGACAAAGAAGAGATAAAGAATTTCCCTTTCTGCTTAGTAAACAATAGGCTTGTTAGTTTAAGAGCCAAATGTGTTGATTTAAGATGTATCTTCTTTATAAGCATTTTATTAGATAATTTTAACAAGATTTTTTCTTGTCTTTAATGGCATGTATAGTATATTATGGGTGAATATTTTTGTGCATGTTTTATTAGTAAAAATATTTTAAGAATATGGTATTTATTTTTGCATTTGTTGATGGTCACTGAATAAGAAATCTGAAGAATTTAATTTTGTTAAAAAAAAAAAAAAAACAGGTAACAGTTTATTCTGGAAGCTTCTGGAACTTGACAAATTGTAAGAACATCAAGGGCCCATTTCTGCACAAACACTCATGCATGATGAATATAGATTCACCACAGAAGAAATGTGCAAACTCAACACAGACACTGACTGAACAAAGGATTCAAACAGAAGACCTTGGATCCATGAGGCAAAAACACATATCATTGTTTCACTGTGCAGCCCCTTCATATTAAGCTATAATGATAGTTTTATATATAAAGGATCAAGATGCATGTAAGTACACAAAAATGATTTGGAAAAGAATGTATAATCAAAAAATGGAGGGATGTGTCATAGAATTATTTTTGATACAATTATTTAGTAAAAAGAAGAAATCATCAATAATACCAATTTATTAGACTGAGGATACTGATCAAACAATTGATATTTGCTGACTTACTTACAGTTTATTTGAAACTAAGATCTATTCAGAAGAAAACAGAAGAGTCTATTCCAAAAAAGTAACAAAAACTTTGAATCAAGCAGTTTTTTCTTTTGCATCATAAACTAATAAAATAAGCACCTTTCTCTGTGTACCATCAAAAGGTGCTTCACAACAAATCAAGAACACAATACCTGCAGACAAGAATATGACAGAAAACAGCTGATCCACATAAAACTACTCCTTAAATTATTTATAACCTAGAGGAAAAATTCTGCTATGTGCAAATGAGAAATACTTGTTAATTTTCCAGTTCCTCATAAATCTATAGTGTTACATATTGTATTACAAAATGAATAAGTATGTTTGAATTACAGAGTTAATAAAACCTAAGGAATGAAATTGGTGCAATGCAGTAGGACAGGTCAGCTCAGCTGCTGTTTTCAAGCTGCAGTCAGTACACAGGTAGCTTCTTGAAAAGCAAATAGCTACAAAGACCTGTAAAATCTCTGGCACTGCATGAAGCCTTTGGGCAGATTTTTAACCTCTACATGCTGTATACAGTGCTTTAAAAAAGGATTGGGACCTTTGACCAGTTCCCCAGTTTTACCGAATAACAAATCTTACACTAATATTTGTTCTCTATGATATATTTATTTCAAAGCACTTAAACTCAGAATTAATTTTTTTAAAGTGACACTGTTCTATGTTAGAAAATATTCTTAAGAAGAAAAAGGTAATATGCAGTTTTCTACACATTTTATCCACACGCTATAATATTTTGAATATAAACAGTTTGCAGCCCTAAAATCTTTAATTCTTTTTTGCATTTGAGCCAGTGGATGTTAGAAATATGTGATCCTCCTCTAAAACAATGATAAATGTTACAGAACACTAGAAAACTACCACAAGATCTCCTGGCCAAGAGAAGGTAGTACAAGGTCCCTAGCCAGAGAAACTTGCAAACATGTCCATGGAATACCTGAAGGATACGAGTGTTCTCTTTAGCAGAAGGAGGAACATACACACTACCCATCTGGGATTAGTAGTGTCATAGTGCACTTTAAAGTATGCAGCCAAGGAGCTGCTATAGAGACTTGTTCTTTTAAAGGCAGCTATAAGAGTTCAGAGTTGCAGGGTCACTGGAAGAATTTCAAGCCAGGTGAAGGGTAACTCCGACACAGAAAATGATAGCATAGTTTAGATGGAAGTGAATTCAGAGAGTTTAATATTGCTTTAGTCCACAAGAACTAGAACATAGCTACTAACATTTGTTCTGCTAAAACTATAAGAACAATTTTGCAGAGTACAGTCCATCCAGGCCATTATATAGTATGTCAATGTATATATTTATTAAAACTCTAAAAATATCAATTTAAGATTTGAAGCTTCCTGAAATACTACACTACTTGGTAACTTATTTCACATATCTATCTACAACTTAACATTTTTATGTACTTTAATTTAACCAGCTTCCATCTATGATACTGTTCTAGTTGAGGAAAGGGTTTCAAGTAATGACTGCATGACCCTTCATAACCTCCAATTCCTTAAACAGAACAATTCAACTTTTTCAGACTGTACACATAGCTTACATCTCATAGTCCTTAAAGCTGTCTACTCTAGCACTTCTGGACTTCCTCTAGCACTGCTCTTTGTTGTTTGTGAAGCAAAGACCATAACTGAACACAAAACAACTACAGCTGTTAAAAAACTCAATGGTGACAGGAAGAGAGAGGGAAGGGGTGGAAATGGACAAGATGAGATTTTGGTTTTCCCTTTTTTCCCTTTCTGCCAGCACAGTGAGTTCGCAAAATGGATGGATAAAGAAAAGTATAAAGCATATATACAGAATAACTTTTTTTTTCTAGGCATACTATCACTGTGTCCCCATAAAGGGCAGCTGTGACATTGCTACACACATGCCTTCACATTTAAGTAAGAAATTAACCTGTATAATGCAGTCACAATTTCATATTTACAAATGGCAGGTGTTTTCTTAGCATTACCTTTACAAGATATGTAAAAAGATAGGTCAGGTCTAGATATGGAACATTAAAGGAATATTTACAGTATACAGCAAATAATCCCTGTCCTTACAAATCTCCTCTTTAAGCCACTAACTTTGTGGGTTTGCCACCAATTCCAATATGCAGGATCACTCTAGTCCTTGAAATAATTAGTTGTATTAAAATGGTTGTATTTCCATATTGTTGTTATAACAAGATTTTCTAAGTGGTATGACTTAAAAATCCAGAAAAAAAGCCAATTGTACTGATAAGAAATGTCATTGAAATATTTGAAGAGATTATACTTTTTTCTTGCTAGGAAGAATCCTAATATTCACCTCATCACTAGAAGGGAGGTCCTTCAATACCAGCACATCTCTGCCAATATACAACCACATTCCTCCATAGACATTACTACAGTCTGGATTTGACAAAAAGATTGGACATCTGACATCGTTAAATGTGTTGAGAGATCTCCACTCATGATGCTTGATTCTATCCCTGTGTCTGTCACTAGCCTTTGAGGACATACAGTTAGGTCCATAAATATTTGGACAGGGACAACTTTTTTCTAATTTTGGTTCTGTGCATTACCACAATGAATTTTAAATGAAACAACTCAGATGCAGTTGAAGTGCAGACTTTCAGCTTTAATTCAGTGGGTTGAACAAAAAGATTGCATAAAAATGTGAGGCAACTAAAGCATTTTTTTAACACAATCCCTTCATTTCAGGGGCTGAAAAGTAATTGGACAGTTGACTCAAAGGCTATTTCTTGGGCAGGTGTGGGCAAGTCCGTCGTTATGTCATTACCAATTAAGCAGATAAAAGGCCTGGAGTTGATTTGGGGTGTGGTGCTTGCATGTGGAAGATTTTGCTGTGAACAGACAATATGCGGTCAAAGGAGCTCTCCATGCAGGTGAAGGAAGCCATCCTTAAGCTGCGAAAACAGAAAAAACCCATCTGAAAAATTGCTACAATATTACGAGTGGCAAAATCTACAGTTTGGTGCATCCTGAGAAAGAAAGCAAGCACTGGTGAACTCAGCAACGCAAAAAGACCTGGACGTCCACGGAAGACAACAGTGGTGGATGATCACAGAATCATTTCCATGGTGAAGAGAAACCCCTTCACAACAGCCAACCAAATGAGCAACACTCTCCAGGGGGTAGGCGTATTGATATCCAAGTCTACCATAAAGAGAAGACTGCATGAAAGTAAATACAGAGTGTGCACTGCAAGGTGCAAGTCACTCATAAGCCTCAAGAATAGAAAGGCTAGATTGGACTTTGCTAAAGAACATCTAAAAAAGCCAGCACAGTTCTGGAAAACATTCTTTGGACAGATGAAACCAAGATCAACCTCTACCAGAATGATGGCAAGAAAAAAAGTATGGAGAAGGCATGGACACCTCATTATCCAAAGCATACCACATCATCTGTAAAACACGGTGGAGGCAGTGTGATGGCTTGGGCGTGCATGGCTGCCAGTGGCACTGGGACACTAGTGTTTATTGATGATGTGACACAGGACAGAAGCAGCCGAATGAATTCTGAGGTGTTCAGAGACATACTGTCTGCTCAAATCCAGCTAAATGCAGTCAAATTGATTGGGTGGCGTTTCATGATACAGATGGACAATGACCCAAAACATACAGCCAAAGCAACCCAGGAGTTTATTAAAGCAAAGAAGTGGAAAATTCTTGAATGGCCAAGTCAGTCACCTGATCTTAACCCAATTGAGCATGCATTTCACTTGTTGAAGACTAAACTTCAGGCAGAAAGGCCCACAAACAAACAGCAACTGAAAGCTGCTGCAGTAAAGGCCTGGCAGAGCATTAAAAAGGAGGAAACCCAGCATCTGGTGATATCCATGAGTTCAAGACTTCAGGCTGTCATTGCCAGCAAAAGGTTTTCAACCAAGTATTAGAAATGAACATTTAATTTCCAGTTATTTAATTTGTCCAATTACTTTTGAGCCCCTGAAATCAACGGATTGTGTTAAAAAATGCTTTAGTTGTCTCACATTTTTATGCAATCGTTTTGTTCACCCCACTGAATTAAATCTGAAAGTCTGCACTTAACTGCATCTGAGTTGTTTCATTTAAAATTCATTGTGGTAATGTACAGAACCAAAATTAGAAAAAAGTTGTCTCTATTGAAATATTTATTGACCTAACTGTACATTACTCCTGGTCTCTTATTAAAAATCTACTAAGACTAACATACTATACTGACATACTGTAATATATCAAGGTCAACCTGCTGCTACCACAGGCCTGATTCAGACCACATTTGATACAATGTCAGTGTTCCACTAGGTTATTGTTCAATAAAGAATAATATATTTCTCTCTCTCTCTGTAATAATATATATTATTCCAATGTCTGTATGTCTGTCCGCTTTTCATGAGAGAATTACTTAACACATTCAGATTGGTTTTTTTCTATAATTGCTTGAACATTCCGGTTGGTTTTGCGACTTCTTTCATCACTCTAAGAATCATAGTTCACTTACAGGAGTGATAATATTTGTGCTAATCCGAGACAGAGGCTGCGGGCCAAGGGGAGTGGAAGCGTGACGATAGGAGTGTGTAGTCGGTTTATCTCTGTGTTTTGGAGTCTATCTTGCCTCCTCTTAGCTAGCTACATCTTTTTGTTTATTGGTTTTTAAAGTTTTCCTGTTTCACTACTACACGGGCAGAGCCGCGGGGGACGGCTAGTATATATATATATATATATATGCACACATACATACACGCAAACACCTACAAACACACACAATAGGGCTGCAACTAACGATTATTTTGATAATCGATTAATCTGGCAATTGTTTTGTCAATTAACCGATTAGTTGGTTTGTAAAAAAATTTCATCTGAAATTAAATACAAAATTCATGACATTCCCTGCGTTTATTTAACGTGCTCTCTGTTTATGTCCTCAGAAAATAACGTAATGTGTGTGCAAGTTGCAGTATCAGCAAAAAAATGGAAGGGCGGGGCGCAGTATATTTAAGTTGGAACGTGTCATCAGAGTCTCTGTTTACTATCAACATGTGACAGCAAGCCGCTTTGCAGATCCTACAGAATCAATGTACATGCTTCGATGTTTGATAAATGGTTTGACGTGTAAAAGTCATCTTAAAACTTACCCAGTTGTTAACTGCTACATGCTTCTGGGGTTTCCTCCTGCACGACAGCAGCGGCAGGCAACAATTGCCACACAGAACACAGTATATTTATGATATTGTAGCTCTCTACACATTTAGAATGCTTAATTTTATACTTGATTATCACTTTCAGAATGAAATGTGTTAAAGCAAGTATGTTACATTTTACAGATAAATCGTTAACTTCATTTAAATAATCATCATGGTGGGTTTCAGCAGTGTGCTCTGGTTTCCTTCCAAGGACATGCAGGTTTGGGGATTTGGTGATACTAAAATGACACTAGTACAGGTATATGTGTGTACTTGCATTCACCTTGTGATGAGCTGATCCCCCATCCAGGGATTGTTTCTGCCTCATGCCCAATGCCACCTAGAATGGGCACTTCCCTGGATTGATGGATGCAATCATTAAACATCCATTCTTTTCAGAGATATTGTGGCAAGGTGTCTTGGGAATTTAATGTATTTTTTGGGCAATTCACAATATGGCAAAGCCAAATGTTGTTTTCTCACCATGATGATACCTCACACTGCCACCTGGTGGAATCATCCAGATTTACTTAAAATACGTGCACAAGTATAAACAGTACACTACTTGCGTAGCAATACCAACCACAGGCAAACGCGTCTCGTGAAGTATAAACCCAGCCTTAAATGAGGGATACGCCTTTCCATCGCAGTGGATGTAATGTGCTGTAGTATTCACCACTGCACACTTGCTGAATTTTTAATTACCTTTGCCCATGATACTGAAAAAAAATAAATAAATTTTCTGGTCAGTCAGGGACTTGTGTTTCTTTGCAACTATTTTTGTAAACACACACACACGATAATGTTACACGTGAATGCATGTGTGTAATGCAGCACCATAATTTAGCAGAGTGGCTTTGTCAAAAAAACAAAACGGCAAGTGAAAATCTGAACGTTTACTAGCTAGTAGCCAGCAACAACAAGGTGAAGAAGAGAAGAAGAGCAGCGACATCTGCTGAGCGTGAATAAACATGCAGAAGCTGATAACATGATAGGAAGAAGAAGAATAAGAGCCCCTGCTTCTACTGCAGGCAACCCACTGGTACTCGTACACTACTGGTGCTGGAACTTAGATCATGCGAGGACTGGAGGCATGCCGTCCAAAACAAGTTAGGGATCGGCCAGGATCTACTTGGTGTGCCTAGCAGAGCTTCAGCCAGGCACCTAAGGCACCTGCTGGCTTCAGCAAGAGCAGGTACAAAAATGGAGAACAGGCAAAAACAACTATAATAGTAATAGTAGTAATATAATAATACTCCTAGAGTAAAGCAAAAAGCCCACAAGAAGTAGGATAACCAGCAAAAGTCAGCTTGTATTTAAAGGGCAAAGAAAGATTTTTTATCAAGCAATGATTTATTAACAATATACCTGTACATATCAAAATACAAAGAAAAGCGCAAAAGAGCAATACAAAGAAGTTGCCTAAAAAAACATTCGCAGCAAAGTCCAAATCACAGTGCAATAATCACAATCCGTAATACAAAGCAAAAATTATCCAAAAAAAAAAAAAAAATCAACAAAAAAGACACAATATTTACAGAAACTCTTTAAGCAACAAGTCATTTCCATTTCCATTCCCATTCCTAGGCCATCTTGGCCCAAAGGGAGGGCCCTAGAAGTAGTAATGCCGAGGTTGGTATGCCTTTTGGGGCTCTACCCACAATGAACAGTTATTTTAAGAGACAGCACACTATTACAAGATCACATATAATTTTTTTTTTTTTTTTAAATCAACAAAAATAATCAAGAAATAATCATTCAAAATAAACAAAACAACAAAACATAAAATGCACATAACTTCCACAAGATACATTATCAGTGAGGCTTGATTTTAGATTGTGCTTGAAGCCCTACCTTTTTATGCATACACTTTAATTTCACAAGGTCTTTATGATTTAATATATGTTTTTTTTGTGTCTTAAACACTGAAACTGACTCCTCTATTATGTCGATCAATAAAAACATATAGAAACTGAGTTAATTATTCTTTACTATAAATGGAAGATAAAGAGTATTTCATTGTATCCCATTGTTATTTACCACATTATACTATGCTATTTTGTGTCTCTTTGTATTGTATATAGCACTTATTTGTTTTATAAAGTATTATGATTATTTTTGTTAAAAGTGAAGCATACAATAGATATCATAAAAGAACATTTTATATAATTGCTAGGGGCACATTCATGGCAAAGGACAGAAAGGGTCAGGCAGGTTACGCACGAGAAAGTGAAATCCACATCAACAAATGGAGTATCTCATATAACTACAGTATAAGTTGACAGGAGATCAAAAAGTAGTTTCACTGAATTCACCTCTTCAAAGAACAGATGATTTTACTCCATGCTATTGTCCTAGCATGCTAAGTAGCATCATGAAAACCAAATGGGGTAACTGAAAGCCTTTGCTATTGGCAGAAGGGGCAGGTAGTCCAACTGCTGTGAGCATCTGTTCCTTAAAATAATACAGAGTTCAGTGATATAGTAGCTGTAGACTGGTTACCAAGGAATTTTGTAGTTTATGTAATGGGGCCTTGGAGAACTTATTTTTCAAGTACAAACATCACTGAGAGAGAAAGACAGAATGGTCAAGTGAGCTGGATATCTGGACTGAGCCCAGTCTGTCTAATTTCCGCTAAACTAGGTAGCCATTCTGAAAATTATGGTACCATTAATATCACTAGCAAAAGGGTTTATAATTTATTTGTCCACTGAAATTCTTATTTGCATGTGCTAATCAATATGTATAATCTCATCTAGATAACTATTTGGAAATTAACTTGCTCCAGTGCCAACAGAGAACATAAAACATTCTTCATAAAAGGAAAGGAAAAGACAACCCAATACACTAAGCAGCAAGGGGGCTGGACAACCCAGTCTGTCACACTGTAACAACTAGTGTAGGGTCTGATTTCCTGATAGGAACTAAATCTTTTCATTAACAACATCAGCTCACTGCCCAATTTCTCTTCCTCAGCTGATAGCCTGCAATGTTCTTGAACACAAAGTCAAAAATTCAAAGATACTAGATAAAACGGAGACAATGTCAAGTATGACAACTATCTGAAAGATCAGCAGAAGATGTAATGGAATACAGGGCTCAAAATAAATTAGCTGTGACAACCTACCTCTTACATAACTCATCAGTGACTATGCTGAACAAATTAATTCATTGTATTATTCTTTGGTAGAATACTCACAGCATATTATTTGAATATCTTTTCTGTAAACCTCAAGTTAATTTCACTCATTCCTCTAACCTTTTCTTTTGATGAAAATGTTTTATCCAAACAAAAAAAAAAAAAAACTTTTTCTAGAATAAGAGCTACAGTCATCTGGAGTCTAGGCTGCTAGCACTCAGAAAAAGGCAGTACCAATCATGGATGGGACATATGTTAATTTCTAAAAGTACGTTCTCATCTCTTTTGTAATGAGTAAATTTACTCACTGTAAATCTGTCAAATTCAAACATGAATTCAACATAACTGAAGGAAATCTATGCAAACTCTGTAGCCAGGCCTGGATTTGAACCCATGACTTCTCAACTCCGATGTAGCAGTACTGCCAAACATGTCAGTTGTATTTTATATAAACTTAATTTCAATGTCTCTCATCATTGGGAAGAAGCCTTTCCTTTTTGGGCTGCAGAGTGAAGCAGTGATAACTGCAACTGTCTCACAGTTACAAGAGCATGAGTTCCAATACTGACTCAAACAGACTGTGTAAAGCTTGTACATTCTCTCTGTATCTTGGTAAGCCAACTGCAGATTCATTCCAAATCTTAAACATACACATGTTAGATAGACTGGTGTATTGAAGTAAGCCCTATAGGAGTGAGTGTGAATAAGTGTGCTTTGTGGTAACTTAACATCTCATTCACAGTTGTTTTTTTTACCATGCAACTGATAAAAGCAGACTGGTGGGGTACAGATAGTGGTGGCATATGCACCCAGAGATATTAAATATATTTTTCAGAATACTGTATGTGACATATGTTTAAAATATGCTACCTATTTAGGCAGCACGGTGGTACAATATTTAGTACTATGACCTTACTTATTTAGTGTCCTGGGTTAGAATTCTGTGCCTGTTTGTTGTGTGTGTGGAGTTTGTTTATTCTCCTCTGGGTACACAACTTTTTCTCCCACAACACCCATAGATATGCTGCTCACGCCAAGGTTCTAAACTGGCCTCAGTGTGAGCAAACATAGGTTGGTCTATTAAAGGGCTTTGCAATGCAGTACTACAAGGATAAGTTCTGGCCTCACCCACGACCCTGAACTGGATTAAGTGGGTTTAAGAATGACAATGTTTCAGATCGTAATTTCAGCATGCCCTACCTTTTTGACTTCTAAAAAGAGACATTGTGGCACTAAAAGAAAATGATTATGAATGATACGTGAGAAGAGTTGTGCATTGTGTGGAAATTAATTTGCACATAAACAAAAACAGGGAAAGGACCAAATATTTGGATGATTAGCTAGATATATGGCCTCACAATAATGAAGAGGAGGAGTCTGGTCAAGACATGGAACTGGTGTAAAAGTGTTAAATTGTGCAACTAAGAGAAACAGTTAACTGGGTTTGGGCATGTATATTTAAAGGTACAGAATGACTGACTGAACAGGAAACCTACCTTCCAATAAAGAAGCAAAAAAATATATATGGCTAGATATAGTAGTGGATGAGTGAATCAGCTGTTACAAACTGTAGCACTTGGTTCTATATAAGGGGCGCACTGCCTTCTCATGCAAACACTGCAAACTACAGTATATGTTAGCCACGTGGTGGTCATGAGGTTGAAACAGTAGGAGGGATACCAGAAAGCCACCATTTCTAACCATACTTGTGATTTTAGGGAAGGCTCTCCTAAGAGCTAACCACTGGAATAGGCACCTCAATCGAGTTTTTCATGTCGATTGCTTTGTGTGTCCATCCACTCATTCATGTCAGGGAAGACGCTGGGGCCCTTCCTAGCAGCACTAACTGCAACCAACAAGGCTAATTAGAATTACAACTTTAAACTCATGAGAAAGACATACAAATATCACACGAACAACACGTGGAACGCACGACATGTGTAGCAAATCAACTGCACTAACCTCTGCGCCATCGCGATCTTACTAAATAACGATCAGTTCACATACAGTACACTTCCTAGCACAATAGCTTCCAACATTAGGACAAATGCCCCTCTGCAATTACCTTTATTCATCTGGGTCGCTGTGTTACTTTTTTTGAACGACTAAAGTGTTATCGACCAAGGTTAACGTCCCTTTCATGTCGACTATGAAAGAAAGAGGATTAATAGAGGCATGGGATAATCTAGCAGTGCACACTAACTCCTCTTACAAGCCACGCCTAATCATTCACATTAGTGCCGATAAGCAAACGCAAAGAAGAATTGTTTCAGCGAACACTTACCTGACAATGTCGATCTCAAAATCGTTCTCGGAGATGAGCTTCCAGGACCCAGCGAGGAATTCCTTACACCAAGTGTAAGCCCGGCTCCTGGTTTCCTTGTCCACCTCTTCTGAACGTCCGTCCAAGTGGGACTCTGCCTCGGAGTCTACATCCGTAAGGGCAGTCGCTCGAGAAATAATGCCCGTTGCCTGCTCACTTTCACTTAGCCCCGCCTGCATTATTAGTTATCTTTATTAAAAAAAATAAGGACAATGATTGCAGTAATTGTCTAATTGTACACAAAACAGCCAAACACCTTTTCAAATGCCCCCTTCCGAAACTAATTAAAACCACACACGGATTTGTACAATGAACGCTATTCAACATTGATTGTGATGCCTACAAATTATATTACCAGTTGCCAATCTACATTTTTAAGAAATGCCCAAGGCACCTCTGAATAGCTACCTTCTGACGCGATATGTCCTGCTTGCTCACTGGAGAACCGCTTCCTTTAACCTGTGCTCAATTTTCGCCGTCTGACATGTAGTGGTTTCATTTTAAATTCCAGACACTGTAAGGCAAAGGCAGAAAGATAGGCACGCAATCTAACCAATCCCACCTGACTACGATACCACATGTTCAGCAAGGACTTCCAATCGTTGACTAACATCCAATATTTTTTTTCTGATGCAAGGGGTGGGGCCATGACGTCGGGAACAAGCTGCCTATAGAATCAATGTAAGATAAAGTAAAAAAAATGTATACGAGATAACGCAGTGCCAAGTTCCAACAAAGTCAAGTCCAGGTCAAAGTTCGCTGTGATTTAAGCATAACAGTGAGGTCAACACTTGACTGGTACCTTTTGTTAAAAATATAACTTCCCGTGGACAGTGTTTAATCCTAAATGGCTCCGTGGTACAAAGGTTTGCGCTTACTCGCAGCTCAAGTGATCTGGGGTCTTCCAAAGTTTTCAAGTTCGCCCTGAATTTTATTCTGAAATTCTCGAAGACTTTCATGTTCGGTTGACTAGTGACCTTAAGTTGCAGGACTTTTGCATGAGTTTGCTCAGTTATGAACTCTTCCATTCAGGAGTTGTTGGGGATGTTGGGGTGGGACACAAGCCTGCTGTTCCACAAGCCTTTATTATTAACATGCTTGATTATTATTTAACATCAAAATGAAAAAGTTAATGGGGATTTCATTCTCACACCTCTATAAAGTTTAATTATGACTCTTGACATTTTATGTAGCCTCTATGCATGATATACAGAATCTCACTTATTTTTTGTATAATAATTATGCATTATTTTTCATACCTAATTTTGATTTTTTTTTTGCTTGTAACTATTTTTTGACATCTTGTAAAGCACTTTGGGCTACATCATTTGTATGAAAATGAGCTATAGAAATAAATGTTGTCGATGGTGGTCATATTTTAATCAGATTAATTTAATTTCACATGGGGGGGCTAATGTATTTTTTTGCATTAGGACCCATCAGATTCTAGTTATACCACTGATCAGCAGTCTAATATTGAGAAACATGGTGGTTACTGCTGGGTTGAATCTTGGCTGTGTCACATTCTGTGTGGAATCTGCACATTCTCCCCTGTGACTTCTTTGAGTTTCCCCTCCCACATTGCACATTGGCCTTGTATGGGTGAGTGTCCCATAATGGTGTGGTGCTACAATACGGTTGGTTCTTGCTTTGTGCCAAATTCTGTCAATACAGGTTGCAGGCCCTCATAACCCTCAAGTGTGTATAACAAGAGATGGATAACTGTTAGCCTGAGTTCCTGTTTACCTGTTTATATATCCTTGATTTCAGAGATATGAAAAGTTAGTGTGACTATCACTTTACTTGCTTCTATGAAATTGATTTAACCTGTGATAAGAAACCTAGCAAAGCTGTATTTTTTACATTTTTAATTTGTTGGGATAATTTTATTAAATGAATATAAACCAATACAAAGTAATGTCAATCAATAATAAACATCATAAGATTAGAATGTTCACGCCTTCGTGACCACATCTCCCCCAGTTCCAATGCCCTGCCCCTGCATGACCAACAATTACTTATTATAATAATGAAAAAAATGATATGTAGAAGACCCACAGCAACCCTACAGTACAATAATAATAATAACCATACAAACAGACACAAACATGTGAAAAAGAGAATAAAGCACATACAAGAATACAACAATGTAAACTATTGTGTTAAAAATACACTAAAAATCCATCAGAGTAAAAATAAAACATACATACAAAAATGAACAACTTGAACTGTCATTCAGAGAAAGAAAAAATATTTTTTCCAGTTTAAGATAATAGAAGACCCCAGTTTTCCATTAAGTTTTAAAAGGTGAATTAGGATACTTCCAATTAAGTAAAATGGGCCGCCGTGAAAAAAATGGAGTTTAGAGTATCACAATAAATTTTTGATTAGGTAATACTATCCTGTCTGGTGTTACTCTAAATACAATTATCAAGGGATTGGTAGTGATTTTAGACCCAGCACTATCCAAAAGAAACACAGACATTTTAAGCCTAAAGTACAGAGCACTCCTTAAATGTATGGCTGTTGTTCTGGATATTCCATTCCACAATCTTGCTTGCAATTTAAATGACATTTTAAGCTTCACAAAAGTTTAATGTAAAAAAAATAAGGTTTTAATAAACTTTAGGTTAAGTGTGGCATAGTGGTTAAGTCTTTGGCCTTCAAAATCTGAGGTTGTGGGTTAAATCTGCTACTAGCACTGACACTACAAAGATCTAATTATGCAGATCCAGATCATCTGGATGACTTTGATTTATGCGGGGACAATTCCAATTCGGTGCGAAGACAATTCTTCATGTTGTCAGTTTGCACACTTCTCGATGGTCTGGGATTTTTCGGGTGATTTTCCATGTAATAAACTTAATAAGTTATAGCGTAATGAAAATTGCATAATTAGATCTGGACCACACTACTGTATACTTGACTATGTGCATGTCACTCTGCTGTAAAAGCAAAAGAAATTTAACCAGCTGTAGCTCAAATGTTTTAAGTTGCCTTGGATAAAGATGTCAGCCAAATAAGTAAATGTAAGTTAATCATTTTTTTTTATTTTAATGATTTCTTTAAGCTCGGGTGAATGTTATCTAAACCAGGGGTTCCCAATGTAATCCCCCCAAGACCCTCAAACTGTCCAGTTTGTTGCTTGTTCCAAGCACACCTGTACCAGGGAATCAATAACAATGATCCTTGGGTGCACAATTTGGGACCAGTATTTTTGACCCATATAAAACACATTTGGGGACTATATGGGTTTTCAACGTTGGGTGCCAGTTCATCTCAGGGTGTACTAAGGCAAATACCCAAACAAGCAATTTATGGTTGTCAGTCAGTCTTAACATTCTTGTCATTTTAATGTAGGAGGAATTCCATGCATACATGGAAAAACAGTACAAATTCCACAAATACATCACCTGTAAAGATGAGAGTATTATTATTTCTGCTTTGCTTTGTTAGCAGGCAAAAACTTATGCCTAACCTCCTGAGCCACACTGCAGGTTCTTTTTTTATGTCAAACTCAAGCTTAATATGTGTGGTTGAAAACAAAGCCAAACCTGTGAGTTCATTCCTAATCCTCTTTCTTAACACAAACATTGGAAAGAATGGTGTCTAATTAATCAACGTAAATAGCATATACAAGTGAGCCTATGATTAAAATAAAGATTGTTCAAACCTCTATATAATGTCAGGGCGCTGCACAGGGTCTTCATAGCACCCTCAGCTTTGTAACTTGGTGTTATTTGAAGAATACAAGGAGTAGCTGACGCACAATATTGAGCACGACGTGCGTTTTGGCACTCATGACTTCCCGTTCAAAGGCAAGGGCATCACACAGAAGCAACAGTTTCTGCAGATTGAGGAACAATATTGAACTTGACGGTATTACTACTCGAAAGGTTGAGAACTCGACCACCAAACAGACTTTTACAGTATCGTGTTCATATTTAACGTGCGCTGTAATAACACATAAAAATAGAGCTGAATGGATGCCGCGGACTTGAAGAAATCGTTGTTGTCGCCTGGTGACGTTGAGTTTTCTGATTGGGCAGTTTCCTGAAGGCCCGCCCTATATCGTAGGTGGGCCTATGGGAGGTCACGGGTAAGTTTTCTGTCAGCATCTTTTTCTATCCTGATACGGGCTACTGAAGAGCGGCAATTTACAACAACAGTAAGGGATACGTGGCTTGGGGTACTGTAAAACTAAACGTTTAAAATAGAATTTTGTCAGTCACTACTATTTAAAAAAGAATCTAAAAAAGGGTTTAAGTAAAGCATGTCGTTTTAAACAGATAACTATCCAATGTTCCATATTTTTATAGGATTTCTTTGTAAAACATAACGAGGTTTCCAAGAGTTTACTGTTGTCTTCTTCAGCTGTTCATTGGCTGTTTTTAATGCCATGAAACGAAATAACTGGTGTAGTTTTGTGGAGTCATTCATACTCTAAAAGCCGGTAGCTGGGAGTCTTGGCCAAAATGAGTATGCAAAATTGTACGTAGATTTCCAGATATTTTGACATCAAGAAAGAAAGAGAATTGTGCAGGGATCAAAACTGTATTTTCCAAGGTGATAATGAACTTAGCATTTGTGAAAAGCAAAGTATTTCACGATTGACCGCGGTCTAAATTTTGGCCAGTCACTCTGTGGAGGATAGCGGATTCTTGCCACAGATATACTTGTTAGATTCAGTGGTACTCAAACATGTGATTACAGGTATGTGTTGGCATTGGCGCTGGATTCCGCCATCCTCCAGTAGAATGAGTAGATTTGATAAATGGAAGAAACATGACGCAAAATACAGTGAGGTGCACAGACCCTTTAGTGAGCAGTGGCTCAGAAGAGAAGACAGGGCACTATACCGGGCTGGACTTGTTACATTTAATCTTGGACACAAATTAGTGCACACTTTTATTTCTGTGTAATTTCATAAGAAACTTTATTATAACTTTAGGGGCATTATAATATTCATAACCTTGGCAACATTTTTCAATGATTGCTGATTATGTTAGGTTTTCAGACAAAGCATTATTCCCCACCCATTGTTCTTTCTCTACTACTCATATACTGTATTTTCCTAATATAACACATTTTAACAAAAGGGCAAATAAAATAATTTCCCTCTAATGACATAAAATTCCAAATAGATTTTAACAGGAAGAATTCACATCATAGCATATCAAAGCAAAGATATTTTTTCTAAATAAGATGCCTATTATGGGTCATATACTAAGGAAACCAATAGAAATGATTGCCCAACACAGTATATCACTTTTTGTTTGTGTGCATTAGACTTTCAACAAAGGGATGTAAAATTATTGTGATCCATCCATTATCCAACCCGCTATATCCAAACACAGGGTCATGGGGGTCTACTGGAGCCAATCCCAGCCAACACAGAGCGCAAGGCAGGAAACAAACCCCGGACAAGGCACCAGCCCACCGCAGGGCTATTGTGATCCAGAAACTTGAAATACAACTTACACTGATTTTATATAAACTATACAGTATGTTCTAAGTTCTCTCAGTAGCAAAACAAAGCACAAATAATAATACCCTTTTCTTGTTAGGTGTTGTCAGCTTTGGAGTTTTACAGGAAAATCTTCCTTTGGGTCACATGTTTTGCTAGAGTATAGTGATTTCATCTTTGTTAATTGTTATGTCTGTCTTTGCAGAATCAAAGGATCATGGAGCTGTTCTTCTCCACATACATAACCAAACTGAGCTTGGATAAAACATTTTTTGGTAGTTGTTATTAATACAGACAATTTGGCATAGATTTCCACCAATTGAAACAGTGTTGAAAACACCACATTAGCATCTTTATTTGAATATACTCAGCATTTCTTGGGTACTTTTCTTTGGGCAGGCTTATAAAGATTTAAATACTCTCATCTGTGTCAGTAAACCCAACCGTGCTGCGCGCAAATAGTACTGCCAGGATCTGTCCCCATTTTTCTCTCACAACAAGCAGGGATACATGCAGATAAGGAGAGGCACTGTGTGATTTTATTATTCTTTGCTTGGTTGAAGCATGCTTGAATTGAAAATGCTTTGAGCTGTGAAAAACTGTAATTTTTTTAAATCTCAAATATTTTTGCAAAGTTGAGAGTGACCAAAAACCATAACATGCCAGAAACTATAACACACTATAACACCATAATTGGTGGTACTATAGGCAACGCTACCTTCCACATTATAACATAGTACAAATCAACAACAACAAACATTTAGCACGGTTTTTTGAAAAATTTAAAATTATCATCATATACTGTATTTTATTTCCATATGGGATAGTATAGAGCACTGTACCTAACTTTAACAAGGCACATTGCTTCTCACTTATTTTTCCCAGTTTCTTAAAGTGTAAAGAAGCTGTGCACTTGTGATCCGCAACAATCAATTTGGTCTATCCGGGCACTTGGGCCAGTAATGGGAAGGGGGCATTGGCCTGAGCCACTGTAGCCACCATTATGACTAAGTCAGTTAAAAATTAGCAAAATAAGCTAAGCATACCATACTCATTCACTTCCTTGGATATAGTTTAAATAGTTTTGTAAACACTGAATGCGTTGACAGTAATCAACAGTATTTTACAGTGTTGTTCATTAAAGTTATTCCAAAATTTGCTTGAGTGTAGTGATTGTAGCTGCAATTAATGTACCCATTACCAGACAATTGGTGCGTAATTACAGTATGCTTTTTCCTGACTCCCAATGAACCAGTCCAAGCATTTTATCTGTTGTGTTGAAATATTTTTTTTATTGAGGGTTCTTGAAACTTACCATGTGATTTCGTTGCCCGAACAGTTTTTGCTGTGTATGAGGAACACACCTTAAAGGGCCCAAATGTTGTGGTTACTGATTAAATTTCAGCATTTGTGGGCATGCAAATGAGAAGCTCATATTTCAAATATTATTCTATGTGCCGTTTAGTGTGCTGGTTTTTAGTTGGATTTTTAGATTTATTTTGTTTTGTATGATTCTTTGTATACAAAATGCAGTCACAAATGTACTAAATTAAAGATGAAGTGCAAACACTTATTGACAGTGTTCAAATCAACCTGGAAGCTTAAGGGAGAAGTAAAGTGTTGCATATATTTTAAGCAGAAACTTTAAAAGAAATTATAATAAATAGCGCAGAGAAAAAGTGCTCAAAATTTCCTATTTTTTATGTGGGCAAATATTTGAAAATATATCTTAATTTAGGAAAAGGATGTTCCCATACTAGATAAATCAAAAAGAAAATTGGCAACATGGCAATTTGGAAGTTTACACCACATACACCCCTTTGTCCATATTTCTCAAAATCTTACCATTATACGTGTTTTAATGTACAGTACTTGGAATGATATCCTGTGCAGAATGGTTTCAATTTTTAATAATTGTAATTCTTATTACCTTTTTAAGTTAACTAACTGTTGGCCAGGAGTAGAATGAATGTCACAAAGTGACAACCGTGCCTTTCTTTTAGGAACACATTAGACCAGTGTTTCCCAAACTCGGTCCTGGGGACCCACTGTGGCTGCAGGTTTTTGTAAAGTAGTAAAGTAGGAAGTAAAGTATCTGTAAAGTACTTAAATAATCTATCTATCTATCTATCTATCTATCTATCTATCTATCTATCTATC
>JANRMT010062792.1:29975313-29993280 GCA_026402145.1 Polypterus bichir lapradei | reverse complement strand
ATCTATCTATCTATCTATCTATCTATCTATCTATCTATCTATCTATCTATCTAAAGAAAATACCACTGTAGCCATTTGGTAGCCACATATCAAATCTATTTTATAGATCTGTATTTTCTAGAGAACAGGTGCCAAGGTAGGAGCCAAACCTATATAACACTTGGGGTCAAACATTCTATTTCAGAAGATTATAAAACAAAGCTATCTTTTAAAAGGGGTTTGAGGCAGTAAGTGACCTTGTGCAAATTTGTAAAGAAAATATGTTGTGGCATTATGGGAACAGACTGTGTTAGCATAATACAATGTCTTTAGAATTGTAGTATAGCAGCAATTTCAAGAAAAATAAGATAGACATGATTTCCTGTCCTGCAATCAAATCTTGTTTAATTAACTTATACATTTGTAGATGTGCCAAACTGCAGCTGACCTCTACACCTCTTTCTTGACATGGGTCCTTGCAATAGCTGCATTAGTATACAATGTAAAATGTATATAAATTACTTTTAAATAATATTCTTTAACTCATAATGTTTTATACCTGCAATGTAAATATATATATAATATATATATTTTTTTTTATTATTTTTTTTTCTTGCAGAAATGCCATCAAATGTGGAGATTAAAGCCAAGGTCCATGACATAGAACAATTAGTGCAAAATGCAAAAGAGCTTAGCAAGTCTGAAGGAAGTTTAATTCTTCAAGAAGATATATTTTTTAATGTTCAACATGGTCGTCTCAAACTTAGAAACTTCATGGTAAGCAATATTCTTTCCTCTTTTTAATTGTATTTACTAAGTGTATTCTGTAGCAATATTTTTTGTTTACAAATATTAACAAAAATCTTAAATGAATAGTAAGTTATTTTATTGGCAATGCACATTTTAGAACGAGTAGCAGTGGGTGTCTTTTATGTCAATAAAATAATAGAATTGCTCATAACATTAAATATACAATCTCTTTGCACAGAGCTCATTCTTCCTTTAAGTGTGTGAATTAATAAAAATGTCACATTTGTAAAATGTGTATACATATCACTATTGCATCTTTTAATTATTAATTTATAGTCAGAATTTTAATAGGTGTTTTTTTTAAAGCTACGATTTGGGCAACCAACTATTTCTCCATTATCTTTCCCTCTTTGCACTTGGGTCCCAATCCAGGTGATTCGTTGTGTGGTGGGTGCAGCAACAAGCTATCATCGCATGCTCCCAACCCCTCTCTCTCTTTCTTTTTGTAATTATTTATATACAGTACACACCATTGTCAGAATGATACAGAAATACCAAAATGTGCAAAAATGGTAATATTTATTAATCTAAAAACATACACAGGGAGGGATTAACAGGGGCAGAATACTAAGAACAAAAGAAAAGACAAAGCCTGTAAACATGCTCCCCTTTTAACTATTAATAAATAAGACTGGACCTATCACTATTAAAAGTACCATTAAACACTCTCTTACTTGCCTTGTGTCTGCTGTGGCTTAGTCATTTCTTTCTTCTACTAATAAGCCGTTTTTTTTTCTGCAGCCCTCGTGACCTAAGATGAAATACACTACTCAAGTGAGGTAGCTTTAAACCTATTCTTGGGGTTACATCTCTGTGTGTCAAAGGTGGCCATTTGTTTGCTACTTAGTATTCATACTAGAAACTCTCCATTGTAAGTTTCTGGATTTCTGGCATCAGGAGTCTCACACAGTATTTGGGCTGCCTGCTTTAAAGGGCAACACAGTTCCTCTTTTTCCTCTTTGGTCACCATAAGCTGTCATCTAATGGATGGAAGGTTTTTAATTGGCCTCCTTACAGACCTCATCTTTAAAAGGACAACATGGCCCCATCTTTCACAAACTGGCACAGTGTGCTGCTTTCTTTTTTCTAGTAAATAGTGTGCCAAACTTTCAACCCTCTATTGCCCACTCATCATCCTTGTTCTTAGTAAGTCACGTCCCTGGTGTCAGATGGGTGACATACTGTACATTCTAGCATTCTGGAGGAATAATACATGTTTCCTCCTTGGTCACAGCTCTGACTATTGGGTATCAGTGCTCCTCCTTATCCAGTACTTTTTTAAGAGCTCTGTGTCCCTTAGCAGTCTCCTTTATTACACAGTGGTATGTCAACATAAAGATTATTTTAGTTCCTTTTACTTCAGGTAGTTTTTATTTTTATACTAATTTCACCTGTCAGTTCAGTTTCAGTTTAATTTTTATGAAGTTTTCATATTTTTTCTAGTTTATGTTATTGGTGACATACCTTAGTTAACTTCTATTTTGAATGTAGTTTTCATTTTAGTTTAAACAATGGATGTTTATTCAATATTAAGAAATGCATGCTATGCTACCATTGCACTAGTATTATAGAAGCACACAGATGTACCCATAAAATACACAGTGGGTCCCTTTTTGCCCCAACCCTCTGTACAATCATCTTTTGAATTTTTTGTAATTCATGTCTCACTCACATTGCATCAGCGTCCATCTCTTCAAAAATCTGGCTGTTGAAAAGATAACAGCTTTCTGAAGATATGAAGCAAACGTTTGTTGACCAACTTTGCCTGTTGTTTCTGGTCTTTGATAGCTTGGATTTTCATTTTCATCAGTGTGTCATATTCTCAACCTCCTTTTAGAAATCTTTGTGAAAGGAGTTTAGTTGTGTTTCTTTGAATCGATCAGATTCTTTCCCATTCTCTGAGCTATCAGACCTGTCTGTCTAATCTTTTACATATTCTTCATACTTTGCTGACAACTTTTACACTCATTAGGCAACTTAACCACAAAGTGTGTTGGTAATTAGTGAAAAAGGAGGAACAGTGAACAGTAGCAATATTCACTCTGTGGTCTAGGTTGGCATGAGCAAAGATTTTTCTTTTTGAACTAACATTTTCAATTACATTACCCAGTGAACACTATGTGCTTTTATGCAGTATAAGTATCTCTTCATATATAAAAATTTGAAGTTTTTATGCATTACAAAACACACTTGAAAATGTATTTAGATAGGTAGGTAATTATTAGAGTGGCATGCTTATATAAAATATTAGGAAACAAGCTGAACAGATACACTATATTTTGCTCATGACTCATAAGTTAAAAAAGAGAAAATACTGTAACACTGATCAAACAATTTAGCCACTTTCTTAAAAGCTTGCAACAGAAAACAAGAGTAAAAAATGTTTAGCCTTAAAGTATATATGAGTGTTATCCATATCATAATCCATTGAGCCGCAAAATTTATGTTAACTAACATGCTTTGCGTGTAAGAGTGTATTTGTGTTTGCACATTTTGCAGAAAATAGCATTTCCTATTATGCCGTCTCCAAGCCAGCTGCACTCAACTCACAATTTACTAATAAAAAGAGAGTGATTTTTTAGAATATTATAGTTGTTACAGATTTTGTCAGCTTGGTGGTGGAAGTAATTCACAAGTCAATCAGCGTCAAATCAATGGAAGTCACCCAACTAAACATCTCTGATTTGCTTCACACTTGCATCTCTAATTTGAGGAAGTCCCTAACCTCTGAACTAAATTCAAGCTGTTGGCCCAGACAATAACTGTAGAGGTGGCAGTTCAAAGTGAGAGTCAATCTGTGTCATATCAACAGATTTTAGGAAATATTCCTCACCGACCATCTTCAGTTTGCTTCATACTTGCTGAAAATAATGACATTGTACACAATAACTAATGTGCCAGAAATATTTTGATACCATTTTTAGAAAGCATGTGGAATATGGCCGGCAGCTTATCCCGGCCAATACCCCCAAGCCGCCAGATGGAGCCCTCCCTGCAACATGGAGGTGCCCCGAATTCCAGCAGGGCATTATGGACTTTGGAGTTTTAATTCATATCCCTGTTAGATACCATGGGAGCCGCCAGAAGACGCTGCAGGGAGGCTCAAGGACTTGTATTTTCCGCATAGCCCGGAAGTACGTCCCAGTCATGGGGACAGAAGAAATGACGTACTTCCGTGCTGAAGAAAAGAAGGAGTTTTCCCCCGACCCGGGGGAAAGTCACATGGACTGAGGGACAGAAACACTTCCGGGTCAAAGAGTTTAAAAGGACTGTGGGAGATCCCAGCAGTTAGCCAAGTTGGGAGGAAGGGTGACTGAGCTGCTGGGAGGTGTGGAGGAAATGTGTATTGTTGTGATTATTGTTATTATTGTAATTATTGTAATTATTAGTTGAGTATAGTGGAGGTGGAGGTGCTTTGTGCACATTATTGTACAAATAAAATAATTATTTGGACTTTTAACTGGTGTCTGGCGTCTGGTCTAAAGGGTTCAAGGGGACGACAGCACCCTCTATTTGTCACAGCCATAAATAGGTAAATGTGCAACAGTGGACCAACTATTTTAGCTATTTTAGCTAAAGACTGACAATTTCATGCATCTAGTATTAACAGTTCAAAAGTTTTAACTTCTGGAATATTGTAATTTTTTTAGTAACACTCAATTTTTATTTAAATTTGGCCCACACCCAAATTTGAAGGCCCCCATATCTCAGACACTAATGAACATGCAAGCCTAAAATTTGGCACGCATTACTATGTTTCAAAACCCAAAGGTACTTGAAACTAAATAACAACAAAACTGTGGCCAAAACATTCATGATGGTCGGGAATAAGAGAAAGTAATTGGGTTACTTTAATGTGAGTTTGTATGAGATTTTGGATTTTCCCATTTTATTTGTTTGCTACTACAAAATTTTTTATGCATATGCACACATTTCAGAGTAAATATTGAACAGTAGGCTACTGGCAACTGGTTTATTTAAGAAAAAGACATTTTCATCCATCCATCCATCCATTATCCAACCTGCATTTAAACTCATTTTCATTCTATTTTTTGAGTATGGAAGTTTAATTTTAGTTTAGTTTTCATTTTTTTAAGCTTTTAGTTTAAAGTTTTTATTAACCGTAAAATCCTTGATCCACATCCATTCTCACTGAGTTTTCTACTTTGTTTTGGGCTTTGTTCTTTTTTTCCCCTTTGGAAGTCTATCACAAGGTGAAAAAGACAAAAATTCATTCAGTAGTATTTTTTTTTATTATACAGTCTATTATCTCTTTTATGATAACATTTGCTCTCCCTTTTATGAACATGATTTACCTAACTGTTAGGAAAGTTAAACAATGGATAAGATAGGTGTCCATCCGGTCATCTTCTGTGCATCCTTTGTCCAACCTGGATTAAAGTGACTAGACCGTATTCCAGTAACATAAGGCATCAAGCAGGAATAAACATTGGATATTTCACCAGTCCATTTCAGCCTACAATAACACAACATGATTTGCAATATCAGTCCTCATGTTTGATTTTACTTTAAAGTGCTACATAGTACCAGTTGCTCTTGGTGAGGTTAATTTTGAAAAATGGTAGACGAGAACGCTTGATAGCCATATTCCATTTTTTTTTGGTAAAATCAGTTCTTTAGTGCATCAATTTACTACAAGTATATCTAATTACAGTATGAAATGCAGCATTGCAGTTTTTAGCATTTTGGTATGACAGCAAATGTTCAAAAACCTTTTTCCTGCTGCATTCACATATTTATTACTGTAGATTCCGGAATATAAGCCGAAAATTTCGTCCTAGATTTTTGGCTTGGAGTTTGGGGGTCGGCTTATACAACGAGTATCGTCTCAGATTCAAGATTTCCAGTGCAATGCTAGTTTTGCCGATGAATACGGAAGTAATTAATGATGAAACCACAGCGCCATCTTTCAGATGAAAAAGTAACTTTGCATGCCGGTACTTTAAATTAAATAAAGAATTTATTCAAAAAAGTGTTTTAGTTGTTGATTTTATTAATAAAATTTATAATAAATTATCAGGAAGTTTAAAATAAAAATTTTTGTTTTGATTTACGACCAACATCTTGCGTTTAGACCCGAATGCGGACACGTGTATCCGCTTGCGCAATTGTAAACAAACAACTGAGAGCGTTAGTAAGCGTCAGTCGGAGCCCAGATACATGTGTTTGTGGATGTAATTTCGGTCATTGCAGTGATTTACCTATATATATATAATTCACTAAGACCATGCAAGCAAGACACATAATTGCTAAGGAAGGAAGAGAAGGTAACGAAGGTAAAGAAAGCGATCACAATTGAAACGAAGATGGAAATTGTGTGGAAATATGAGAGTGCTGTTCGTGTGACCGATCTCGCTAATATGTACAGCATCTCGAAATCCACCATCTCGACAATTTTACAAAGAAAAGATTTGCATAAGGAGGCTCCTTCTAAACAATAACCACCTTCCGTTTCATTCCCCTCCTCCTCCCTTCCTGCAGCCCAAAGATGTCAAATTAAATGGTGAGTACAGTATGAAATTGTTGTTAATAGAATAGAATGCCTTTTATTGTCAATATACACATGTACAATGAGATTAAAAGCAGCTCCTTCAGTGCAGACATATGTGTAGAACACAACAAGTAAATAAACAAATAAACAAATGGTACGAAAGATGCAAAGAAGTTGCAAAAAAAAAAAAGTTCTGTATAGGGCTTGTATGGTTGTTTCTTTAGCCTTAGCATAACTCCGGATCTGCGACCCCGCTTCTGCTTTCTTTCCTTCCTCCGTCTGCGTCGTCTCCTAGACCCGACAACAATCCACGGAGAGCCTGCTGGTCTCGCTATGTTGTCTGGGATGTTGTGCGTGTGATGAAAAACATTCGAAACAGATGTCTGGCTCTGGACACCGATGTCTATAAGGTTCTGACGGGTGTAGCGGATGTTCGCCGAACCAATCGTGCACAAACAAAAAAGAAACTACAAAAACAACAAAAAAGTGCACTGAAAAGGAGAGCCCTGAGCCGCTGCGACCATGCGCGCCGCCATGCTCCTAGCTTAATCTAGCCTACTTCTGGTATGCTGGGCACTTTTTATAACTTTTTGGTTAGTACATTAGAAAAATTATTGGTGTTTTGGTAAATTATGCACATTATACAACCCTTTTTTATTATGAAAAGGTTAAGTAAGTGTTACAGTGGGAGGTTCGAAATGCATTATGGGTATTTTCATTATTTCTTATGGGAAAAATAGTCTTGACTTACAACCAACTTGAGTTACAACCAGCCCTCGCGAACGAATTAAGTTCGTAAGTCAAGGGTCCACTGTATTGCGTATTTAAGTTAATGAAATTTATAACGAGTCTCCGGACATCCACCCACCGATGTACCGTATTTGCGTATATAGTTTCAACACAAAGGTTTCATTTTACCAAACTTCTCCGCAATCACTTCCTGGTTTCCATCAAAAATGCCGGCAGTCTCAAATTCTCGCCGATAAACATGATAAATATACCTGAAGAGACACTTTTAAGGAAATTTAGAAAATTTTGCTTGGAGAAGGGGATCGGCTTAAATACCGGTCATCAGCAAATACATGTAATTTAGTAGGTAGAAAAGGGGGTCGGCTTATATACCGAGTTCGCTTATATTCCGGGATCTACGGTAATTGCTTAAAAATACTCTGTCTAGTGGATGAATCAAAGCTACTATATTTATAAATACTATAAATACTGATAAATTTTCCATGTACCTTTTTTTTAAATATCAGTATGCACCTCTTCTGCTGCATTATCTATTACTCTAAACAGATGTGGCATTTATGAAACAAATATGTATTTTTTTTTATTAAACATTTTGTATTTATTATAAAATTGTTATTTTAAATGCAAACTGTATGTTATATCAGACTATAGAGCTTTAAGCTGCATAATTGTACAGTATGTATGTCAAAAATAAATTATTTACTAATAACTGTAGGTGGCACGGCGGCGCAGTGGGTAGCGCTGCTGCCTCGCAGTAAGGAGACCTGGGTTCACTTCCCACGTCCTCCCTGCGTGGAGTTTGCATGTTCTCCCTGTGTCTGCGTGGGTTTCCTCCCACAGTCCAAAGATATGCAGGTTAGGTGCATTGACGATTCTAAATTGTCCCTAGTGTGTGCTTGATGTGTGTGTGTGTGAGTGTGTGCGCGCCCTGCGATGGGCTGGTGCCCTGCCCGGGGTTTGTTTCTTGCCTTGTGCCCTGTGTTGGCTGGGATAGGCTCCAGCAGAACCCCGTGACCCTGTAGTTTGGATATAGCAGGTTGGATAATGGATGGATGGACTAATAACTGTTCTGTTTTTTCATGATTTTGTTTTCTCTGTTTCAATGGTAAAATAATAATAGTGAAATTTTATTTGCATGGAGATTAGTAGATTATTAGTGATTTTAACTAACAAAAGCATCTTTTCCTTGTCATTCAGAATGGTAGTGGGCAACTCATTTTTTATGATCGACCAGATGTGAGCGGACCAAAGCTTTCAAATTATTCTATTTCTCCTACAGAGGACCCAGATGGACTAACTGTAGGTTCTCACCATCTCTATTTTCAAATAGCAATTTGTTATATCTTTGTGAAAAAGTATGTAATTTAATTTTACTTTATATTTGAAACATCTTGTTTGTTCTTTGTAATATGTTAACATTTTGTGAAAAGCAATATTTTAACTTTATTAGTCAAATGCTTAATTAAAATACACTGATAAACATGCATTTAAAGGGAAAATAAAAAAAACCTCATCACAAAACTTAAAGAAGGTTGTATTTGTGTATACAGTACCAGTAGACAGAAGAATGTTATGATCTGGTATAAACTTTCAGATTGTTTACAATTTGTTTTTAAGCTCTAAGTTTAATTCCTAATTGTTGAGTGTTTTTAAACATCATTCCTGTAAAAGCCTAGCAATCTATTGGTAAAACCTAAATATTTTTATTAGTAATTATTTAGTGGCTACTTTTATTCATTATTTTTATTTTTTATTAAAGTTAATTTATTATGGAAGTTGACCATCACAATAAATTGACTTTACATTGATTGATTGACTGTAAAGTACATATTCTGTGTGGCCAAAAGTTTGTGGACACCTGCCATCACACCTAAATTAACTTACTGAGCATCCCATTCCAAAACCATGGGCATTAACATGGAGTAGCCCTTCACAATTTTATGAAAAGATTTTAGAGTATGTCTTGGGTATTTGTGCCCATTCAATTAGGATTAAGATCAGGGCTGTGTGCAGGCCATTCAAGTTTATCCACACCAAACTTATTAAACTTCGTCTTTATGGACCTGGCTTTGTAAAAAGGAGCCACGGTCATGCTGGAACAGAAAAAGGTCTTGATCAAAGTGTTGCCACAAAGTTGGAAAAGAACAATTGTCTAAAATGCCTCTGTGGTTTGGAACACTGTTATGAGTGACGCAAGAGATGATAGACAATTTTTACCTGCTTTGTGCTTCAGCACTGGGAACCCCCACTCTTTGAGTCTGTGCGGTCTTCCACTTCAGGGCTGAGCTGTTGCTGTTTCTAGATAATTCCATTTCACAGTAATGGTACTTACAGTTGACTGGGGCAGATATAGCAGAGCAGAAATTTCCTGTACTGACTTATGGTAAAGCTGGCATCATATGACAGTGTCATGTTTAAAGTTACTCAGCTCTTCAGTTTGACCCATTCTACTGCCAATGTATGTCAACGGAGATTGCATGGATATGTGGTTGGTTTTATACACCTGTTAACAATGGTTGTGGCTGAAATACCAGAACCTAATAATTTGGAGGGTTGTTCATATACTTTTGGCCAAACAGTATAGTTATCAGACAATAGAGTAGATAGTTTAAGATAAAGTTCTACAGTTTGTTATGATGAAAATTGAATTTAATGATTGATTGGGTTAGTAAAGCTGCAGATATCCAGGTGGAGAGCAGGGGAGTAGAAAGTGTAAACAGTGTTAAGGTATGTTGTGGATAGGCGTGTCTTTAAGAATTACCTGAATATAGGCAGACATTGAGCAGTTTGTTTGGTCAGGTGAAGCTCCTTCCACAGAATGGCAGTAAGACCTGAGAAATGTTTTTCATTTTTAGAATGTGTGCCAAGTGGTAGTCAGCAGATGGGTCATGGCAGAATTGAGACATCTAGAGAAGTATGTGAGAAAATGACAGACTTTAGGCACTGAGAAGCAGACCTGATTGGACTAGGTATCGGTCTTATACAAATACATAACACAAATTATATCAAACTGCGTATTAGATCTGCAATAAAACCTGAATTAGTTTGTCCTGCAGTCTAAATGTAAATTAGATAACTTCCTTAAGGACACACTGTGAGTCATAAGCAGAGATTGAACATTCAGCTTTAAGGTATCAAGTTCATTGTCCTAACCAGAAGACCCGACTAAAATTAGTCCACGCATTCAGTGAAAACCTATATTATGGATTCTTATTTGAGGAATTAGCTGCCAATAAAGTGTTGTATCACATTTTGTTGTATTTCATTTTTCATTTTTTTCCTTGCAGAAGTTGCTGTCAGATGCTTTGGGTGTAAGAGGAGTAGTAAAAAAACAGCGGTATTTGTTTATGATCGGACAGACAAGGGTACATGTGGATACTGTTGAAGGACTAGGCCATTTCATGGAATTAGAGGTAAAAGTGGAATAATGCAGACTTCTTGTACAAAATGCAAATATGCTGTTCTATAGTATGTAAGAAATAGTTCTTTGCGAAAGTAAGTAAATCCCCTGAAATGTGTGATTTCTTTAAATATATTTAAATGTATACATATCTAATCCTCACTTCAGTGTCATCCAATAATTAAGTTGGCCGTATCTTTTTCTGCCTACATAAAAAGTCTGTGTATTTGTCCATCTCCTAACCTGCTTTTTCACTTCAGCACAAAATAAGAATCAACTCTAGATGGGGTTGTCAGCCAATTGCAGGGCACTACTATGTATTCACTATTTAGAATCGCTAATCAACTTGTCTTTAGGGTGTGTAAGGGAAAACAGAGTGCTCAGAAGAAAACTAATTGAATCTTGGGAAGAATGCGCAAACTGTATACATGCAATGCCTAAGCCAGGATTTGAAATGAAGATCTGTGATGCAGCAGCACTAACAAATACACCACTGTGCCTCCCAAAGATTTTTCCAGTCAAAAAATTAAACAACAGAAATGCGGTGACAGGTTTCATTTCATTCTACTGCACAGAATAACTAGCTAGAAAATGAAACCTTTTGTTGAGAATCTTATAGCAGGGCAGTGATTCAGAAACTTGAAGTACACAGACAACAAATTTCGTCAAAAATAAGAAATTAGAGTTTTTAAATTGATAAACCAAAGTTCTGAATGAGTACCTTAAAGCTAACATGTAAAGTGTATTCAAATACTGTGGCCACACTTGGTAACATTGAAATGAAAATCAGAATTCCATATGTTAAAGACTTTATCAGCTTTCTGGCACTTTGACACTAAGTGCAGTTTTTTCTATATTAAATTTCCTATGAGTGGTAAAAATGTAGAGATTTCTTAAACAATTTTGTGTTTTTTACATTACATAAAATCATGTAGTTAAACCTGACACACCTGCCATTTACTCTGTATTTACAAAAATGTCAGATTGCAGAGCTATGTCAGGTTAGAGTTGAAATTTTATCCAATGTTTCTTACTTGGCTTAAAACAGCTTCATTTTCATATGTATTGTGTTACTATGCCTGATTTAAACTGTTGAATATGCTTCTTTGCAACAGGACACAGACTTAATATTTACACAACTTCAAAAGTGCAGCATGCATTAACTGTTGGTGTAGTTTAAACCAAAGCAAGCTCAACTGGGCAAGTGTTCTCTTACAAAGATTCGACTGGAAATTGTGTGGGTAGGTATTGAGGAAATAAATTGAAAGAAGCCTGATGGGTCCTGAAATAAATTTAATATGTGGCATTAAAATAAAATGAAAAAATATACAGTTATATTCTTATATATTTATAGATGTTGTGACAGATAGGGGGCGCTCTCTCTCCCTTGAACCCCTGTCCACGACTCCAGACACCAGGTAAAAGTCCAAATATTGACTTTATTCAAATGCCACAGTGCACAAAGCACCCTCTTCTCCACAATACTCATATACTACACAATAATACACAATCCTCCAACTCCCAGACGCGTTGCCACCCTTCCACCCAGCTCAGCTCGCCGTCTGGGAGCTCCCGTAGTCCTTTTATGTTCCCTGACCCAAAAGTGTTCCTAATCCCCAGCTCATGTGACTCTCAATCACTTCCGGGTCAGGTACAAGTTCTTTTCTTCACCCCGGAAGTACGTCATTCCTCTGGTCCACATGTGCTTCCGGGGCGTAGGGAAAATAGCCATTATTCCTCCCTGCAGCATCCCCTAGTGGCCCCCATGGCATCCAGCAGGGCTGTGCATAAAAACTACATTGTCCATGATGCCCTGCTGGTCTTCTGGGGACCTCCATACTGCAAGGAGGGCTCCACCTGGCAGCTTGGGGGTATTGGCCGGGATAAACGGCTGGCCATCCATCACAATGTTTACAGCACTGATAATATGTTCAGGCCATTTTTCTTTCTTTTCTTTTATTTCCAACACCAATAATATGTTCAGGCCATTTTTCTTTCCCTTCTTTTATGTGAATAACTAAATATTGCATGGCTGCTATTCCTAATGCTGTAGGCTGACCATGATCAACAGTGTTAAAACGATTAAGAAGAAAGTGGTCTGAAAAATTGTACAAGATGAAATGAAGCTTGTGCTTGTAGATCATAATGGAGTTATTTGTGAATTTGCTCTTGCTTTTTTTTTTTTTTTTAAATTATATCACAGAAACACCAATCTGACATTCCTGAAACTACATCATACTTACATTTACTTTGACTTCATGATAGCATTAATCCTTCCGGGGATAATGTTTACTGATACATTATACTATACTAATTGGCACTGCGCAAGTGAACTTTCAGATTTTAAGTATTTTATGCTTTCTCAATATAACATGTCTTTGTGTTGCAGAGCGTCATCTTTAATGCAGACATGGCTCAGTTGTAGCTGGTGTTCAAACAGTGACTTTAATGAATATTTAAGGTTGCTGACATATTCTGTTTGTGGAAATAAGATCTGTATTTTGTGTGCACAGAATTCTGTTTTATGGATGCAATAATCATATACTGTATTAAAAAGATCTATATTTCGCTTATCTGAAGTTATTAAAGCAAGTGCACTAAATAATGAAGACTGCAGGCCTAGTGTTGGCAGCAACAAGGACTAAGACAAAAATCTATTGCAGAAAACGGCTTACCTGGTTTAATTAAACAGTGTTTAACACGATTCACATGAGTATTCCTCACTACTGCTGACAATGTGCTTGGCGAATTATGTCTTCATTATCTTGGTTGCTCATTTTAATAACCATATAGATCTTGTGCCTACAAAACAATATTGTGAGCACACAAAATCCAAATATTGTTCCCACAAAATAACTTATTCCCATAACATAAGTACTTGTTCCCACAACATAAAAAAATAAAAGTCTTGGGTACTTCCAGAGCTCTCTTTAAATTTTCCTCTGTTGACGTTACTCTCCAAGTGTAACATCCTAATGCTTTAAACATGTTCTTTTTATCTCTAGGTGGTGTTGAATGACGAACAAACTTCGGAAGAAGGAGAATCTTTAGCTCAGACATTGATGGAAAAACTACAAGTTAAGAAAGAGGATTTAGTTACTGGAGCATATATTGATTTACTTTTGGCAAATAAATAAAAAACATGCAATTTATTTATCAGTATAAGTTGATTTTCAGTTTTTATCAATTAAGAAATTATGTTGATTTTACACCTATTTAAAAATGTGTACTCTGTTTATGACATTAATACTGATGAACTACATAAAGAGAAGGTTTCTGAAATCGTAGATCACATGAGTGCTTTGATATGCTTAGATTAATATGTGCAAAGATTTTTGCAATGTAAGCACTGAGTATTAAAAAGTTCTATCTTGAATACTCCTGTTTGAAAGCTGTCCGGCATATAATAGCCATAAGAACAAGACATATACTAAAATAAATTGCTTTTATTATTTAGTAAATTTAAAACATTAGCTGATTACCATTTGTTTATTAAATGATCAGGGAATATGGTGTGAACTTGGTGTTTGATAAATAAAAATTAGCCAATTTATAAAGTATAGCAGACTAATACATTGCTACCATCCTGTAGCCTACAAAACACTCTGAATTCACTGAGGCATACATTCAATATTTTGATGCTGGTCCATGTTGACTCCAATGTGTGCCATATATTCATTCACCAACTTGTTCTTATCACTCTGCTTTTTTTTTTTCTTTGGTGACGAACACTGGAAAGCCATGCCAAGCTGGACAAACTGCCCTATTCCTATGATATTTTACTAGGTCTAACTTGAAAACTCCCTGGTGCCTACAGGCCCATTAAGAAATATAATTCATCCAGCCTATCTTAGTTATGCTCCTGGGTCCTATCCCAGTGGGCTGTCTGTTACAGTATTCTGTTGGGGAGGGTTCACTTGATCTGGCACAGTCTTGATCTGAAGAAGCAGCAGTGAAATTTCAGGGACCTATTGTGTTTCTGAGATTGTCACCCTATAGAAGCTGAGCCTAGCAACCTTGCACAGCAACACTATTTTGGATGCCTTGTTAGACAATACTGCTGTCACCTCTACCCTCCCAATGCATTTACAATACTCCTCCTGGATCCAAGGTTTACCCTTCAGAATAAAAAACCCCAAAAAACTCCATTACCCTGCCATAAGCCTTCCCAGAGAAGATGAGGAGTGTGATTTCTCCATAACTGGAACATACTGTCTTGTTTCCCTTGTTAAAAATAGGAACCACCAGTCCTAAGGTACTGTAACCTAACTTTTTTGCAACACTGGAGTAGCATGTTAGCCAAAACACCCTAAGTATGCATTTCTTCAGCATTTTTGCTCATATCTCTTTCACCCTATGGCATTGCCACATGGCAACTTTTTAATCACTGCACAAGTAATGGTTTGGCAGTACCAGTTCAAGCCCATCTGAAATGTATTTGTCATGGCCTCACTAAACTACCACACCAGAACCTTCAGTTTGGGCACTACTGCTTCTGCTGCTTTCTTGGTTTGTTAGTACTGCTCAGCCAGATCCTACTAGATTTGCATGTAATGCCTCTTTAACTTGACAGCATACCCACCCAATGGTGTACATCTATCATGGGTCCAAGGATTGACCCAATTTGGTGTTGAATTTCTAATTGGTGGAATGCTCACACCTCCCTTTGTTTGTGTGTGATTTTTTTTGTCCAGGTATTCTAGTTTTCTTCCAATATTCCAAATATGTTGTAATAGTACAGTAGTAGTAATTGTAGAAGTCGATTTATAATGCATATAGAGGACAGTTTAAATATTATTCACATGCTCAACTAGCATGCAACACATCACTTTTCTCTGATGCTATGATAAACAAGAATATACAATATTAAAATACACAGGTCTATTTTATAGGAAACAGAAATCCACTTATGTGATGTACTTTAACAAACTTGGTCAAGGCATGTATGAGAATCATTGATTACATTCTTTAAATTTTCATGCAATGCATTAATGGTTGTGCTCATCATAAAGTGCTCCCTGCAGGAGATATCCATATCTTGATACATTATACAATGATATGAAATTATGTTTCCCAGGGCCACAGCACAAAACATAGACAATATATAGGACAATACAGCAATACAGGAAGTGGGTAATATTACATAAGGAAATGCAGAACAAGGAACAGCATCTGTAAAAGTCAATATCATGTACTGATGGTGCCAAAATAGACTCCAGTTCCCTGTGGCCTTAATCTGGTTCTGTAAATGGGTATATGAATTACTACTGTGAACACTTTGTTTGTTTTTATACCAATGAAAAGGCCTAAGATCTGGTGTCTGCATTGCACTGAATTAAGGCATGGGTCATTACCCTTTTAGTTCATTCTAAGAGGAGTACACTACATCCACAAAAGAAGCACCTGATGTGCAACAGTCCTGTGGCATTCAAAAAGTATTCTATTCATATAGAGGAAACATACATTTATACTATACTGTATATGTAATATACAGGGGTTTATCTATACTAATAAAAGGCAAAGCCCTCACTCACTCACTCACTCACTCACTCATCACTAATTCTCCAACTTCCCGTGTGGGTGGAAGGCTGAAATTTGGCAGGTTCATTCCTTACAGCTTCCTTACAAAATTTGGGCAGGTTTCATTGCAAAATTCTACGCGTAATGTTCATAACTGGAAGCTGTTTTTCTCCATTTACTGTAATGGAGATGAGCTTGAAAGCCGTGGGGGCGGAGTTTCGTGTAACATCATCACGCCTCCCACGTAATCACGCAGTACGTAGAAAACCAGGAAGAGCCCCAAAAAGCGCTGAAGAAAACATGCATTATATAATTGAGAAGGCAGCGAAACAATAAGAAGTGAGCGAGTGACATATACAACCATATTCATGAGTTCTGCTACTTCGGAAACAAAGCACGATGTAAACCTAAACTTTAAATTAAGTTCATAGACAGGCTGCCGCTGGCGTTTGTAATTTAGTGCCTGCCCATATAAGGCCGTCCGTCAGTGGCAATCCAATAGAAACACTGCCACTAAATATTCACGGGTGAAGGACTGTGCTTATGCAGAGGAAGATGAGATGGTCAGGGTGGTGTTTGGCACAAACTCAGCGAAACTGCGAGAGAAAGTTTTAAGTACCAGGACTTCGGTAACATTAGATACAGCCATGGACATAGCACGACATGGCACCAGCACAGCTGGGAAACTTCGATGCATGTACACCGAGCGGCTCACGTGAACTGACGCAGTGCACAGACAAAAAGCAACAGTTCCAAAGAGTGCTGAACAAAAACCGAATTACACAATTGAAAAGGCAGCAAAAAAATATGAAGCGTCTGATACATACATGCATATTCATAAGTGCAGCTACTGCGGAAACAAAGCACACGGTGGAAAAAGTCAATGTCCCGCTAAAGGAAGACAGTGTAAAAAAAACCCGTGCATGCAGTGTGTCAGGTCTCAGATAAAGAAGAAGACAAGCTGTTTATTGATGCAGTAAGAAACGAATCGATGAATGAAACCTGTCATCTTTACAACGACTGACAAACAAACACGGAATGTAACTTGAACACAACACATCCTACAAATACGACCCTGATTGAAACAAATAATGATAATCGAATCCTTGATCACAGCAACACTCAATAACACTCACAAAACAATTACTGTATATTGACAATCATGTTACGTTATTTTTAAATGTTCCCTTTTCTTTTTCATAGCTTCTTTAACACACTACGTCTCCGCTGCGAATATATATATATACCCCGATCTACATACTCTCAAATAGATAAGCCACACACCGTGGCGCAATTGTAGAGGCTTTGCCTCTATCGCCTACGTCTGAGGTTCGATTCCCGAGAGAGGATGTACTGAGTATGTACGCGTGCTTCTCGGTTCATTTTAACCTCGCATCTCCTTGGTTTGAGACGTATGAAAAAATATGTGGTTAACGCAGAATCATGTTACGTTATTTTTTAAATCTTTCCTATTCTTAGCACAAGCACAGCTGAGAAGCTTTGATGCATGTACTCCATAACAAAAAATAACGCATTTAATCACACTTTCAATTCCAAGCAAAGGGGAACTTTTGTCAATGCATGATTTCCTGGTACATCGATTACACTGATGCACACCACAGCTACAAAAATGTTAGAGTCGAAATGAAGCGCGTTCCTACAACTGATCGGAGGAAAATTTAATTTCAAAAAACTACCCGAGCGAAGCCTTGATAAAAGCATGGTTTTGTGCACACTGAAAAGCAAGCAAAATTAGATGCATTACAGAAAGCGGACTTTGTGGCTCTTACTGGGGATCATTGGACTTCCGTGACCGTTAGTAATTCTAATTACATCTAATTACAAAATGTTCAATGATCACACTGTTTTAGCCTAATGTACAAAATAATTTTGGCTAAGGTTACTCAGAGTTTAAAGATTAAGTTGGTCAAATTACCTTTTATGTTTCTGACTTATTTTTTTAAGAAGAAAAACTGCACTTTATGTTGAAATTTTG
>JANRMT010062792.1:29953188-29973725 GCA_026402145.1 Polypterus bichir lapradei | reverse complement strand
ACAATATATATATATATATATATATATATATATATATATATATTGTCACGCACGTGCGAGTAGGAGACCGCGGATGGATCCGAACACACCTGGAAAGACATTCGCCGGCAGGGAATGGCGGGGTACTAACTTTCTCCCTTTGCTTTGTTGCAGGAAAAGAGACGCTCCGCCGCCATAAGCCGGGTTTTGCCCTCACTACGTTACTTCCGCCCTTCCTCCGCCATCTTGTCCTGACGTCATCAATCCCATCCTCTCTCACGGCTCCTTCCCAGCATTCCTCCATTTCCGGCTCCTCCCTCATAAAATGCCCGCTGACGCCATGTTTGGTCGTCGCGTATATGAACTGTTGTAGTTTATGTTTATGACCAGTTTTTCTTTTTTTTTTTATTGTGGAGCGTCTACAATATACGGGGCCGGAAAACCCCAAACCTTTTTGTTGTCTCCTGTTACATCTTTTACAGTGGCGTAGTCGGCAGGATTCAAGTCTTGAAATGACAGAGAGACAGGACCTAAACACCGTGCTACAGGGCATGAACGCCCAACTCCACGCCCCGCAGCAAGCGCAAGAAGCCACCAACCGGGAGCTGGAGGCCACTAAGCTCAAGTTGGCAGAAGCCGAGAGAGCCCGAACAAATCCACCTAAGCCAAAACCTTTGGTGCCTATGACCGAGGCGGACGACGTTGAGTCGTACCTCAGAATTTTTGAACGGACGGCCACCCGGAACGAGTGGCAGCGGTCTGAGTGGGCGTCCATCTTGGCGCCCTACCTGAAGGGACCCACGCAGCGGGCTTATTATGACCTCCCCGAGGAAGAGGCCGCGGACTACGACCTCCTCAAGGCAGAGATCCTGGCCCGCTACGGCATTATGCCGGGCCAGCAGGCAACAGAATGGCGGAGTTGGCAGTTCGATCCGGAAAAGCCTGCTCGTGCACAGGCCTTTGACTTCTGGGGCAAGATGGGGTGCTGGCTACGGCCAGAAGGACCCCAGGCCAGGAAAGTAGTCGAGCAGGTGGCCTGTGAAGGTCTGGTGAACGCCATGCCTAGTTCCCTCGCCCAGCAGGTCCGGCGGCACCCATATAAGGACATGCCAGGTCTCCTCGAAGTCCTCGAGCGTCAGCTCGCAGTCCTCCGAGTCGGGGGGTCAGAAAAGTCTGCCTGTGGAAACTGACAGGGACGGGCGGCCACCCCCGAGCCCCCTTGATGCGCTGCGGAAGCGCCGTCAAGGCCTAAAGAAAAGCCGCTCTTGCCGCGCTGTTACAAGTGCGGCAAGGCCGGCCATCTGCTGCTTGTCCCCTGAACGTGGCTGCCGAGCCAATGGATTGCACCTGGGCGACTACGGAGAGGTACTGTACCCCGTCGCATCCCTTGGCGAGTCCAAACACGGGAGTGGTGTTATTAAATGGGCATGCGGTGGTGGCTTTGTTTGATTCCGGCAGCAACATAACCATTGTAGCTCGCCGTTATGTGTTACCGCAACAATGGCTGAAGCGACACTTACAAGTCACTTGTGTGCATGGGGGGACCAAGTCGTATCGTTCCGCACAATGTTATATTGCCTGGAAGGTGGACTTAACTAAGTTGATGGTCGCTGTGCCTGAACCCCCCTATCCGGTAATTTTGGGACAGGACTGGTCGAAAACAAATTGCGGTAAGACACACACCGCTCCCGGGGCCTCGTTGGATCTGGTTATGAGGGGGCAAGGCGCCCCTCCCGTGGTCTCCACGCCGTGCACTAGGGCAGACCGGTCTGGCGCTGGCTCCTCGGAAAATATTTCCTCGGCAACAGACCCTGACCCGGAAGAATCCGCCGGGGAAGGAACAAGCCAGAGAACTATCCCGGGATCCAGGCCACAAGACCCTCTCGATAGCCTGGATCACCAATTTAGATCCACGCCGGCCTCATTTAAAAGGGAGCAGTGGAACGATGATTCCCTGCGGTTTGCCCGGAATGCGGTGGTCTGGCCTAACAGCTCACAAGCCGATGGTTCCACACCACGCGAACCCTTCTTTGTTTTGGAAAATGATCTGTTGTATCGGGTGGCGACCCATGAGGGCGAGGTGCGGAAGTTGCTGCTAGTTCCGCGTACCTTCCGGCGGGAGGTATGCGAATTGGCTCACACTCACCTCCTTGGCGCCCATCTCGGGGCCGAAAAGACCTTGGAGAGGATCAAGCTCCATTTTTACTGGCCTGGGATTAACGAGGAAGTCCGGCGCTTCTGTCAATCCTGCCCGGAGTGTCAGACTCGCCAGATTCCCAGAAGGGACCGTGCTCCTCTTGTCCCTATACCCCTGATCGACGTTCCCTTCGACCGTATAGGGGTCGACTTAGTAGGACCCTTGGAGCCCTCAAACCGTGGCTATAAATACATATTGGTTATGGTGGATTACGCCACCCAATACCCAGAGGCGGTTCCCCTGCGCTCCGCTAACACGAAAAACATCGCACGGGAACTAGTAAATTTATTTTCCAGAGTGGGTATACCCAAAGAAGTCCTCACGGACCAGGGAACACCCTTTTCCTCGGATACGTTCAGGGAGGTAGCCAAATTACTCCGAATAAAGCACCTGAAAGCGTCGGTCTATCACCCTCAGACAGACGGGTTGGTAGAAAGGTTTAACCAGACGCTCAAACAGATGCTCCGCAAAGTAGTCAGCACGGACGGTAGGGATTGGGATCAGCTCCTTCCGCTCGTGCTTTTTGCCTACCGGGAGGTACCTCAGGCCTCTACGGGCTTCTCCCCTTACCTACTGTCACATTTGGTGGAGGTTCCATCATGCTGTGGGGCTATGTGGCAAGTTCAGGGACTGGGGCCCTTGTTAAAGTCGAGGGTTGGATGAATTCAACTCAATATCAACAAATTCTTCAGGATAATGTTCAAGCATCAGTCACAAAGTTGAAGTTATGCAGGGGTTGGATATTCCATCAAGACAATGACCCAAAACACAGTTCGAAATCTACAGAGGCATTCATGTAGAGGGAGAAGTACAATGTTCTGGAATGGCCATCACAGTCCCCTGACTTGAATATCATTGAAAATCTATGGGATGATTTGAAGCAGGCTGTCCATGCTTGGCAGCCATCAAATTTAACTGAACTGGAGAGACTTTGTATGGAAGAATGGTCAAAAATACCTCCATCCAGAATCCAGACACTCATCAAAGGCTATAGGAGGCGTCAAGAGGTTGTTATATTTGCAAAAGGATGCTCAAGTAAGTATTAATGTAATATCTCTGTTGGAGTGCCCAAATTTATGCACCTGTCTAATTTTGTTATGATGCATATTGCATATTTTCTGTTAATCCAATAAACTTAATGTCACTGCTGAAATACTACTGTTTCCATAAGGCATGTCATATACTAAAAGGAAGTTGCTACTTTGAAAGCTCAGCCAATGATAAACAAAAAGCCAAAGATTTAAGAGGGGTTCCAAAACTTTTTCATATGACTGTATATATAATGTTCACTCACTCACTCACCCATCAACAAAAACACTTTCCCTTATAGTTAAAAAACTGAAATTTGGCAGGATGGCACATTTAAGGCAGTAACTGTTTGCTACAAAAGGACATTTCAATATATCCATCTTTAGTGGTAGCCCCACAACAGAAAAACTAATACTCTAGAATCTTTTTTTTTCTTTTGTGGTGGCCCATTTTCCGGACAATGCCAATCTAGCATTGGACATTATTAGGGTTACAGCTCATGATACAATTTAGATGCCCTTCAGTAATATGCTGCTTTCAAAGCTGTTTAGTTCTTTAGCCCACATTCACCCTCTGAACTGCATGCACAGGAAATCTGTCAATGCATGTGATGCTGTCACTGAGTAGCAAATTTCATGGGAATGGCAGGTGTTCTTAGTGATGAGGCTACTTAGAGTATTCCCTAGTTCATTTTTACAGGTAGTCATGTAAGCTTTGCAATTATAATGCCATCTGTTAAAAATTTATTTCCTTTATGTGTTAACATCCACAAATTACAGTTTGTGGTCTTTCTATGTAATGAAATGCATTCTCAAGTTTATGCTTGTTTGTTTGAGGGATTTAAGACAATTCAGCTCTTCTCATATTGTACAAAGCGCCCAGTGTAGTGAATCTCCTCATTGTTTTCTACATAACATTCCCTCCTTCATTCTTTGGCATTTGCATGTTGTGCAGTCTTTATGAATGCTTGCTATTCAGTTTGTTATTGTTTTATTCATTTTGATTACTGAACCTTTTCCTTGTGCTGATCATCTGCTACTCAGTAAATCTTCAAATTATTACGGAATCTAAATTCATTTAAAATATCAAAAACTTTCTTTAATATTTTGCTCATTTTGTTTGGTCTTATATTTTCCTGTTGTATTTTCATTTAGCAATTTGCTGCCTTAGCAGCAGGGCCAGTAGCAATCAGGATTCTATACTAAGCTTATACCAACTATTTGAATTAAGATGTGTTTTAGCCATGTTTATAATTCCATGCAATAATTTCTATTCTAGGAAGTATATCTCATGGAGAGTCATTTATGTGGTCAGTATAGCTTTGCTCAGGTGGAGATTTGTTCAAATTAGTACAGTTTCAGTTATGGGCATGTTAACTGTTTAGCTCGGGGTCATCCTAGTAAATCAGTAGTAGGATATGAACTTGGACTTCTAGTCTACAGTAACTTTTGACCCCTAGTCCAATTTCAGGTCATTAAGTAGGACACACATTATTAGTGCATTTTTATATTAATTTAAAGACAATAGAACATTTTAGTATTAGGCATATACTGTCATTTTAATAATAGTCTGGTTACAGTCAGATCTTTATTTGTTCTAAACGTTTTCCTACTGTTACCTCTTGTTTGCATGGATGCCAGCAGCATGTAAAATGCACCTGTCTGGATGAGATTTAAAAAAACATTGTGATGTATTTGTGAACTGTGACCCTGCTCATTTTCAATGTGCTTTCTTTCTCCTACTTTGACTCCATGTCACTGCTCCAAAGGAATTAAAATGTTTGCATTCATCATCTTGTATTGATGGATGTATGGATGGATGTTCTGAATCACTGGGCAGGTTAGGCAGTCATAGGCCCAAAACAGCAACCATCTAATTTATTTATCTGTAATAGTATGTACATTGTGTGGAAAATTTAAAATACTGTCTAAACAGGTTTCAAATCATCATAGTTTGTTTTACCTACAGTATGCTAATCACATTTCACTAAGGTTTAACTACTTGCCAGATCCGGATTGATGCAAAAATTGAAACACAGGATACTGTGAGCACAGTAATACACTCTGCTCACAAGATGGCAGCATTTCTTGTTTTGCATTTGATAATCTGTGATTAATATTGGAAAAGCTATGACGCCATATCCTTTAATTTACAGTTAAATCAGTCAGACAGTAACTTTACATATGCAGTAATTCCTGCTTATCTTGTAATATCTTGATTTTCTATGGCACCAGTTAATTCAGGTCCAAATAGTGTGCAAAACATTTTTTTTAAATTCATACCTACTTTTCCGAACCATAGCTTTACATAGAAAGATCCAGGCTTACCCTGTAATGTATAATTTCTTGACCCATTTTTTTTATATCAATTACAGTATAAAGAGTTTCTATTCTTTCTATTTCTATTTCTGTTCCTTAATAGCCATGACAGAATTAAAAACATTTTTTTAATTGATATTTTTTTAAATGTTCATATTTTTGATAGAAATTGATGTAATTTTTTATCAAGATACCTGTAATATGATTTAAAAATAGAGCCAAGATATTATTAGTGTTGCCAATGTCTATTATTGCTTAAAACAACAATGGTAAACTCTTTTAATTAGTGATGTTTACATGTACACTGGTTATTAGAGAAAACTTTGTAACTGCTTTGGCACCCCCGAAACCTGTTTTTCTCTTCAATTCCACCCCCCTTGCCTTAGGGTAAACGTTAACATTATACAATGTGGTGGTCTGTTACACCTGCCTCACACTCTCCACCGTGCATTTTTTAACTTGTACTGCATTTTTATCACTCTTTAATTAATATTGTTTTTATTATTTGTATCAGTATGCTGCTGCTTGAGTATGTGAATTTCCCCTTGGGGATTAATAAAGTATCTATCTATCTATCTATCTATCTATCTATCTATCTATCTGGGTTGCAATGTTCTGGCATTAGGACACTGAAGTAATGGTTGCTGAAAACTGGGCTTTGCAGTCATATGTGAATAATAAATTTAAAAAAATCAGTCAATCCAAGCAGTAATAGCCATTAGCAGCTCTAGTATTGTATTAGCTGTATTTTCAAGTGGAATCCTGATAAAAAATTTATCAATTTCTATCAAAAAACATGAAACTGTCCCTGTGTGTCCAAACCTTTGGCTGGTAGTGTGTAGATTCCTATTTAGATTGCTCAAGTATGTACAGTATATGGAACTGAACACAAATAGGTGATATAAAGCATACTTCAGACCAGAGAAAATGCTATCCATTGTAATGGAGCACCGGCTCTGTGTATTCCTCCAAGTTACTGCATCATGGTTTGGTCTGCTGTCCTGCACTCTTTACTTCATATAGTGAGGTAATTCTTTATATTGGGTAGAGTTCACCACCACTTACTGTATTGTTACCTTTAGGACTTACTGAAGAGAAACAGGAGGAACACAGTTGTAGTAGTTACATAGATAACTGAATCGAGATGGCAACCAAACAAGCAGGGGTCAAAACATATGAGGCACATCAGCAACAAAGTAGGAATTTGAAAATACTGTCAAATGGCACACATCTCTTGAGCAAAAAAGCATAGTGAATCAAAAATGACAAAATTAAAAACAGCAAACTGTTCCTAGCACAAGCCCAGAACCAATGCTGATGTGAAAGCAGCAAATCCAGGTGACACAATTCCTTTCATACCTCATATGAATTCAGAGGAGGCCTGACTTTACAAGTGCCATTGAAGCCCTGGCCATCTACCTTCATGAGGATTCTGTGACCAGGGGAATTGTAATTTATGCTGATCACATAGTGCTTGGTGATCCATACTCTTCACTTGCATACACTATGTGCTAGTTCTATAAAGTCGCGGTGTTCAAAATTAATTTGAATGAGAGTGTATCCTTTTTTGTGCAGTGCCTTGTGTGTCAGTTTTCTTCAACTGTCACATAGCTCTCTTTACATACCTCGTTATCTTGATCAAGCAGTGATTTAAAGCAATGTATTGAAAAAAGTTAGAATTTGGTCATGACTCCATCTTACACTGCCTTGTTAAATTAATATTTTTATAATGAATATCCTCCTAAGCTTTGAAATACATTTGTCAGTGCTTTCCCGTATATATCAACAAGTCTTCCTCTTATCAAGCAGATGCAATCGTAACTTCATACATTTTGAATGCATAAAAGCCATAGATAAACAAAATACCTCTTTACAGAGTTGTAACAAAGTTTGGTTTTAGCTAACTTTTAATTCTACAGTACTTTTACGTTGTACAATGAGAACAGTGTAATGAAACAAAGAAGAAGGTTTGGGGGATCCACCCTGTATGTTATTGCCAACAAACAGAATAAGCAGAGTAGTCAAAAACTGTGACTGGGGAGGAGAGGGGAGTGCTCGGAACTTATAGGTGCAGGACAGGAAGAGGCGGGTACTTAGCCAGAAGTGACGTTCTGCAGGAAGGCGTGGTTTGACAGCAGAAGTTCTAATTGGGGTTTCCTTCTGGTGGTCTTGTGAAAGAGGGAGAAAAGGCATTAGTACCATTCATCAACGCCTGACTCTTCTTCATACTCTCAGTTAAGCCCTTCGACTGCCTCCCATGCACGCGTTGGTGACAAAAGAAACAAATTTGCACCCGTTTGATTAACCATGAAGTGGAAACACTGCTCTAATTCCTCCTGTATGCTTTACTTAATTATCATTAATTGTTGACAACAAAGTGGAAATCTAGTGGATTCACACTAACTTAGAATGTGATGCCAATGCAGCAGTGATTTGAATCTTGAGATCTTCTTGACAGCTGCAATCTTAAAAAGTACTCTTATATTTCAAACATAGACAGTAGATACTCCTTTACTTGTCCGAGTGGAAATTTATCATAACTATAACAAAAGGTTTTGAGACCAGTTTGATATAATTTGGGGACACAGGGGGACAGCACCAGGTGCATTGCAGGGACTAGCCCTGGACCTGATGACGGTCCATCACAGGGCCCACTCCAGCACACATTCACACTTGCAGAGGATCACAGTCATCAATTAATGTAACACACACATCTTGGGAGATCTGGAGCAAAAAGCACAAAGACACCAGGAGAATGTGCAACCTACGCCTAGTATTTCAACTCAAGAGGCTAGATCCAGCAGATCTACCATGACACTCATTGTTAGCTGTTTTAATGCATGTTTTATGTTTAACTCTGATATTTATTTGTTTGTAATTTCAAACAATAATATATGTATTGTTGTCTTTATTATGTTGAGCAGTTTGTACCTGTGGTGTCATTCTGCTGCATACTACATTAAATATTTTTGCATTGGTGGGACTAGCAGAAGCTGCCTCTCTCTGCATTGTAAGTTATCTTGTCAATAAACTGACCTGAACAGAAGAACTCTAGTTTTTATTGGGTATCCTAATTGTTGTAGTCCCTTTGTTTTTTCTTTGTTCTGTATACTGTAATTTGCAAAAATTGATTGACTCTAATGCAGCTGGCTTTTGCTCATTTGTTTGCTTTACTGAATAGCAAGATGAGTTAGTGAGTGTATGACTGCTTGTCTTTGCTAAAACAGAATTGTTTATAACCTTCCGAAATCAAACTTATGTTTTACTTAAAAATGATCCTATTAGAGTATGGGATGACACAGTACAGTATACCCCACATATAAGCTGAATGAGTGTACTAGAGAGAGAGAGAGATAACTTTCTTACTGCCTTTCACTCATTCTCTATGATTCTCTCTTCTTGTCTGTCAAGCTCTTTGGGTTTCTCTGTACAAATCTAGGCTAATGATTCACTTTCTCTAGGTGTTGTGTTCTCTTAAACTGTAAGTCTTTTATTAAATACTAGCCATAGTACCAGTCGAAGACAGGTAATAGAATATTTTTTAAATATTTGCTATCTTTTGCCCTATGTGTACTTTCAGCACCTTTTTTTCTGTATTTGCGCGTGTGATTGTCCCTTCACCAGCACTCCCTCACTTGAGAGCGTTCCTGTGAAGCCTGCTTCTTAGACTGTCATTATTTTTGAGCCGCCTTTCTTGCCTTCTGCCTGATTTTATATTTCCTGTCTTCAAAGGTTGAGTCTCTCAGCGTGCCTCATATGCCTTTACTGCTCCTTGTGTGTCACATACTCGCACTTCCTCTTTCATTGCATCACCAAAGCCAAACTGACCAATCAGATTGCTCAGAGGGCCTGGACACACAGACCTTAGTATTTTATTATGTAGTAGAAGGTAGATAGCTTGAGCTTCTCTCAGTTGGTTTATCCTTGACTATCCTTGTTGCTTTGTCCTTTTGGCTTTCCTTATTGCTATTATTACATTTCAAGGACCACAGGTAGGAAAAGACCATTTACTTATTGTGTCCCTTAGTCTGAAGTTACATTCACAAATTATTGTTACAGATTTTAAAAGTGAGTCTTAACCCCTTGTTGCCTAAATTTATTTACAATTAAAGCGAATTCGCGACAATCATCTACAAGGGGTTAAAGCATGGATACGTTTTGTTTATATTCAGATTAAAGCTTTATGTGTTTATTGTAAATTGTTGGCTACTTCCCTTGGCTAAACCTCATTTTGATGGATTTTGTGTATGCTATTTTCCAGAGTGACTTACACAACATCTTTACAGTTTAAGTGTTTATACAGGGGTACAATTAAGTATGTTTAGCAGGCACCTTTATACATGATCAGGCTATTAAACAACTCTTTACATACTTTTTTCGGAGAATTGGAGCACACAGTTAAATTGAACGATTTATTTAGGGTTATTTAGGGTTACAAAGAGAGTTGGCAGTAGGGATTGAGCTGGCAACCTTTTGTTTTAAGGTCCATTACCTTAGCCACTACACGTCAATCACTTAAGAAAACAATGCTGACTACTTTATTAAATGATAGACAATAAATACAGTGAGATATTATACTCAGCCAGACTTTCTCTTTTTTAACTTATCAGCATACTATCCAAAGAAGCAGGCACTGGGCTGTATGGAATGCAGGAAGAACCAGAGGTATAGAGAAAACAAAGGGGTAAGAGAAAAACCTGTTGTGTAGTGGAGTTCCAAATATAACCAAATGAGTGTGAGGCCTCCTAAAGAGTGCATAAAGGCAGGGGAATAAATTAACCAACGTGCCTGAGGGGACTCACCTCAAATGCTCCTAGACATCAATAGTCCTAGTAGGCCCGAAATATGGGGGAGCTGGCAAAATAACAAGAAATGTTCCAAATATAGCAAAGTCCCACAAGAAGGATGGTGATTGTAACCCCCTAGATAGTGCGCAGAAGGGCAATCAAAGAATCTTTATAAATTAGGATTTATTAACAAAAAAGTACAAAATACAAGGATTTGCTCAAAAGAGCAAAAATAGGCAAAAGGATTTGCCCAAAAGAAAATCCTACAACAACCAAGTCCCAATACACTATCCAGTTATCTGAATCCTAATAACAGAAGCAAGATTTTAGCAAAAACCAGGAGAATCTAAAGAAAATAGCAATATTCAGAAAGAACTTCTGGCTGCGTCTCTATTGCTAGTTTCCAGATAAAGTTTGAGGGAAGACCCAACATGTCACGGTGGCCCCGCCTCCTGGGGCTCCACCCACAAAATACATGCAATGGACGCACATTTAAAAAGATAATACATAATTACAAAAATAGAAACATGAAAAATGAGAACTAAACATAAAATACATATTCATTCAGACTGTTACCTAACAAAACTACGGTAGGACCTTGGGTGTCCAGTATTTCACAGTCTTCTTTTGTGGCTCCAAATAACTGGAGGACCAGAATGGATTACAGCAAGGAGTAATGAAAATAAAAGAAAGTGTCCATTGTCTCTTAGGCTCACCTTCTGATCCAGTGTGCCTCACCCTTCATTCCAGCAGTTTACACATCTCTCTATTATAAAGGAAAATCTTGAGACAAGACTATTGCCAATAGATTTTTTCAAGTTCCGTCCTCCTCTCAACCATTTTCAACCATACCCATGGTCTTCTCACCTCTCATTCGTGTGAATGCTTTTGTCAGACAAAGTTCCTGCGCTCTATTGCTCTTATAAATTTTTACATTTTCCTCACTATAATTTCCCAATAAAAGAAAACTTATGATGTCAAAATCATATTTAAGAATTTCATCTTGAAGGGTTATCAACAGAAGAAATGAGTACACAGGCAATCCTAGCAGAGAGAAACGAAGTCATACGAGTTAACTGAAAATTGTCGATCGGTTACATGGCAAATTGGTTAAATGTGTATCAATAGACTATGCTGAAACAGTTGGTGGTGATGTCGCGGAAGATTAAAACAATATCCTGTAGAATATCTACAACTGTTAACACTGTCCAGTCTTCCACCGGCCAAAATACTGTTGAAAGAAGGATTTATTGTATTGTTATTGTGTAATTTATGTATGAGTGATGGGCTATGCAATAGGACAAGATTAGTTGTACAGTAATCCCTCCTCCATCGCGGGGGTTGCGTTCCAGACCCCCCCGCGATAGGTGAAAATCCGCGAAGTAAAAACCATATGTTTGTATGGTTATTTTTATATATTTTAAGCCCTTATAAACTCTCCCGCACTGTTTATAAATATTCCCCGCAGCGTTATACAGCATAATCCCTTTGTATTCTCTTAGATATTAGGTAAGATTCATTGAAATTATGTATATAAACACACACTGTTTATATACAGTAAAACCTAAATATTACTTTAAAGATATTGAGTGTCTCCGATATCACATATGTTACAGCCATTACGATAGACAGGTCACTAGCAATAAATACGTACATTGCAAGAAAAATAGTATACAGTAAATGTATTAATTATTTATGGTTACTCACCAACAATGACACGATGACTTGTCCGATAACAATGAGTTTAATTTTACTGCACAACAAAGGAGAGCGTTACAGCCCTTGTAAAGGAGCCACTTCAGGCGATTGTGTAGCACTGCCGTTGTTCTTCTTCTGGCAGTCTTCAATCCAAATCCCTAAAGCAGATTCCATCCAGACTACTGCCTTATTACATCCACTTACAACTCGTTTTGCACCCTGGTTAAAAGGACACTGTGGCCGTAGATCTTATATTCCTTTCCTACTTTTTAAATAAAAAGAATCGTAGCCTTCAACAAATCCAAAACGTTTACCTTTTTGGCAATCGTTAACATCTTCTTCTTGCGCTTGGGCACGGCACCTGAAGCAGTAGCAGATTGTTTTGGAGCCATAATGAAGGGCTTGACTATGCACAAAGATAAACACTAAAGAGCACAACTCTTTACACAGCGAAGCACGTTGATGCTGAATGAGCGAGATGAGACTTCCTGGTTAACACTGCATAGCTCCTGCGTGCTCTGATTGGTTAGCTTCTCAGTCAGGAGAACTTAACTGCGTGCTCTGATTGGTTAGCTTCTCAGCCATCCGCCAATAGCGTCCCTTGTATGAAATCAACTGGGCAAACCAACTGAGGAAGCATATACAGGAAGTAAAAAGACGCATTGTCCCGCGAAGCAGCGAAAAATCCGCGTTATATATTTAGTTATGCTTTCATATAAAATCCGCGATAGAGTGAAGCCGCGAAAGTCGAAGCGCGATATAGCGAGGGATTACTGTATTCAAAATTGGTCGAACAATTCTGACATATAAAATTTTAACAGGCAACAAGAAAGGTAATGTATTGATATGCCATTTGTATTAAAATGTTTACAGTTTCCCGTTAGAATAGATTTTGCTATGACAATTAAGAAACCACAGGGACAAACATTCCAAAAAGTTGTTTTTTTATTAGAGAGAAACGATATTCACTCATGGGCAGTTATATGTTGCGTTGTCATGATGTAAGTCCAAACACGGAATCAAAATTCATTGTGATATTGACAAAAAGTTAATTCCAAATATTGTTTTTACTGAAGTTTTACAGTAAAAGTGTAAGCTTAAAAAGTGTTCGTGTGTTTAATTTCAAAGCCAAACAGAACAAAAATGTATAACGCAACGAATACCTCTAACGCAACATGAAACATAATTTTCTTTCAATTTATTATGTTTTACTATTTTTTACTATGGTTAATTACTCTCTTTAATGTAAAATAGTTACTTCTATTATGCATATGTAACAATTCCCATGAAAATAACAATCTGTTTAAATTGTACATCCACTTCCCCATACGCGGGTGGCAGATTTGCGAAGTGGCTAGCATGTAGGCCCATCCGGGGGTTGGTGAGCAAAGCGAGCAGGGGGCAGAACCCCCTAGTTGCTATTAAGTAATTCTAATAATAGAAATGAATCACAGAAACATATTGCATATTGTTCATTTTCTTTTTTACATTTACCTGAGAAAGGTCCAGAAAATTGATATATATTCAATGACATATATAAACAGATGGTGAATGCTGTGTCACACACGTGCGCTTGGGAGGTAGCTAAAGGGCTTGAGAAGAGGCAGTTCTGAGGCATGCCGGGATGTGACAGAGTGCACTGACTCTTTTTCTCCCTTTCCTGTAGACCATTCCCGGGAGATTCCACCTGGCTCTCTTGACGTCACTTCCGGGACCGAGCCAATGGAAGTAGACCTTACCAGCTCCGGCCCCTCTGATGTCACGTCCGGGTGTGATCTAATGATTGAAGACCACGTGCCCGATCCTTATGACCTCACTTCCTGTCTTCCCCTTTAAAAGCCTGCCCCTTTTCCCTTTTCCCTCAGTTCTGTATTGGACTCGGTTTTGAGCACAACAGTGCTACCATTTAAAAAGACGATTTGCAGCCAGGATACCACATTATACTGATGGCTGCCCCAAACCTTGCAATGTCTCATTGTGTGTTTTGTGACAGCTGATATATACTGTCAGATAAATTGTATGAAATGATTTATCCTCCATCAGTATATTCTCCTTGCATATCTGTATATTCGTATATTAAATCACTGTTAATTGTTCATTCTTTTTTGTTCCAGAATATAGTCTTCCTGCACTTACCAGTAGTTTAATTTGCTAGAATTGATGTTTACAATTGGAAATCATTTTTTTATTTCTTTATGCACACAGCCCTGCTTACAGGGCAGCTAAGTCCTCATTTTTCTAAAGAAAGATTTCATGCACTGATGAGGTAAACCTAATGTGATCCAGCCATACTTTTAACTTGACATATTTTTTCTTATTCTTTCATGCATTTGTATAATTGATTTCAGTGTTGCATTTGTAGGTAGGCTCTTACAGCACTCTGTTTTATGTGTAGGTGGAGTTCAGATACTTTGTCATCTAGCAGTTTCAATGTAATGATTTTATTTGAAATTCAAAGCAGTACAAAGACCAAGTCAAAGATAAACATGTTAATTTTTTATCTCTTTTTAATAGGGAAATGTTAGGCTAGCCTGGATAAATCTATTATTTTTTTTTACATCTAAGATGCCTCACTTAAAGGTTTTCCAATGCTGTATCTGTCCTAGTGTATATATACAGTAAACACAGAGAATTCCAGTTTATGTATTACATCTTGCCTGAAGAAGGGGCCTGAGTTGCCTCGAAAGTTTGCATATTCTAATCTTTCTAGTTATCCAATAAAAGTTGTTATTTTGCTTAGCTTCTCATTAACACCAACTAGTGAATGTACACCTGCCCACCTATATTAACTTTTATCATGGTTAAAATTAAACCTTCTTTCGTATCTGTTTGCTTCGTAACAAAAGACATGTGCTGACTGAGGACTGTAACACTGCATGCTTGTTTGTTCTGGTCGAGCTTTCAGCCTGAATGTTGGCAAATGAGCTTTACGGTTTAGCTTGCAGCACAGGCCTGGACTCATATGGGTTACGTCAGCCCCAGGTTTTAAATCAAGTCAAACTAATGGTATAATTCAATGTCTGTCCTACTTAGTATACATGCTGCCATCTACAGGACTCCATCTCATGTTGTGAATCTGAAGAGTATTGCAAACCTCTGTTAGCTTCAGCCTAAAATAGGTAACATTGTTCTTGAGCCTCACAGCTAGAGTCCTGAGTGTGAAGCCCTGCCTGGCACTGCTTATGTGTAACGTTTCCAAGTCTACATTGGTTGCTCTCCGGGTATTTGGATTTTTGCTCCCATCCAAAGGAGGGCATACTACAACCCTATTCCAAAAAAGTCCAGAGAGTACTCCTAACCCGAAAAACCCTTATAAAATTAAAAAGGAGTGATCTGTAAATTCTGTTCACCTTGTACTATATTAAAAACACTGCAACAACACATCATTTAATGTGAATTTAATTGTTCATTTTTGAAAATACACACTCATGTCAAATCTGATGACTACAACACACTCTAAAAAAGTTAAGACAGTCGAATATGTACCACCATGTAACATGGCCATTTCCTTTAATAATACTTATTAAGTATTTGGGCACTAAAGACACAAGTTGGTTAAGTTTAGAAAGCATCATTTTTCCCCAAATTCACCCATTATGCAGGTCTTGAACTTGTATGGAACCTTCGTTGCCATTTTTTATGCTTGATAATGCACCACACATTCTCAATCAGAAACGGTTAGAATTGCCCGCAGCCCAATTTAGTACCCACATTCTCTGTTTACACAGCCATGCACTTGTAATTCGTGCAGAATACAGTTTAACATTGACCAGCTGGAAAACGTAGGGGCGACCTTGAAAAAGTGAGTGTCTGGATGACAGTTGTTCCAAAATTTGTAATACCTTTGTAATAACTTTGTGCATTAACGGTGCCCTCACAGATGCCATGGGTAATGACACACTAGATGCTGGCTTTTGAACCCAGTGCTGATAACATTTTGGATGGTCCTTTTCCTCTCTGGCTCAGAGAACATGATAGGTGTTTTTTCCAAAAATTATTTGCAATGTTGACTCATCCAACCACAAAACACAATTCCACTGTGCTACTTTTCATCTCAGATGATACCAAACTCAGAGAAATTGACGGCACTTCTGGAAAGTGTTGATGATGTATGGCCGCTGGCTTTGCATAGTAAAGCCTTAACTTGAACTGTGCAGTGAATGGTGTTGACTGACAAAGATTTACCAAAGAATATTATCCAGAGACACAACAGTTTTTAAGACGTCTGTGGGATCAGAGATCATGCACATTCACAAGTGGATTAAGGACTTGCCCTTTGCACAGAGATTTGCTCAGACTCCTTGAATCTTTTATATTATGCACTGCAGAGGGTGAAATGCCCAAAATCTTACCGAATTGTCTTTGGACTACTGCATTAGTTACTGACACGTCTCTTGGTAAATTGGCGAGCCTTGACCTTTTCTTGCCCTTAAAGCACTAGGCCTTTTTTGGAGGCTCCTTATGAACTATAACATGATTATCTCACCTCTTTAACATCACCTTACTATTTCAACTTGTCACATTAATATTAGTCCTAATGTATTCCTGTTCCAACTTTTTTGAAACATGTTGCAGGCATCAATTTTGGAATAGTTGTATATCTTCAAAAAATACCGTTGATTAGGTAAAATATAAAATACCTTGTCTTTATACTGTTTTTGCTTGAATACAAGTCAAAGTAAATGTACAAATCAGGCTTTTTTACAAGGGGGAGTCAAGCTAAAGTTAGAAAATGGGATTTATTAGAAAATGGAATGAACCTTAACAAAACTGATAATGTCATTTCTGAACGTAGTCTCCACCCTTCTCAATGCACTTGTGCCACCTGCCTGGAAGTGCCTGGATTCCAGCAGAATAAAAGCTTTTGTCTTGTCCTCGTAACCACTTGTGCACCCGAGTTATTGTCGAACACTACATGCTGAGGGGTACTACAGTCACTAGTGCAAGTTATCGTAACTTGCTGGAGACGAATGTGACTCCTGCTACTCGATTCAAGCAGCGGGGACTGCTGTCTCAAGGAGTCCTTTTGCTGCAAGATGGTGTCCACCCACACACTGCTTGTCTGGAGAAACTGAAGTTTGAGGTATTGCCACATCCTCCTTATTCACCAGATTTGTCACTGTGTGATTTCCACCTTTTTGCACTGCTAAAAAAACATCTGGGTGGTCTTCGATTCAAGACAGATGATGATGTGCAGAAAGCAGTGCGTGAGTAGTTGTGAGGAGAAGACAAAACCTTTTATTCTGCTGGAATCCAGGCCTTCCAGGCAGGTGGCGCAAGTGCATTGAGAAGGGTGGAGACTGCATTGAGAAACGACATAATCAGTTTTGTTAAGGTTCATTCCATTTTCTGATAAATCACATTTTCTAACCTAATCTTGACTCCCCCTCGTATTTTCATTATCTTTTTCCATACTGTCCCAAATTTTTTGGATTTTTTTAATAATATTACCCTATAGACCTTCTATGTGTGTGTTCATAAAATTTCTTTGTTGGTCTAGGAGCAGTTGGGAGATCAATAGGACGATATGTTGGAGGAAGCTGCAATACCAGCTCAATACGCAAGCCTCATCAAGAGAAATGGCATGAAAAGGAAGATGGTGAAGAGCAGTTGGTGGACTTTGGGTAAAACAAAACGCACCTCATTATTATAAATCAATGTTACAGAGGTGGGGTAGGAGAGATTTCAAATTCCATTGCTCTAATGGATGGGTTGACCTTTCATGTTATGGTCAAGAAGGCTCACCATAGGCTGTTCCTTGGGAGATAGTTAAAGAGTTTGGAGTATCGTGGCAAGCAATGACTTTTCCCAGCAGCACAGCAGCTGATCTTGACCGTTATTATTGGGTAAATATCTGTGCTGAGGCTGCTTGAATGAGTATTGCGCCCCACTTCTAAAAATCATACGCTGCCTCCTTCTCCTCTATGAATTCACTGTACTCTTCCAGACTGAAATGTACATCCATTAGGTTAACTGATCTAATGTACTCTGCTTTTCCTCCTCTCAAGGTGTAGGTCTATTAATATTAGAACTATTAAAATTAATAAGACTACTTACCCATAAAATATAAGGTACAGTATGTAAACTTAGCCACTTGACCTCAAAGACGTTTACACTAATTTGATGAACAGGTCCTTACATCCATCCATTTTCACCTTTTTCAAACATGCCTAATGCAAGTCAGGGTAGTGTGAATATGTTTAAGTGCTTTTATTAACTTGAGAAGGAACAATAAATACTGCTGTCCTTATTGTTGTAATCATATCTGATTCCTATGAGCCTGTCCAAATCAAATGCAATGTACTGTAACAGACGCTGTTATACAATAAGTATGCAATTCTGGTTCAAACTTTCAGTTTACAAAGCTATTATTTAATCACTGTTGTTGATAATGAATAAACCAAAACCTGCTTGATATTCATCCACTCTATTCGGGAAGATCACAAAACCCACTCCTGCTCACGCTCACACTGACCTGACCAATTTAAAAGGTCCATTAACCTCAGCTTCACATGCCTGGGATGTAGACAGACACTTTACTCAGAAAGAATAAACAAACCCAACAAATGTGCAGACAGGGAACAGAATGTGATCTATGTGGGAATCCACTCCTAGGCCCTAAAGCAGTGAAGCAGCACTTCAAAGCATTGTTTCTGTGCGTCAATACACCGTCATGGCTACCTGCTTTTAATTGGAACTCCTCGGGTATTTACTAAATGGCATAAAAAGACTTATCTTTGATAGCAATTTAAAAAGTACAGTTAAATTTTCTAAATTATGAGATTTTACTTATTTTGAAATGCCACAGTTATTTAGTCAGTTACCTGCTTATGATTTCAAATGTGGAAATATTACTGAAATTGTTGCTCCTCTTTAGCACTTAGAGCCCGTGTCCTGTCTTATATAGTTATAATTATTTTGATGCAAATTATAGCTGTTAAAAAGTTAAATGAATCCTTGTTTATTGAAATCTATGGAAAAGAAAACATTGTGTTTCTGACTGCAAAGTGAGAATGGGGAAAAAAGGAAACTAATTACATGAGGAAATCACTTAGACGCAGCATTCATTTTTTTAAAACAATGTCAGTTCATAAAGAGCAGACATGGGTGCAAAGGACGAGAACAGCTACTTGATTGTTGTGTTTGCTTCTGTGATCATTAGCAAGAAACTTAAACAGCCACATCTTAAAAAGAGAGACCAGTACAGATTAGTCTTACTTGTTAAATTCCTTTAAAAAGTAAACCAACCGTGTTGTGTGTTTCTAGAACTAAGCTACACTTAAATGATCTTCTCTTGTCTTTTGATGCCCTGTGAACCTTGCAGTAGAGGACCAGCACAAGTTATTGGAATTCTGCATGCTAAGATGTCGACACTGGCCTTATTCAACAATCATATCATTCCAGAGATTACTCTTAGTTTTAGAATCATTTTTCACATATAAAGACCTAAATTCAGATGCTGTCTTTTGCTGCACCTGTCAGGAATATTCCATAATTGTTTTGGCCTTAATACTCAATCCAGTGCCTACAAGTGACTTTTCTGTAATTCTAGTAGTTAATCTGTGACACTTACGTTAGATTTTTTATGTTGAAAATCTACCATACAGTTTAGTGGATTATGTTTAAACATCATTGATTAAGTGGCCTGTGCCTGGTTGTTATCTAGGCATCTGTTCTCTCCATTTCTGCATGGATTTTCCCCTGCCCTGCACTGTTTCATGGCTTACACAGAGTGCTACTGGAAAAGGCTCTGGTCACTATGCCTCTAGAATGGAATAAACTGGTTTGTCAAGCTAGATGTACTTTAATCCAACCACTCATTTTCTCAGGTAAGGTTAGCATCATGGGAGGCTGGATAATATATCATGATAGCATCATCTGCAAAGCAGAAATTAATTTATTGAAAGGCGCACTGGTAAGCACTCATACTCCCTCACACAACACTAACCGGCACAGGAGGAAAACTGGAACCCTTATTATCATAATATCTTGCTTGTGTATGTATGCTGTTTTGAAAAAGAGAATGATGGCAAAATTGAATGCCATCATGAAAAATCCCCTCCACCCCATCCAAGAAGTGCTCTCTTGAAGCACTTTTAGCCACAGGCTCATTCCTCCATAGTGTGCTAAGAAGAATCTCTGAGGATCATTTCTCCCTGCTGCTATCAATTAATTCAGTGGTTCCTCTCAACATCTCAAACTAAATGTTTATACTCTTTAAGTTTGGTACTTTTCAAGTCATAGTTAATTCTTTATAAGTATGCTACATGTGCGTCTCCCGTGTGAAATTGTATTCTAAAGTTAAGTGTTTTCTATAGATTTAAAAAAATATCTTGCATGCACTGATATTTTATAATAGTGGCTATGGGGCATGGAGCACCACTGTAAAACAGAAGCCTGGAAACTTACTGACTCTGTCCACTTTCAAGTGGCAAACATTTCTATTTAAAAAAAAAACATGCCTTCTATGTTTCCAATGCATGTTTGGGACAACAAAAGGGACTAGAAATAAAAGTATAAAACTTTTAT
>JANRMT010062792.1:29940288-29950545 GCA_026402145.1 Polypterus bichir lapradei | reverse complement strand
TCGCCATATTGAACTTTCCAATGTCACTAATTTTCACAATGTCCGCCATGTTCAACTTTCTTATTTATGGCCCCATCTTCACGAAATTTGGTAGGCGGCTTCCCTGTGCTAACCGAAACTGATGTATGTACTTATTTCGATGGTATGACGCCACTGTCGGCCGCCATATTGAACTTTCCAACGTCACTAATTTTCCAACTTCCCGTGTAGGTAGATGGCTGATCCCATCTTCACGAAATTTGGTAGGTGGCTTCCCTACGCTAACCAAAACCGATGTATGTACTTATTTTGGTGGTATGACGCCACTGTCGGCCGCCATATTGAATTTTCCAAACATCACTAATTCTCCAACTTCCCGTGTAGGTAGAAGGCTGAAATTTGGCAGGCTCATTCCTTACCGCTTACTTACAAAAGTTAAGCAGGTTTCATTTCGAAATTCTACGCGTAACGGTCATAACGGTCAACAATGTCCGCCATCTTGAACTTTCTTATTCATGGCCCCATCTTCACGAAATTTGGTAGGCGGCTTCCCTGCGCTAACCGAAAACCAATGTACATACTTATTTTGGTGGTATGACGCCACTGTCAGCCGCCATATTGAACTTTCCAACGTCACTAATTCTCCAACTTCCCGTGTAGGTAAAAGGCTGAAATTTGGCAGGCTCATTCCTTACAGCTTACTTACAAAAGTTAAGCAGGTTTCATTTCGAAATTCTACGCGTAACGGTCATAACGGTTGACAATGTTCGCCATGTTTAACTTTCTTATTTATGACCCCATCTTCACGAAATTTGGTAGGTGGCTTCCCTGCGCTAACCAAAACCGATGTACGTACTTATTTCAGTGGTATGATGCCACTGTCGGCCGCCATATTGAAGTTTCCAACGTCACTAATTCTCCAACTTCCCGTGTAGGTAGAAGGCTGAAATTTGGCAGGCTCATTCCTTACAGCTTACTTACAAAAGTTAAGCAGGTTTCATTTCAAAATTCTACGCATAACGGTCATAACGGTCAACAACGTCTGCCATGTTGAACTTTCTTATTCATAGGTAGAAGGCTGAAATTTGGTACTTATTTCGGTGATATGATGCCACTGTCGGCTGCCATATTGAACTTTTCAACGGTCTTTGTTACTTATGGGCCCATCTTCAAGAAATTTGGTACGCGGGTTCCCAACGCTAACTGAATCCTACTTACGTACATATATACGTTCATAGCCTGCAGCTCGGTCACCGTGTGAGGCGGCGTTGGGTCCCCCATCCCAACGCCTCCCACGTTGTTGGCTGCCTGCCTATATAAGGCCGTCTGTCGCTCCAGTCTCTACATTCCCTTCCTTGCTTCACCACGGTATTCACGTCTCCCTGCTGATAACTACAGCCTTTTTATTTAATCCACGGCTTCTCCGCTGTTTTATTGTTCATTTATTACGATTATAGTTATTGTATAGGTATTTTAGACTTACTTTACATTGTTCAGGTACCCATTTCGTTTATCATTCCAACCGTACCCCCATTAACATGTCTATTGAGGTAATCACCATCAATCAAAGAACTGTCACTTACCAAGTGGTTTCCATGCCCGGAGATGGCACCTGCCTTTTCCATTCTCTTTGTTACATATTGCACAGCCATATCTGGCTCACTATTGATATCCGGAGGAACATTGTGTCTTATGTATTGAATGACTGGGACAGGTTCAAGGTGTGGACTGATGACGGTACAGGAGATAATTATACTACACAGGAGCTCTAGAAGAGTGAAATGCTTAAGTGTACCGAAATGGCCAAATATTTTACACCTTTGGACAACCGCCAATGCCTCTTAAACATCTTAGCTTCACAGGTGACGATTTCAGTAGTGGACACTTTGATGTTTAGAAATGTTTAAACTCTCAAAAGCTGGATGTGAAGTTATTAATGAAACTGGTTGTATACTTACAACGCTTGACAGATGCCGAATTTCTCTTCAACACAAGTCCTACAAATACTGTCGTAACTGAAACAAACCATGAAACTCAAACCGATTATGACAGCAGCAATCCAAGCTGTGAGATTTGAAACAAGATTACTGTTCACATGGCCAACTGTACGTTGCATGCTCAAGAGTAAGCTCAGCGCACAGCTACAGCTTGGTCATATTTCACCTGGAGGGCCGAACTGACAACGTGGCATACAAAGAGATCCTTAACAAATAATTATTGGTATATTTTCCCTCAGTTTAAAAAGGTTTAATTTTCTTCTTAATAAAAATTTTAAGGCAGTACTTCACCGCTGCGAAGCGCGGGTATTTTGCTAGTATCATTATACAAGAATAAGTAAAATTGAATTAAATATTTAATACCATATGTATGAAAAAGAATTTAAGTATTGTATATTACTGTACTCAAAGATTTTCATTAATTCAGTTAATAAATTGAGGTTACAACTAGTAGTCTTCAACTCAAATTGTTATTTAATTAAGAGCAATGAGTTAAACAATGGATGCCTGAATGCTTCTAGTAAACATTCCTCAATTTCAGCTGCACTTTCATTTTGGGGGTATGTATAAGTTGGATACTGACATCAATTAATACATATTATATTATATATTATTGGGGGAGTGACACTATGGGGCAATGATTGGCACTGCTGCCTCATGGATTCTGCAACCTAGTTTTGCATCCTGTGCCTGTGCACATTCTCTATTTGTCTACGCAGGTTTATTTCAGTGTAATTTAGTTTTCCAACTCCTGCATCCTCAAAGTTGTGGAGGTTAGAGTAACTAAAATCCTGGACAGGGTGCCAGTCCATTGCAGGCTGAACACAAACACACACACACACACACCCCAACCACACACTAGGGCCAATTTTAGGATCACCAATTCATCTAACATGCATGTCTTTGGATTGGGGAAGGATATCGGAGCACCATCAGGAAACCCAAGCAGACGCAGAGAGAATGTGCAAACTCCACACAGAGAGGACCCCAGATGTGAACCCAGGTCTCCTTACTGTGAGGCAACATTTCTACCAATGGATTGATCAGGATTGTGAGTATTTTATTATGTCGTATATTGTGAAAACCCTACTCCAGCATCTCTGTTTACAGACCGTCCAGTTGCAGTATTCAAGAAGTGTCTGGATACATTTCACAACCACATTCTGAAACATGAAATATAGTTTAAAAAATTGAATCCCACCCTTGTAGGCTGAAATCCACAAAGGAGACAAATATGAACATGGAAAGAGCATGCAATATCCAGAAAGGAGTGCATTTCTGTTCTTCATACTTACAAACGATAACTGCATTTTAGCTTATTTTTTAAGAAGAGAAAACTATCAATACTGTATTGTCAATACACTACTTTAATACAAATTGGATTAGTGACATTTATTTGACATTAAAATAAGCGGAACTCCTGTTTTGTAAAAAGTAACAAAACTGGATTTTTTTTTTCCTGAAGACTGAAATTATGATGGAGTACCTTAGTGCTTAGCCATTTTAGATTGTGGCCACATCCAATCCATCATCCGCAGTTCATGTTTGTCACTGATAAACAAGGCACACAAAGAAAGGAAACGTGAGCAGACAATTGTGAATACACAGAGTGAGCAGTAACGTGTATAAATCTTAGGGCACCGGGAAATCATAAGATCGGTTTTTATACATTAATGATGTTAACCTTCTAAAAAAAAGCTGATGTTTAGACTAATGACGCCAGTTAAGAATATTCTCTATCGTTATTTTGGACGATGGAAACAACAACCAGACGGCACCCAGCCAAGAATAAACGTACAGTACTTTACACCCCGGCAATGGTCCTCCGCTTGAGAAAGATGCTTACATGTGCAAAACAAATTCAGCACCGCACCCGCGGACAGATCCGGCACAACTCGGACGTCATTAAAAAAACAAGGCACAATCTTTAAAAGCAATAAATTACACACCAGTTCAAGTGAAATGCGCTGCTTATATAGCCAACCTGATATTACTTTTAAATCTTCCATTGAGCGACAGCAGGGATTAAAAATATTGAGTTACTTTTACTGCACAGGAGCTCCCCGATGAACTAGAAAGTAGGTATTTTGTCGTATTGCACTTTTTCTGTCTTCGAGTTTTTGGCTTGTTGATCTAGAAGTGCATTCGGGCGGCGAACCTAATAGATGGAAAAGATTTTGCAAATGTTAGCAAATGAAGAAGGTTTGTATTTGTTCTTTTTGTTGTTTGTCAAATAAGACTGTCTTTTCCACATTAAATCGAACCTCTTAACACCTGTATTGGGAGACGTTAACATCGCCATGTTCAGTTACTTTAGAGTACAGCGCTTGTGTGGTAAAGCTCTTAATAAAACCATTTTGAAATCCACTTAAAGAACATATGTTATCGAGTATTTCAAAATGTGTATTTTAAAATAATCGAACAATATACCATTGAATTATGCAAATTGGGGGGCCATACATGTTTCTGAAGATGTTCACACATTTGAAGTAAGCATTCTGAAATAAAGCATATTCATTATGAGATTTACAATAAGTTTCAAAGTTTAGCAAAAATGAAGGCAGCATTAACTTAATTTTATCCTGCTCGAAAGCAAATAAAAATAGATTAAAATATGGAAACGTTAAATTGGAGATTTGAGAAAAATGAGTTTACATGCAACCCTATTTCAGTCACTGATGGAGTAGTGATGGATGTTCCAGAAGCAATTCAGTAGAGTGTTCTGATCAGTTACAGTTAGGTTTCTGCTACACACACACATTCCAAATGTTTCTTACACTTAAGGACCACGCCCCGCCCACTTTTCTTAAAAAATATATTGAGATCCCGGATGCAGCCTGTTGAGCTCTCATAACATTGCAAAACTCAATTGTTTTTTTTTTCACAATTAGCACTATAACACATGTGCCCTAGCGATTAAAATACTAAGTTACAAAGCAAAAACTGTTCAGTATATGTCAAGGGACATTCTGCTTACAACGTATAATGTACTAGTGAGACCACATATGCAGCACTGTGTGGAATTCTGGTTCCAAAAACATACAAAAAAGAGATAGTCGTGCTTTAAACTATACAGAGACGAACAATGAAGTATTTTGATTTGGGAAAAAAAAAGGCAGTGAGTTCCATGAAATCAACGTAATTTAGCAAAAATTATTTCATCCATTATCCAATCCACTATATCCTAGCTACAGGGTACAGGGTCTGTCAAGTGATGTGCGGAATGTGTTTCTGTCTTATACAGTTTGTTTGAAATAAATTTTTGAAATCTGCTCTTTCATTTTGAGTAGCCTTTTACTAAGACCTATCTAAGTCATTATTATCCATCCACCCATCCATTCCGCAATATTCTAATTACAGGGTCACAGGGGTCTGCTGGAGCCAATCCTAGCCAACACAGGGCGCAAGGCAGGAAGCAAACCCCGGGCAGGGCACCAGCCCACCGCAGGGCACATACACACACACACGCCAAGCACACACTAGGGACAATTTAGGATTGCCAATGCACCTAACCCACATGTCTTTGGACTGTGGGAGGAAACCGGAGAACCCAGAGGAAACCCACACAAACATGGGGAGAACATGCAAACTCCACACAGGGAGGACCCGGGAAGCGAACCCAGGTCTCCTTACTGTGAGGCAGCAGCGCCACCGTGCTGCCCATAGTAGTAGTAGTACTCTCCTAAAAATAAAGAGGTCAGAGTGGTTCCACAGAGTGACACCCTACAGCAGGGGTGGGCAAAGTCATTCCTGGATGGCCACAGTGGCTGCAGGTTTTTGTTCCAACTCAGTTGCTTAATAAGAAGCACTTATTGCTCAAGTAACACTTGTGCTTCACTTTAGTTGTCTCACTCGTTACGATTCTGAACCCTTATTGCTTGTTTTAGTCTTAAACAGCTGTTCTCTTGGTTTAATGGCTTTTTATTAGCAATAAGATTCAAATGACAAAAGAAAGCAGCTTTTCTCCATTTAGCTTGTTACCATTTACATCTGTGTGTGTTTATCTGTACTATTGGGTTTAATTAAATACTTGGAAGAAAAGTGAACAAAAAAAAGTGAAGGACTGAGAATTACTCCTCCATTTTAGCCTTCAAATCATTTGGATGATATCCTTACAAAGGGGAAGAACATCTAGGATATGAGAATGGCCTAATATAGCAGAGTTAAAGCACTAGCAAGCCATGAAATGAAATTATTGGCAAGAATTGCGTTCTAATTAAGCAACTAGGTTGGAGCAAAAACCTGCAGCCTCTGCGGCCCTCCTGGACTGACTTTGCCCACCCCTGCCCTAAAGGATCCATATTTAGTGCCAAAAGGGCCACCTATAAAGTTTTAGTTGTGTAACTTGTTCCTTAAATGGGAATGACTGTACGCAATAAGAGATATGTGAAATATCAATGAGTTCAGGGTTTTAAAGGGACTCTTGCTGCTTATAACAACAAAGGCTAATTCAGGCTGCCTGCAGCCTACTATACAATAGAAATGTCTATTGTGTTCACATATGCTAGGAACTGTTTCAAAAACCAATGACCCAAATTCATATGCCAAAAAAAAAAAAAAAAATCCCAGAATCAAATGGTTCTTTGTCAAGCAAATATAATTAACAAATAACTACAGAACCCAGTAAAATTCCATTAAAAATACTGTTATTTTTAAGAGTGTAAGCAGAAGAAATACACGTGTATTTCAAAAACAAGATACGTTATCTTACATTGTCAGATGCTACCTCTTGTTGTTGGTTTCTAGCCACTGTGTCTGTAAAAATGGTAAAGAGAGGCGTCTGAAATATTAGGTGGGGCATGGTATGATGAAGTCCTTAAAGTCCAACCAGTAACATGATACCCGACATCTGTGCGCCTAACCTAACCTAACATTTACATTGGCTGACACCTTTATCCAAGGTGATTTACAACCTTTGGGATAAAATGGTTACATATCTTTTGTTTTTGCAATTGGAGCACAGGTAGGTGATGTGATGTGCTTATGGTCACACAGCATTAGCAGAGAGATTTGAACTCGGAGCCTCAAGGTTTGAGGTCCAAAGCCTTAACCACTACACGATACAATATTTTCCAATTCATATATTTATTACTACCCTCAAGCACAACTCTCTGGATTAAGCGGGTTAGAAACTGACATAGTTTAACGTTTATGAGTATTATGTGGATTTTAAGTGAACATTTAAAAATACAAACTGACCAACCCAAGTCAACAATTTAGGCTGTATTTTTCATAGTTCAAAATTTTAGTATTTATACGTAATTATTAAAGAGTACCGAAGGAATTTTCCACAAGAGCTATCACAAAGCGATTTTCGAAGTATTGATCAGTTGATGTATACCACTCTAGATAAAAGCTGTGTGTTTTCCACCTGATATTATATGAAGATACAAGGATTTTGCAAAAGGAAGAATATTGATCAGGCACATTTTAAGTGATCCTTCTAACCACCTATTCGTCTTTTTTTTATAATTGCTTAATCTACTTTTGGGTCGCCTGTTGTCTAACGGAAACTCTTCAGCATCAGACCCAAGGTTGGAACCAACCCTAAACTGAGCACCTTAAGAATGGATGATAATCTCTGCTAAAAAAAAGCCCATGATTAGCGTGTGGATATGTATTTAAGCGGACGTTTCTGGGCGGCTTTACAAATTCCCCCTATTGGTGTTTGAGTGAGCCGCACTGTTTTCCGTGACCGCGGGTTACTAGGGAAGCGCCTGTGCATCCCAGCTCGTGGCAGGCGGGGCCGCGCTCGATGACGCCTGTGATACAGCATTTCTATGCAATGCAGAGTTTTGATTGCTGGGTTACGCTGGAGCCGCTTCTCGTTGCTGTTACGCATATTTGGATTTAGGTGCCGCACTAGAGAATTTACCAGTACGCGACTGACAAACCCATCATTTGTTGTGTTTTTTTAAGAGTGGGAGCCCAGTGTCGTGCGATTGTTTAACCTATGTGATATCAGCCATTCGTGACTAAGAAGGAAGCAGTAAATCGTGAAAGAAGCCGGATTTATCTTTTTTCAATTCAGCTATCGTAAATCGTTCTTTACGCAAGCATTTTTAATGTTTGTCATTTTTCCGACTGTCCTCTCTGCGCTGTATTCTACCAGATGACATGAGCTGAGCGACCTTTCCTGGGAGGGTGCAGCGCTTCCATATGTTTGTGAGTGAGTGTGTGTTTTTCACCAAGCCGGCTGTACTGAATCTCTGCGCTCCGGCGTTCACTTTTTGCTGCATGTGAGCACATGCGATGCTTCATCAGACGGCGACACTTTTTCCGGATCGAGACATTAAAAACAAACAATCAAAAAAGCCACAACAAACCCAAATAAGCAGACTTTGAAGGGTGCACGTGTGGAGCCGCTCAGTTTGCCAACTACATCTGCAGTGTTGCCGTAAGACAGACAGAACGAGAGAGGGAGAGAGAGAGAGAGAGGGAGCGAGGAAAAATCCTTCGTCCCCTGATCCCTGTTTGCCTGCACCCTCTAGCTGTGAATGGGCTGTGTGCTTTGTGATTATCTGCAGTCACTTTAGAGTCATTTCTGGAAGAAGATGGCGGACAGGGCTGAGATGTTTTCTATTTCCACCTTCCATTCGCTCTCTCCTCCAAGTTGCAGGTAAGCCCACCGTCAGCCGTTATGTGCGATGCGCGGGGCAGCATCGAAACGGAGAAGCCGAGGGAGACTGTCGGAGATCCTTATGATGCTGAGGTCGTACCTGTCATTGCTTATCAGAGACTATCTGTCAAGGGGAGACCATTCCCTTAGCACAGGTTACTGTTTTTCTGGGCATTTTTGATGCCAGTCGCCTTCATCTCGGAGGAGGGGGGCGAATTACGCATAATACGGGTTATGCTCTGGTAGGCTTGTGTACAAATACATGTGCAGATAAGAACGGCATCAGGTACCCATATTACTCGTAATCCATGTTTCGGAAAAGTCGCATTTGCACAGAAAGTACAATTTCGATTTTAACTGGGAATAATAATATATTTTCCATCGTGGTGATTGATAGTACTTCAGTGTTTGTCATTGCGTTACAGAGGCCCACGCCCAGCTACAGATGACGAGGGATTCACCAGCATCGCTTTAATGTTTTTATATTCTAGGGAGGTAGCAATTACACACTGAAATTAGCGTATTTTATAAAAGTAGTACTTTAAACTCACGAAAAAAAATACTGTACATTTCAGAGTGGTGCAGCACTTCATGTTTTGCTGATGACAATCAGTGCGCTATTTTAAAAGTCTGCGGGAGCGGCGTTATGTAGGGGGTCCAGTCAGGCTTTCCGCACACCAGCCAAGGTCTTTACTCTTATGTAACTGCTCGCAAGGATTCCATTTTCGTTAGCTGATTTCGTCAGGCTTAGGCATTCAGGTGTGTTTTTTTATTATTTGCAAAGGTGTTAAAACCCAGGATAGCGTAAATTGACAGCATGTATTCAAACTGTTTAGCAAACTGTAGATAGATATATAGACATATAGAAAGGCACTATATAATAGACAGATAGAAAGGTACAATATAATAGATAGATAGATAGATTACAATCGCATTGTTTGCGGAATTGATTACCAGCAGTGGTGAGGCATTTATATAGTTTTATACTCCTGAACACTAACATAATTAATTGGATAAATTCTTGTTGAAGCAATATTTCCGCGCATTTTAAAACATATTAGTAGTTTACGCCCAGATCACCAGCATATTTTAAATGATGGGCGGTAGTTGCTTTACTAGCACTTGCTGCTCTGCTGCTCAACTACTTAGTGTGTGACGTGGCAATGACGTCATGCCACCGGAGTACAGCTTCACGTATTTTGACGGCGAGGTCGACTCCAAGATCGGAGAAACACGTTTCTGTTGTTGACCTATACTTCCTTAGAAGAAACGACTGAAATATTGTAATTTTGTAAATAATCGTATAGCCCTTGTCAGATTACAAGCTCGTATTGGAAGCCTTAGTAGCTGAAAGACTAAACGTTGAGTGTTGCAACAGGACCTCGCCTAACAATTACATACTCAGCAGCCCTGGTCTCTAGCGGATTAGCCCGAGGATCAGGTGGGGTTAATTTGAATCACTGGCTGACTGTCTTAAAAATGGCTGTGCTGGTAAAGGTCAAATGGATCTTCTTTCCTCTGGTTCAATGAGTTATTGACATCTCTTAGTAGTTACGCTTTAAAAGAAATGGCCATGTTGGGAAATGACGCAGACTGGAGGTTTATTCTATCTATCTATCTATCTATCTATCTATCTATCTATCTATCTATCTATCTATCTAT
>JANRMT010062792.1:29885672-29940278 GCA_026402145.1 Polypterus bichir lapradei | reverse complement strand
TATCTATCTATCTATCTATCTATCTATCTATCTATCTATCTATCTATAATACAGTGACTTATCTATCTATCTATCTATAATACAGTGACTTTTCTATCTATCTATGATTTATTTATTTCGTATCTTTCAGAAACAAATGTACTCAATGTGTTGTAAAATTTAGATATCTGCTATTTTATGCAGAGTACATCATACAAAGTATCAAATGAGAATCAAATCTAATACGTTCCTGTCAGAAACGACAAGCAGAATGATACTAGGGAAGGCATGGATTAGTAGTCCAACTGGAGAGTTAGTATGATCAGTACTCTTAGAAACTGTGTTGGTAGAGAACAGTGTAAATAAAGGCCAGGCACTAAAGGATTTTTGAATATGTTCCTGTTGATGGAATTTCATTTTTTCCTAATGGTAAACAATTTTTGGCTGTCATTGTAAAGTGAGCGGTCCATTATGTTTTTTTCCAGTTAGTCATGATGAGACGAGTAGTTAGTGGTGTTAATGGAGTTATTTGAACAAACTGATCATAGTGCATTGGTGTGTAAATATTTTGAAGACAGCCTTTAGGGTGTGAGGATTTACAGTACTGTCAGAGATAGGATTATAGTAAGGTAGAGTCAAGGAGATGGCCAAAAATTGTGGTCACAGGTTTTGGAAGCTTCAGCACATTTAGCTGCTGTTCCATGAGATTCTTGTTTGCCCTTTTTCAGTTCAAAAGTACCTCGTGGCATGAGGTGATCCTAAGAAATGTTGATGTATGTGTGCATTCAGGTCCAGTATTTTATTCTACAATGCTGGGTACATTCCCTTTAAATTTAGGCTGATTACATTTGTAGAACTTTCCATAAAGAAGTGGTGGTTAGTGTCAGATGAGAAGTACCATACCTAAATGTAATGAAAATGAAAATCAACCGACCTTGGTACATTTTCAGAGATAACACATACAGAAAAACATTGACAAAATGAATTTACTCCATGACCATTCTGGTAAATGCTACAGACATTTAGAATTTGCTCGATTAGATTAAGGGACAGTTTTTATTCTAAGGAAATAGAGATACTCAGTCAACAACTACTCATACTGACAACTGTATGAGCATACCTGACACATGTTTCTTATAGATGCTGTCAGATGTTGCATTAAATGTGTGGCATTTTGTTTATTGCTGTTTGCATTAGCTACTGTCACTTCTCTGTAGGAAACAAGCGAGTAAGAATATAAACTTCAAATTGAACTTACATAATCAAGTCGTTAATTTATGAGTGTGCATTAAGTGACATCAAACGCTTGTACCAGTAGCTGCCAGTACAAAGCACGCTCACTCCTGTGTACTGTAGCATATTGCACTGGCGGTGAAAGCTGATCTAAATAAAGTGGAATTGATTTTGCCATATGTTACTTACTTGTATTCTTGGAACCAATTACTGTGTGCTATCGATGTTTTTACTGGACTGTATGCTATACAGTAGATATTTGTACTGGAGGATGATGGGAGTTATCAAACACCGTGTTTTGAAATAATTTAGATCTCAATAAAATAAAAAATGCTTAACACATTACTTCAGTATTACCTAGACTAAGAAGGAAGACAAAGCAGTATTTAGTCGTTACTTACTGCTCATATCTGTAATAATTCTTTTTAATGTTTAGCTTGACTTTTAGTTCCTCATTGTGTTGTTTTTCTTGTTATCCAATTTGTACAGATGCTTATAAGGTAACAACATTTTATCACATCCTTTCACAATTATTATTTACCACAGAGGCCACCTGACCAACTTTGTATGCAACGTGGTGTGCAGGTGACCTTTGTCATTCTCAGTGGTATATATTTTAATTATATGCTAGCATTTCAGAGAATAGCTTGCTAATTTATATGAATCATGATACTGTCTGACATTGACTCATGTTACTGTAAATGGGTATTGATATGTTGAACAGGGTGCCTTTAGAGTGACCTCCGTGTGGTGTTTATATGCAAACAGTTACTGTGTCTGTTAAAGCAGTGATGACTAATGCACTTGTGGTAGACTTTTAAATGTTAGCAATGGTAAAAATATATAGTACTACGCATATTTGACTCTTTGTTATATTTTTTTGACATATAGTATATATCTTAAAACACTCGATACATATGAATCATTAAATTTGTCATATCTTTACTACTCTTTGAATAAAATATCTTACACTATGGGTTACATGCTCTATCTGGCATCTTGAGTTTGGTTTATCCATACAGCTGGTAGCTTCTGTTTCTTGGATTCTTATGAAACTAACAAGTAAAAAATTCTACACCAGTGTTGTAGTTGTCCTTTCCATTCTTCCAAATCTGGACCAAATGGTTGAGTCCTTCAGTTTAATTTGACCTTATTCAGAAAAAGCAGGTTTTCTTAACTAAAGTCTAAATTCAATATAGCTGACAACTCATAATGTTGTACATTACATGATACAATTGAGACAGCTACCTTGTTAAAAATGTTGGGCAAGACTTTTTCAAAGAAGTGTTCTAACTTATGGCTTTCTATTTTCCATAGAAATTTTTCATTGTATTAGTATTTTAATAGATTATACATTGTACACAAAGTAAGTCCTTATGTTAGAGTAAAACATACAATATTTTAAGATATATATATATATACTGTATGTTTCTTTGAGTAAGTGTAACTTAGTTAAATTTATAAACCAATTAGATTATTATAAAGGAGAAAAGTCAGATTATCAAATGAACTCAAAAGAAAGCAATAAACCTTTTGCCTATCTAGGCCTATCTATACAGGATACTAAAGTGTTGTTCCCTCCTGGGATTTGAGTGTTAGTCATCTGCTGTTTTGCCAACTCCCTTCTGCACTCTCCAAGTGAAACTGATCAGCCACAGCTTTTGAGTCTGGCCTGGGCCATGTAATATTTCTGGGTAAACCTTGAGAAGAGATTCTGGTGCCATACAGACTGTCAAGAACCCCCCCTTGGCCATATGCCTAGAACTCCCATTGGTGGTCCAGAGTGCTTCTGCACTTCTAAGCCCTATTGTTCAATTAAAGGGTTAATTTATAAGAAAAAAGTAAACAATACACACTCATATAATAAGCAAATATAAATAGCTGGGTTCCTAAGGAGCAGACACTTTGGAAATAGTGGGAGTCTAAGTTTAAGAAATGATGATGCTGAAGTCGTGTGCACAATCAAGAGTGTGGGCTTCCATGTCACAGCTAGTTAAAATTCGTGTTGAGAATCTTCCCAGCCTGGCAGACAGACATTTGTTATTTTTTTATTTATTCTCTTTTCTGAATTCCCTAATCTGCATGCATTTTTTTTGTTAATTCATGTTTGTGTTCAGAATCCTAGTGGCAATTATAGCTGGGACTATGATAAAAGTCTAAAATTAGCTCTACAGAAACAGGTATTTTGCTTTGTGGTTGTAGTGACTGTTATATGCATTCATTTCTGCCTCTGCAGCCTACCTACAAACTGCAATAAGAGATTTTCAAGATATGAATTTAAATACTGATGCTAACTTTTGATTACATGTTTGCTTTGTTAATATGTAAAATATGATGTAACGTAGTACCTTTTATGCTAATACAAGGACATGTCACTATATATTGCTTATATTTTTATTTATTTATTTTTGTTTGGTGACTCTGTTTTAATGATAAGTGATGTGTATAGTTTTATAGTTTTAATTTTTGAAATATGGGGAGGGTTGGCATCAGGAAAGGCAACCATCCGTAAAAATCAGGACGGAATCTATAAAACATAGTAGTGGGAAAAGATGAAGAGGAGGTGGAAGAAGATCTTAAAAGAGAAGGACTGTTTACCTCCACATAATGGTCAGCTGTGTTAACAGTGTTATGAAATTCACCTTATGGTTATGGGAGTGACTTTTAAAAAAACAGTGCGTTAAGATGTAAATGAACAGATTTTCAATAGTGACACACTGAAAATAAGACCCTACAAATTCAGTTGGTTGATAAAGTGTAGTGTTTATTCTGTGAGTGTATAATCAGCAGTGAAACATAAAGACAAAGACAATAAAGCAAAACATCAAAGGTAATTAATAAAATGAGAGTTTGTTTTTTGGAAATTTTGAAAAATGTCTGTATTTGTGAATATATGGCACATATTTAACCATAAGGGATGACTATATTGTTTAAGGAAACGCCAAATTCAATGATGCTGAGGTAAATAAGCTGGTCAGCATAGATATGACTGAGCAGAGCAGTGACGATTTTGTAAAGGCAGCGTCACAGAGTAGACAAGCAGACAAGCAAGGGTCTACACACTGAGATGACAAACATGTTTTTTTGGACAAAATAAACTCATAATCATAGATAAAGCTTGGTTGAATCCTAAATCAACTTTGTAGAGTTTTGTAATGCTCGCAAAAGTTATTTATTTATTTTTTTTAACAAAGTCTTTCCTTTATTCTAAATGAAGTTCAGATGCTCAACTTCACATTTGAATTTGGCAGTTATAGTGTTTGGCAACAACCTGTTTGGACTCCTTATCTAGCGGGTATATACTGTACTTGAAGATGGCATAACAGATAATCTTAAACAGTTGTATTGTGGAGTGAGAGCAATCACAGTATCTTCTAAAGCTGAATAATATAGATTACTTTTAAGTATAACACCCTGTTTTGGTGAACAATTTTTGCAACATCTGTTGTACTAAAAGTGTATTTTTTTAAATGATTACATGTGAATTTGTTTTCTACTAGAAGAACATCAAAGATAATGCTCTTAGCAGGGGATGGCATTTCATCTTAATTTGTTTTTTATTCTATGCCTGTCTGCTTGAGTCAATCATGGAAGCTTTAAGATTCCAGATAAAACAGGGACTAGATGGAAAGGTTTTGACAGATTCACGTAAGAGGGAATGACTCAGAAAACACACGTTAGTCACATAAGCCTTTCAATGACCTAAGAAAAATGATGAGTGCAGCGAAAACGTACAACGTTTTCTTATTCGGCAATAGATCACAAAAAACGGTAACTGGGTCACACCTACTGGGCAGCCTAGGTTAGGTTAAGTATTATTATCCGAGAGGGAAATTTGTTTGCAGCAGGAGAGTATCCACCTTAATAAAAGGATATGTGTTCGTGTGTATGTCTTGTGTGTCCGTCCAGCTGCTATATTCCTGTCATTCCAAAAAATGACACATCACAAACATTTTTAGTAATAAAATCAATGGAATTTGCCATTCCAACAGTTGGCACATTAAAAATATTACCCATACCAAATGGCATATAACAAAGATGTATATATTGCATGGTGCACGGCAAATTTTAACACTAAGGTCTGTGTTGATTACTTAGATTTTATCCCATCTTAGATGGGTAGCATAGCTGGTAAAACATAAGACATTGTTACAACGATATAAGAAAATAAACCAACATGTGATCACCATTGTTCCAATTAGTACACACACCTATAAAATTTCTTCAAATAAGAATAGCAAATTTCAACAGTACAAAATAATAATTCATAACTCAGCAGGGTCTCTACGGTTACTGCAATTCAAAGTACTTATTGCTATGGGAACAAAAGTGTTTTTAAATTTGATTTTCTTCACCCCTGGGAACCTAAATCTGTAGCCTAATGGCAAGAAATATACCTTTGGAAACAGTAAATGGCAGTTGTCTGTAAGAATCAAACAGCCTTCTTGCCAACTTGTTTGTGATACAGCGCAGTGAGAGAAGGCTGCTGCAAACTGGTAATGTTACTGCTAATTTTAACAGTTGTAAAATAAAGACAAAAAACACAGTCAAAGGTTTGGGTTGATCCCCCATATACTGTAGCACAAGCAAAGGAAATGACATCTTCACAGACAGAATTCAAATCGGAACTGACAAAAGAGGAAATGATGACGGTGTATATAGTAGATTTTGCAGGAAGTAACTTTATGAAGAGATGGGATCTTAAGGGTTGGAACCAGAAGTGATGTTACTGTGTGGACTCTTCAGTTGTTCTGCCAGGAGAGAGAAAAAAAGAGTTAGAGGGCAGCTCCAACCCATAGTTTGATGGGTAATTGCATCTATTTGAGCCCGTAATCTGTCTCCCAAATACATGTGTGTGACACAGTCTTGCACAGTTTTTTCTTATACTAAGATTCACAAACCAACATATAAAAGAAAATGTGACAAATTCAAATAAAAGACTTTTTAAAAAGTATTATTATAGTTTGCTGTATTATAAAACAGATTAATTTCCTTAGTAAAAATAACCGTGTTTGTCCCTTCTTACACATTTGTTCCGTATTGCAATTAAAGGTCAGTCTGTTATCTATGATTGCCCCTAAACTCTGGTATTGCTCCACTAACTCCACAGTGTTCCCTTTTGTTATTGTTACACGAGAGGGAGGACTGAAACATCTAAAGTCTGCCACCATATCCTTGGTCTTAGATGTATTTAACTGTGAAAATGAATGATCACACCATCAAACAAACTCATCAACAACTCATTCACGACAGTCATCCTTACCTTGTAACAGACAATATAATTATAATTATATAAAAATGTAATGAGCCAGTCATCAACACATTTTAAGATACGCTCGTCCTTATGTGATCTGCTGCAGACATTTGAGTATAAAATAAACAGAAGAGGAGACAGTCAGCAGCCTTGGGGAGATCCATTCACTGTTTGTGCTCAACAAGTTAAAAAGTCCTGAATCTAAGCCTCCAAGCGAGGGTTCAAACAGAATTTATCACTCTGCTTCTCAGCTATAATGTAAGGCTGGATTGTATTAAAAAGTGGAAAAAAAAATCAGAAGACTTGCAGTTGCCTCCTCTTTGCTGTTTTTGTAAATTGGTAAGGGTCCTGACAGGCCCTTAGATTTCTTTAGCAGCTAAACTCTTAATAAACTTTTCAAAGTCTTTCACTATATGAGAAGTTAAAACCATTTTGTGGGAAGTAATTTACTAAGGCTTTTGGATGTGCAGCTTCATTTTCAGAGTTTAGATACCTGTTTTCCAGAGACATCTGAAATATACTGGGCAGAGCTGCTCTGCTCAGGACTGAAGTAGGTGCCTACTTGTGTTGTCTGGTTCAGGACTTTTCTTTGATTTTAGTTTGTTGAGGGACTCTTCTGACATTATTTTAATCAAAGATGGGCCAACTTCCAGCCCCAGACCTGAGTCTGGTCTTTACCTGAATTGTTTCTGAAGGAAAACCATGTGTCTCAAACTTTAAACAGAATTCATTGACTTTTTGAACCAGTTAATAGTCAAGATTAATAATTCCTGCCGATTCCATATTACTTTGAACGCCAGCCATCAACTTCATGTCATTCCACCGCGACCCTATATTTTAAGTCCACAGTTCATTCTCAGTCCTGTCCTTATACTTCATCTTTGCTTGCTTTATTTCATGTTTTGCCTCCTTCTGAAGTTACACAATACAATACAGTTTATTTTTGTATTTCCCAAAATCACCCAAGAAGTGCCACAATGAGCTTTAACAGGCCCTACCTTTTGACAGCCCCCCAGCCTTGACTCTCTAAGGAGACAAGGAAAAACTCCCAAAAAAAACCTTTGTAGAGAAAAAAAAATGGAAAAAAACCTTGGGAAAGGCAGTTCAAAGAGGGACCCCTTTCCAGGTAGGTTGGGCATGCAGTGGGTGTCAAAAACAGGGGGTCAACATAATACACAGAACAGAACACAAGTAATCCTCAATACAATATAATAGTACAATAGAAATATTACTAGTACAGAGCAGAATTCAACAGTAGATGATATTACATAATGTGATTTGGAATTGTTCAGAGTACTGGAGACCTTGGCCATTAAGCTGCCTCCCCCTATTGGCCATTCCACAGTTGAGTCAGCGCTGGGCCAGCCAATTAAAGGACCTCTCTACCCCACGATTCCTGCGATCCTCCATCAGAGATGACTTTACCTTAGGCAGGCAAAATAACTTGGCAGGTGGGCCGTGGCACCAAGTACTACATTTAAGTACCGAGAAGAGAAACAGAATAGGTGAGGGTTAGTAACAAATTATAACTTACATCATATTACTTATGTTTTAGTGCTAATGACTAACAACAGAGATGCAGTCTGTATAGTTAAACAGCAGCTCTAGTCAGGATATGCTAAACTGAAGTAGTGAGTCTTCAGCTGGGATTTAAAAGCTGAGACTGAAGGGGCATCTCTTATAGTAGCAGGCAGACCATTCAACAGTTTAGGGGCCCTGTAACTAAAAGCTCGACCTCCCACTGTTATTTTATTAATCCTTGGACTCATAAGCAGACAGCATCTTGAGATCTTAATGTGCACTCTGGTTTGTAAGTCATGATAAGTTCAGACAAGTAAGCCAGACCTTGACCATTTAAGGCATTATATGTTAAAAGGAGGCTTTTGAATCTGCCCTAAACTTAACTGGGAGCCAGTGTAAGGATTCGTAGTTCTTTCTGTTCAGTTATGGTTCCATATTAAAATGCCCTGTTTCTTCTGTTTACCATTTCTTTTAAATCTTTAGTAATTCTTGGTTTGCTGTTGGGCTATATTTTGACTGATTTTAAGAGTTAACATTGCTTGTATTACCTAATTGATGTCAGAGAGGGACAGTGAGTAGTAAACTTAGGACAGGGGATCCATCAACTGAGAAGTCTGGACCCCTGGTTACCACAGTCCCAAGCTGCTGTTGTCTCCATTTCACTTTGCTTCACCTCTGCATGATCGTGAACTGCTCTGTGGGTGTGTGGTTAATAGTGTGACTTTGAGTGTTTGATTTTCTTAGTATCCTTGACTGTACTTTTGTTCACACATGTTCAACAAGGCCTGTAGATACCTGGGACAGCATGATATGGTAAATGGACTCCTGGGCATTCCGAGGATGAGCAACATTTCTGTTTTCAAGATGCCAGTTCTGTTGCAAAGTGAATTTCCATTTTCAGCTCTTCTTATTTCATGCACTGTCTTCTGGATGTTGATTTCATGCAATCTTTTTTTTTAATGTTAATTTCACACACCCATATTTGATGTTTATTTCATGCATTCTTTTTTTGATAATGTAATGCAGTCATTTTTCATTTCATGCACCATTTTTTATTTTATGCAATGTTTTTAATGTGATGTGCTGAGTTTATTTTTACACTTTTTTATGTTACTTTATTCATTTTTTGACAATTCTATACACTTATTTTTCAATGCTAATTTTTACTTTATCATATACAATGTATAGGAAAAGTATTTGTAATTGTCCAAAAATTCAACCTTGAGATTCTGATGAATCTCAACGTTTTAGACCTCCCTGAGTCCGATTTAGTTTCTCATTGGGAAAGTATTGTAATTGTCCAAGAATTCGATTTCGAGATTTTGATGGATCTTAACGTTGTAGACCTCCCTGAGTCTGAAAATGCCATTTTTTGGAATTATGTCTGTGTGTCTGTCTGTGTCTATCTGTGTGAGTGTGTATGTAAACACGATAACACTTGAGTACACTTTCACTTAAGTCAACTAGATTTTACATACAAGTATTAGGTACAAAACGTAGCTTTTTATCAACGTTTGAGCTATTTCCACTAACTGGAAGTGGTACTTTTTTATTCATGCAGCTCCAGAGTCCGATTTATTAAACTTTACTTTTATAATAATCGTTCAATATATTATTATGTGACAGACAGGGGGCGCTATTGCTCCCTTGAACCCTTGACCAAGACTTCAGACACGAGGTAAAAGTCCAAATGTTGACTTTATTAATACTGCACAGTGCACAAAAACCCTCCTCTCCACAATACTCATTAAATACGATCACTATCAATAATAAACCAATCCTCCACTCCCAGACGCGTTGCCACCCTTCCACCCAGCTCAGCTCACTCGTCTGGGATTTCCCAGAGTGCTTTATAGTCCCTGACCCGGAAGTGTTTCCAATCCGCCAGTCCATGTGATCTCCTTTCACTTCCGGGTCAGATAAAAAGTCTTCTTCTTCACCCCGGAAGCACGTCATTCCTCTTGTCCATGTGACTTGGACATACTTCTGGGGCGTAGGGCCAATAGTATTTGTTCCTCCCTGCAGCGTCCTCTAGCAGCCCCCATGATATCCAGCAGGGCTGTAGATAAAAACTCCATTGTCCAGGATTCCCTGCTGGTCTTCGGGGCACCTCCATGCTGCAGGGAGGGCTCCATCTGGCGGCCTGGGGGTATTGGCTGGGATAAAAGACCGGCCATATGCCACAATTAATTTGATTTGATTTGTTGTTGATGGTTCTTTAGTGAACATATAATAAAAATATAATCATTGTCTTCCGGTTTATTCCTCAAATATCCATCCCAATATCTGAGTATACGAGAAAGTCTAGAGTAGACTACTCCTGATTTTTTAAATTGTGAAATTTACTCTTTTGCACCTTTATTTGTTTTTGGATTTTTCCCTTCATGGTCACCATATTGCGGTCATGATTCTAAGTTGTCTGATGTCTGTTACTGCCTGCTGCTGTCACTTCTTCCTGTGCCATGTTGATGCACCCTCTCTGAAATCTTGTTTAAAACTGGAGATGAACGTAGGGGCAGAAAAGGAGGAACCATGCCGTCTCAGGAAGTGGAGAGCATGCAATTCTTCAACAGCTTTGTTTTTTAAATGTTTCAAGTTTAATTTTATTTTTTTACAACTATGATTTCAAGGGTTTAAAATATTTGTACGGCAATCAATACAGCCAACCATTCATCCATCTGCTTTTTGTAGTCTTTTAATCCCAGAATCAGTATCATGTGGAGTAAGAGCACATATGAACAGCAGCTTTCTTTGCATTTTACAAATACACACAGCCACACAGACATTAGGAGTGCAGTTTAAATATTTCAATTAGACAGCATGCCTTTGAACATTTGGAGCGGATCAAAATCTCAGGATAAAATCCAAGTAATCTAGATGAGAGCATGAAAGTGCACGACAGTTCACAGGACAATCGGGTAATTACTGGGGGGCTCAACTACAGAGCTATTCAGTCATGCTCCATCTGTGCTAATGCATACAAAAATAAGCAAAGTAAAATAATAAGGATGATGATATCTTATTATAATTTTAGTCTTTACTGATAATAAATGAATGGAAAATACTTTCAGCCATTGACTTTTAAGTAAATGCTGCCATAACAAATTTAATGAAAATTATTGAACATTTTGCCTTGTATCCTTATAATTCTAATGGTGCTTGACTAACACAATCAGTGGTTTTACTTATAGTTCGCATTAAAATGTAGCATTTACAAGGTTTTTAATTTTTAGGGTTGATTGAAAAACATAATTTCAATTTAAAACAAAGGTAAACTATATTTTATTGTTATTTGTACTGAAAACAGCAGTTCAATTAATTTTCTAATTTAATTTCACATACCTAGAAATGTAGTAGTTCAAGACCTTTTCTGATTATTATGTGCAATAAAATCTCTCTAAAAGGCAAAATAAAAAGGTAACGGTACTGATGAATCAAAACAAATCTTAACGTAAACTAATGATTTTTTTTTTGGTCTGAGCTAAATTTTTCTTAAACACTACAAAACAAGCAAAGAAAGTGTGAGATGAATCATTTCTTGGCTTGTAAGCTCTTTTTTTATTTCTGCAGTATATTAATTGCAGTTTTCGTTTAGAGTTGAGTATTTTCATAAACACTTTTTCACGAGCTGTTTCAGTGTTTTCTTCCGCTGCCTCATAGCTTCATAATGCGAGGTCCAAATAACTGTTTGTGTGGGGTTTGCACGTTTTTCCTGCGTCTGGGTCAGATTTTTATCGCTTGTACCATTCCATAAACTTGTCTTTTAGGTTAGTCTTGACGGCTTTAAGTTAGTTCTGTATGAGTGCGTTTTTGGGCATAACATTGTGGGATGTGTTGCTGCCTCCTAGGTCCCGAGTCATTTGGGCATTGTCTGTGTGTGTTGCTACAAGGTACTTCACTTTTCCTCCTACATTTTGTAAAAATGTGTTAGGTTGTTTAGTGACTCTAAATTGGAACTGGAGAGGGCAGCATGTTTCGTGTTGATTAGTACGTGCGAGTCAGAATTTCACTGTACTCTGTGCGCTTGACAATATTGACCCTATAAGCCTAGAACTGTGAAGTGTGCCTTCCACTATACAGGCCACCTGTCCATCTTTGGTTCCTGCCTTGTGTCCAGTGCTGGAGTTCAGCGACCAAACTACATAAGCAGGTTGGAAAACCGGTGGATTGTTTTTGAGGTGGTATTATAACCCAAATTACTGCACTGCTAACAAAGAAACAAATTACAAACCCTATTACATACATTTTAATTAATTACGTACAGTTATGTAGGGCTTATATGGTTTGCTTTACAATTGTTCTTGTTTAATTTGATTGTCAAAAAGACAGAAACAAGATAAATGAAAATGAAAATGTACACATGACATAACATTCAGGTGTGTTCATGGATAGTTAAATGTTAGTTGTTTTTATTTTCTTTACGAGAGAGACAGATATAAATACATTGCGTGAAAGGGTCAGTCAGTCATTTTCCAACCCACTATATCCTAACTACAGGGTCACGGGGGTCTGCTGGAGCCAATACAGGGTGCAAGGTGCAGCCCACCATAGGGCACACACACCCCCGGGAAAATTTAGGATTGCCAATGCACCTAACCTGCATGTCTTTGGACTGTGGGAGGAAACCCACGCAGACACGGGGAGAACATGCAAACTCCACACAGGGAGGACCCGGGAAGTGAACCCAGGTCTCTTTACTGCTACCCACTGTGCCACCCTGCATGAAAGGGTAATTTGGAAAAGTGAATTCATCTATAAATGAGATTGCACACGATGCTTTTCTGTTTTAAGAGAGACGATTCTAAAACTTCTTTTTGAGTTGAAGTTTTTGAAATTTCATACATTTGTGCAACATTGCCGCATTGAAGATTTTTCAATGAAAATTTGACATCTTTGAGAAACTCCCTTGAAGAATAAATGTAACAAATTTGAACAAAATCACTCCATAAGGAGCTGAGTTGTTTCATGCAGACAGACGCGATGAGTACAACAGGGGCATCAGATTTTATGCAAATGCACCTAAACATACAAATGAGTTGGATCAATGCAGTAAGATTAGGAAAGAATATTCATGTGTAATGTTCTGACATTATTTGTTTCCTGCAGCCTGAAACTGGATTACTTGGTTTAAGAGAAGATCCATGGGTATTCCATTGAGCCTTTAATTTCACATTTACCTGTCTAAAGCTTCTGGTAACCAGCTTGTGAAAGTTAGATTTAAAAGTAGCGGCTTAGGTTTTAATACTCCTAGTGTGACCTCCTGATTTTTTTTTTAATTAACTTGAAGATTTGGAAGTCAGACATGTTCATAGGAAATATCATCAGATTTACTGAGGGATTTACTGTGATTTCATGGAATATGGATTTATGCTGGATTATGTAATATATTTGTTGATTAACAATCACATGGCTCAGCATGCACATTTAAGGATTGACTGAAAGCTATGGATGAGTACACAGAAAAAATATTATAGAACCAAAGTAAGAAAATGGCTTTTACATTACGTTAATATTTGAAACAAGCAAATGCAACTTTTAAAAAGATTTTGCTATGCAGACTATTAATAATTGAACTTAAATACTGCAGTCATTGGCTTTACTAGTAATTCACCTTAAAATAAACTATTGATGAGTTCCTTTACTTTTTGGTTAATACTTTAAAAAGTCAAAATTTAAATTTACAATGCATATACCTGTCCCATAGTCAAGCTGTGGGTTAACAGGTTACATTTCTTTAGATTTGTTGGAGAATAATCAACTAAGTGTAGCACAGTGGCACAGTAACTGTCTCTGCTATCCTATCTCACAAGCTCATTTGTGTCCTGCACAGCATTGTCCAGTTCTCCTCTTGTATCTCAGGTCGCGCATGTTGGCTTAACTGGTGACTTTAAACTGGCCCTGTGGGGCTACATGAATCATAGGGGACCTGGAGCTTTATCTAGGGTTGGTCTCCACCTTGCATTAAGTGGTGACCTGGACGGAATATCAATTAATACGATAGCTATTCATATTGAACTGATAAACAAAACAGGTTTTCACACGCCTTGTTATTGTTTTTAATGTTGACAGTTGAAGTCAATGCTGTTTCTGTTTCTCGCATGACTTTTACCTTCCACATCAAAGCGTATCTTTATCTTAAAACATAATTACATTATGTTTTGCAATGAACCTGTATAAAGTTGCAAATTTACTTAGCAACATGCCTATACACTGTGGAGGGAAGTCTCCATAGGAACTCCAAAGAAGTAAGAGGAGTACATGAATAGCTCTGGTTCGGAGGTACTATACAGTAGGTCAGAAATGAACTCAAATCCAACCACTGAAAGGGAACAATTCCACCTGCTGCTGCAGTGCTGTGCTGCCCTTAATGCTACACATGAAGATAGGGTGAAACTAGATTTCTGATGATGTCTCATGAATCCACTAATAAATAACTTCTTCAATACATTATGATATATGGGTGAATATCAATACATTTAACATGTATGAATGCTATCTTGGATGGACTGGTTTCCCGATAAGGAAGGAGGCAGGTTCTTTGCCAGGGTGAGAGGCCGTAATGGATGGATAAGGGTGGCCCAGCATCGCAACCAGGATGGGTGCCATTTCCTTGCAAGGATGCCCCTGGGAGTTATGTCTTCCCCCCTACACACGATTGGAGCATCCCACTGTGGATACTCCCATGTGGATACCTGCAGAATAAGCTGGGAGTTGTAGTTCCATGAGACAGCCCTGTCACCAGAGGGAGCTGCAGGACAACAGTATTCCAAGCGCTTCTCCCTGATCCAGATGTGCAGCACTGGTACTCCCTGGTGTATTGTAAAAGAAGCCAGTTTAGCCTGCACGAGTAGTCAGAGTTGGGAGGAGATTGATGAGACTATGTGGGAGGTGTGGAAGGAGAAGGAAAACTTGTTGCTTTGTTGTACAGCCTGAAAAGAAGCAAATTGGAACCTGTGAAGGTACTGTTTGGAATAAGCGTCATGTGTTTAAACCAAGGACTCTGCCATTTAGTTGTGTCTTAGGGTTTGGGGGCGCAGTTGCACACAAGACTTTAATGTCTTAATGAAAAAAAGCTGAAACACAAGCAACAACTTCAATTAAAATATAAATATTTTAAGAATATAACAATTTTCACATAAATATGTTTGACAGATACTTTGAGTTTTTGTTGCTCCCTGACTGTTGGACATTTTTGTTTATTTGCTATAGGTGACTTAGTTATTAATGAACTCATTATTCTTAAAAATGTGAAAGACTGATTAATATAGTAGTAGTAGTAGTAGTAGTATTGTCATGTGTACTGAGTATAGTGAAATTCTTACTTGCATGCCCAACCAATATGCAACTCTTTTGGGCCATGAGAAACAAGAAGGATTCAGAGAGATCAACGTTCTTGTCTTATGTTAAGTCAATCATAAAAAATGTCATGGAGTGTGCCACAGTTATGCAGGGAAGAGAATTCCTGGTACATGTCTATAAAGACCTGGTTCTGAATCTCTGACTGGTCACTATGTTTGACTGTTTTCCTTTTGTCGGTATAAATCTGCTCCAGGAACACCTGTTTCCTCTACTGGCATGTTGGGTTAGTTTGATAATCTTAAACAGGTACTGTTTGAGAATATGTCATCTGTGCAGAAACGAGCCTTATTACCTACTGGAATCCAAGGCTTATTCTTTCTTTGAACCCCATATGCCTGGACAGGCTAAGGCTTCTCGTGATTTTTTAATAGAAAAAGTGGTTTTAGATAATGGATGGAAGATCTAGGACACCGATATTTTACAGTCTGCTCTTGGTGCCTTTATCTTCTTTCACTGTGTCTGATTTCTGTTTCAGCAGTTTTTATTTAACAAATTTCTTTTTGCTTTTTTTTTTTAATTAAATTAATTTCCATAGGTGATATGTGTGCTAAAATTTGAACGCTGTGCTTATTTGTTGTTAATGTGCAGTTTGCACATTCTCTTTTTGTAGGTTTTCTTCCAATATCCCCAAAAGCATACAAGTTAGGTTAACTGGTGTTAGGCCTATGTGTGTTCTAATGTTGGACAGCAGCTTTCTCCAGTATTGGCTCCTGCCTTGCACCCGATTTTGATGTAGTAAGCTTTGGCTCCCTATAATTCAGCATTGGATTAAGCAGGTTTGGGAATGTAGCAGTACTATCATTGTACACAGTTTTTACTTTCTCTGTGGTTTTCTTATAGTTATTTTACGTTTATTAGTCATTTTCAAAAATTATGTGAATACAGATGAGTAAGAGATTTATTATAAGCTGTCAGAGTCTCAGATGAGGCACAGGGCACTGATGAGAACACTGGCAGCTGGGTAAGTAGAGCTAAGCAGTTCTCCTAGACCAAGGTATGACAAGACCCTGGGTAAAGAAATGCTCCAACTCATCCAGGAGGAACTATGAGCAGACGTGGAGGAGGTAGGCATGAGCAGGATGGTAAGGATGAGGCAGCAGGGGGTCTGAACTAGGTGGGAGAGTCTAATGGAGCAGAAAATTGCCTGGTCTGACATCTGGTAGGCACAGCCCCAGTGCATACAATTCCTGATTACAGCTGTCTGTGATGTCTTATCCAGCCCAGCAAACCTGTGAGCCCCACAATGAGTTGACAGTTGTCCTGTCAACTCTCATGCGCTTTCATGCTCTCAAGAATGAGACACCATCTTTCTCCTTTTGTTTGGAAAGTGGGACGCTAGAACACATTCTTATCAGTTACCCAAAGGCCACAGGAAAAAGTTGCTATTGCAGGCAACATGGCCAGGTGTTAAAGGCAGTGGTGAAAAGTGTATCTTTCGCCATTTTTGCCAAAAGCCCCATCACCTCCATAGCAAAAACATCACCTTTGTGAGGGCAGGAGAACAGCCCTGAACACAGCCCAAATCGCAGACAGATCTGCTTCCCATTGTGCAAGACTGGAAGCTAATAGAGAACTTAGGCAAACAATGTAAGTTCTCAGCACATATTGCAGTAACATCGCAGTGTCCAGATATACTTGTACTGTCAAAATCCAAAAAAATAAAATAAAAAGCTGTTGTAGTAGAACTCACTGTGCCTTGGAGGAGGCATTTGAGAAGAAGTGCGCAAAGTACTGTACAAGGATCTTCTGGAGCAGTGCTGTAGGAAAGGATGACAAGCTTGCCACTTGCCCGTGGAAGTGGCTTGTGGGAACTTAGCAGGGTGCTTGCTTTGTAGAGTTTTCACTCTGTTCAGCATCACATGGGTTGCAAAGATATTACCGATATGACGCATCACAGAAGCCACAGAAAGAAGATGGCTCTGGATCAAGACGGGGGTGACCTGTGGATCACAGCTACTGGGACAAAAGTTGGGGTCTGATATCCCCAATTTGGGTTGCTAGGGCAAGGACATGTAATGTGAGACCCAAAACGCCCAATGTCTCCAGGATGCATCTCTGATGAAGTGTTCCAGTGTTTTCTTCTGATGCTCTTGAATATCATAATCCATCCATTAAGTATCCAACCCACTATAGCCTAACTATAGGGTCACGGAGGTCTGCTGGAGCCAATCCCAGCCAACACAGGGCACAAGGCAGGAAACAAACCCCGGGCAGGGCGCCAGCCCACTGCAGGGCGTGCACACACACACACACCAACCTAACCTGCATGTCTTTGGACTGTGGGAGGAAACTGGAGTACCCGGAGGAAACCCACGCAGACAAAGGGAGAACATGCAAACTCCACGCAGGGAGGACCCGGGAAGCAAACCCTGGTCTCCTAACTGTGAGGCAGCAGTGCTACCCACTGTGCCACCGTGCCACCCTGCATATCATAATATTATGTAATATTAGAATTATTATAAACTAGGAGCCTTAGCTACTAGTATGGAGGCGACAAATACGTGTGTCTCAGCACAGCTTTTTTGTTTTGGGTCTCAGTACAGCCTGATGAGTAGCAGTTTTTATTTTTTGCTACATTAATGTCCCAAGTAAATTCATTAAAAATTTGCACAAAAAGTTTCTATTACACCCAATATGACAAGTGCCTAAGCTGCAGCTTTTCTTACTTCAGCAAAGCCCCTTAAAGAAATTCTTGCCCAGTATATGTTTTTTGGGGTAAATGTCAAATATATGAACTAGTTACTCATTTAAATAAAAATTATAAAGAGATTGAATATGAGCCTTCTGTGAATAGCACTTTAGAGAATGACCCCATAAACAGCCATTTATTTCTATCCTCCAATGTGACATAGCACCATATTTTAATATTGTTATTCCATCATACTGCGGTGGTCTGGCGCCCTGCCCGGGGTTTGTTTCCTGCCTTGCGTCCTGTGTTGGCTGTGATTGGCTCCAGCAGACCCCCATGACCCTGTAGTTAGGATATAGTGGGTTGGATAATGGATGGATGGATGTTCCATCATATGGTTAGTGCTCAACATCTAAACAGGAACTATGTGCAGTAGTACGAAAGATTCTAAATCAGAAATATTATGGCTTTTCCTTGAATGCAGTATATCAATTACTTCCTCTGCTTATTTTAATCACATTAGCCCACATTGGTTCTCCTCAAAAATGCTGATGTCCAATAGATATCCAATTCAATCCTCATCAGCATGTTCATTATAGGACAGACTTACTAGACTGTAATTAGGTGTCAATGTTTTAAAAATTGGAAAAACATTTTCTATACTCTAATCACTAAGGATCTCATCTGTTTCTATTGATCCATTTATGTCTCCATTCCTAGAGGACATGAGCTAGTAACCCATGTGACATGGCCATTCATGGATTTTTTTTTTAAACTTATTTTTTGCTAAATCTGAATCTCAGTTTTTGATGGGGATTGTCAGTCTTTTTATCAACTGGCAGCAGACTGCATTTGCTTTCTCACATGAACATGTGCACATTTGTCTCTTCATTATTTCGAGTGTGATAGATTCTGCAACCAGCTTGCTTGCTTTTATGCTGTTTTTTTGACAATTCTTTCTTTTTTATTTATTTTTTTGGTTTCTGATAATCTTTCACTGCTTTCTGAGGATCTAAGATGGCTGCAATCGCATTACTGTCAGGTTCATGCCAACCTACTGTAACCACAGAGATGGGCAGGTGCACAGCACAACCCTTGACACTAGCTTCTCCTGGAGAGAAGCCAAGGTGTAAGATTTCAGTATAGTGTGTCATCTTGTGAAATCCAACCATGTTGGTTCTGCCAACCTTGTGTTCAGTTTATTAGAAAGTCTGTGATCCAAACAGCAGTTAAAAGTAAACAGGTGGATAGTCATACTGTAAACATAAGGACAAAACAGGAACAAGCAAAGAATTATCAAAAATTATAAGCTTTTACAGGTGCACAATCTCAGGATCATAAAGCACTGCAGAAGACAGTGAAAGCAGCACAGAATGTTTTTGCCATCCTGATGTATTCTGCTCCAGACATGTAAAACACTTGCTGCCATAGAAAAAAAAAACAGAATTATTACAGAGCCAACCATACACAGTTTCTTTTCTCACTACTCCATTTAGGAAAACATTGTAGGACCTTTCACATTCGGAATTTGTAGAATCAGATAAGAGTTTTTATCCATGGAATATATGATTACTTAACAGCCAGTTATAATAAGAAATGCTGTATGTGTTCTTGTGTTTATAACTTATCTCTATATATCTAAAATCCAACGTCTATCTGTCCGTATGTCTGTCTGCTTTTCATGAGAGGACTACTTGACGGATTTAGATCTTTTTTTTTTTCTATAATTTGCTTGAACATTCCGGTTGATTTTGCTGCTTCTCTCATCATGCTAAGTATTATAGTTTTACAGCAATTTATTTGCACGATCTGAGAGACAGGCTGCAGGCCGAGGAGTGGGGGAGGCGGTACCTCAGGAGTAGAGAGTTGGGCGGGGCCATCCTCACTCACGTGCTAGCCTCCATTCGAGTTGTTCTTCCGCTCGCCACGTGTTGGAGTGTACCTTGCCTCCACTTAGCTAGCGATACCTGTTTGTTCAGCAAACAGTATCATCTAGAGATTGTTAAGGAGTAACGTTTGATGTTTTTGAGAGAGAGATCAGAGCTACTTGTGTTTTAGAGGGTACCTGCTCATTGGCAGAGATATCACGGCCACATGCTCTTCTTCCCACGTGGGGGATGCTCTCCCATCAGAGCAGAACACGATCAGATACAATGGCAATGTTTGACATTGGAGCGTACTTACCTTCTGCTTGGCCAGAAATACTTTTTTACATTTTTGGCAAAGAGATCACAGGTATATTCTCGCCCCTGATAGCAAAACCAAAATATTGTATATCAAGAGGCCCTTGGATACGAAAGCTATCAATATAAATTCTTCTCAGTAAAAATTATTACATTTTTTTTTTTAAATTTTATTGATTTTTAAAGTGTGTTCTTTTTCACTACTATGCAGGTGGAGCCGGCAGGAGACAGCTAGTATTGTATTTAATTGTGCATATGCTGCATTCTATAAATTATTTTTTTTATTTGTGTGTGTCTTTGTTGGTATTGTGCCACTGTCACTATTCTGAGAAAAATGCAACAAAGAAAGTCATTGTTCTGAGTAAACATGACAATATACTTTAACTTGAACTTATAAATGAACAAAACTCACAGAAGGAGCTCAACATGGCTAAGGGTAGAGACTTGAGAATATAGTAAGGTCATTTGAACCCTTGGCTCTTATTAGAAAACTCAAAACGTGTTACATTGTTTTTGACATTATTCACTGCCGTACAGTGATCCCTCGCTATATCACGCTTCGACTTTCGCAGCTTCACTCCATTGCGGATTTTATATGTAAGCATATCTAAATATATATCACGGATTTTTCGCTGGTTCGCGGATTTCTGTGGACAATGGGTCTTTTAATTTATGGTACATGCTTCCTCAGTTGGTTTGCCCAGTTGATTTCATACAAGGGACGCTATTGGCGGATGGCTGAGAAGCTACCCAATCAAAGCACGTATTACGTATTAAATAAAACTCCTCAATGATATGCGATATGCTTCCCACACGTTGCTTCGCATACTTAAAAGCCCGAACAGCATCTATTGATTTTTGATTGTTTGCTTTTCTCTCTCTCTCACTGACATTCTCTGCTCCTGACGAAAGGGGTGTGAGCAGAGGGGCTGTTCATACACTGGCCTAGAGGATACGGACACTCCTCTGACAAATGCTGAAAGACTACCTTCGCACTGCTCCCTTACTTTCGGCTGCTTTGTCGCGGTGCTTCGCATACTTAAAAGTCTGAACAGCACCTATTGGTTTTTGATTGTTTGGTTTTTTCTCTCTGCTCCTGACGCGCACTCCTTTGAAGAGGAAGATATGTTTGCATTCTTTTAATCGTGAGACGAAACTGTCATCTCTGTCTTGTTATGGAGCACAGTTTAAACTTTTGAAAAAGAGACAAATGTTTGTTTGCAGTGTTTTAAAGTCCCTGTCTCTACAACCTCCTGCGTTTCTGTGCAAATCTGTGACCCAAGCATGACAATATAAAATAACAATATAAACGTATGGTTTTTACTTCGCAGATTTTCACCTTTCTGGAACGCAACCCCTGCGATCGAATAGGGATCACTGTAGTTCATTTCTTTTTTTCATACATTTTGCACTTTCATTTTCTTTTTGCACCTTTGTTGTACTCTGTGTGTGGTGTTTATGTTGTGCTCATTAGAAGCTAGCTGGCTCAGGTAACTACTCACTTCTGGTGATACAGAGCCAGGTAAGTGAAGCAATCTTTTCCTGTGCCGATCATAATACCTTCAATTTTAGCTCCATTCCCAGGCTACTGTTTAGAGCTGGGTAGGGTTGTTTTAGCACTGCACCAGTGTATCTCCAAAAAATAGTTTTGTTTTTTGGAGTTTTAAATGTTTGATTAGCAGTGACGAAGTGGCTCTGCTGTTTATATATTGCTCAATTTTCCAAATTCTATCTTCTTTGTAATGAGAATCTTTGAAATTTAGTAATAACCTGCTTATCCTTTTTAATGAAGACTTTGACATGGTTTCTAATGCTTCTGAAACTATCCTTTTGCTCTCTGGGAATTGTTACAGTAGTGAGATACTGCACTCTACTTTTAGCAGAAATTGTGCTTAATCACCAGATAATCATTTGTTCAATATCATCTTCTACCCTGGTGAGGCCTATCCAGTTTAATTCCGGTCCAAAAAATAGATGTAGACCTCAGTCCTGGTAGTTTCTGAACTGTTTTACACATTTTTCACTAGATAGCCACACTATACATATTGTAAATCTGACTTATTTCAACAGCCAGAGCATAGCCTTTACCTACTGGACAATGAAAAACTGGCAATGACATCTGTAAAACGATGCATTGCCAACATGTGCTTTTAAAACCAACAGTCTTTTCAATGTAGCAGATCTCAAATCTTTCTATACACGTGTCCTGGGCACACAAGACTACTCGCTTCTAGATCAGTTTGTATGTGCCATCTCACGGCCACACAGGTGCTCTAGCAGTACTAATGAAGGGTGCAAACTAATCATCTAAATTGTTGAGGAAGCTACCCGCCTACAGCATGCTGTTTGCCCTTTGCATGGCTATTACCTGCTTACGTTTATGCATATAGTCTTTCACATAGCAAACATTATCAAATACTGCTTTAAATTATAATTAACTACATTTGCGTTTAGAGATTCTTCATACTCTTATCAAAGGGTGAGCAAAGGGTACAGCATTAAATGCCACACATTAAATACATGGAGAGCATTCATAAAATGCAGGATTGAATGCGTGGTTCTTTACCAATAATTTAAAGTATTTGCAGATAGTTATTCACTCATTGTTATTGTAATGTGGTAGCAGACCACCTCAGTTAGAGCTTCCATTCCCCACTTATGCATATTTTTTAATACAGCTTAATATAAATAGTATCAACTATGTTATGAAATGATATACTTTCTCATCATCCATACAAAGAACTGCAGTGGACCAGGACCTAATTCAATAATCCTGAACACATGGCAGGACCCAACTCTTTGGCAGAGGCTTCTATCCACCAAAAATATTACACTAATGCACATTGCAGTAGAGTCTTGTACCGTGTTAGCCATAGATTGATACAGGAGAAAGTAGGGTGAAATGACACCTTGCCTGATGAAGGGGTCTTAGCTGCCTCGAAAGCTTGCATTTGTAATCTATTTAGTTAACTAATGCACATTCACAGTCCCGCAGATAATACCAGTTACAGTCACCGAGCAATCTAACTCTTGTGATTTTGGGATATAGGAGGAAAAAACGGTGTACTCAGAGGAGATCCACTTGCGTAAAGGGAAAACATGCCCCACAGATAGTAACTATTCTGGGATTCAAATTCAGGCCTCTGAAGTGATGATGAGGCAGCAGCTAGATACAACAATCTGGGCCTAAAAGCAGAAAAATGTAAATATACAAGTGTGTGCATTGAAGAATTGTGGAAAATAAAGTATATGAATTTATTTTCTTGTTTTCTTTTTAGTCGTATTACAGCATGTTGAAATTCTTACCTCTTATGGTCTTTGTATAATGCGCACCTACATTAGAATGTCTTTTTTGAACTTTAGTAATATACTGTATGACAGCTAGTTATTAGAAAAGTACTAATTTAAAAAGGGTGGATTTATGTTAGCATTAGAGAGAAACACTGCCAGATTATAACATTATTACATTACTCTCTGAGCAACAATTCAATGACAAAACCAGAGGTTGATAGTTTAGCTTGCTTTAAGCATTGCTCGGAATTGTTTATTTATTATAACATTACCTTGCAAATGCAATACAAATACAAGTAATTGTGAAACGTCCAGTTTTAAATGCTGCATTTTGTCATATCCAGCAATTTCTGTTTGTAGTATGCTGCAGTGTACTATGAACTGGAAGTTAAAGGGCATGCCAAGGTCACAACAGATCTGTAGTTATCACGGTATAGTACCTCACACCCCCAAAGTCCTCTTTGGTTTGCATTGTTTTATAAAATTTCAAAAATAAGTATTTTTATAACAAAAAGGATCACTAAGTGATGAAATATTAACCTCCTGGGAAAAACCACTGCAGAGTCAGCCTTCTGCAATAGCAATGATATCCTGATTTCTGTGCTGTAATCTCTTATAATGCAGCATCTTCTGTATCTTTACAAGGGAGTGAAAGTGGTAGAAAGTAACTTTAGTTTTAAACTTGACTAAATAGTAAGTACACAAAAGTGGCAAAGCAGAAGTTCACATACATGGTAATTTAGCTAATTACTGATTAGCTAATTAATTTGGTGCTACATTTAAAATTATTTTAGGACGTCATGCAAATCTAAGATTATTCCTGCCACTTTGTATATTAAAAATCTTCAAACTATGATTATGTATCTTGCTGAGAGTAAAGCTGCATTATCTGGGGAAATGTCATGCTAGGTGGCACAAAGTTTATGTAGCTGGTATGTGTGTCATTCCTGCATGTACTGCATCAAGTCTGAAATGGATGGAAACCAAATTCATAGAACATTACCACAATTTCTAGCACTTTGAACTTATATTTAATTGGATTTTCACTATTTATTACATTTTGGCTATATTAGTGTGATAATTTTAATAATGACTGTATATCATATTTGTGAATGTGTAAGCCACTGGGAAGTGTAAACAGTTTTTTATATTTAGGTGGCATAATAATGACTAGGTGGTGTGCTGCTGCCTCGCAGTAAGGAGACCCGGGTTCGCTTCTTGGGTCCTCCCTGTGTGGAGTTTGCATGTTCTCCCCGTGTCTGCTTGGGTTTCCTCCAGGTCCTCTGGTTTCCTCCCACAGTCCAAAGACATGCAGGTTTGGTGCATAGGCGATTCTAAATTGTCCCTAGTGTTTGCTTGGTGTGTGGGGGTGTGTGCGCCCTGCAGTGGGCTGGCGCCCTGCCCAGGGTTTGTTTCCTGCCTTGCGCCCTGTGTTGGCTGGGATTGGCTCCAGCAGACCCCCATGACCCTGTAGTTAGAATATTGCGGAATGGATGGATGGATGGATAATAATGACTGGATAGGTCTTAGTAAAGGGCTATTCAAAATGAAAGAGCAGATTTCAAAAATTTATTTCAAACAAACTGTATAAGACAGAAACACATTACGCACATCATTTGACAGAGGAAGTTCAAAGTTTAAAAGCCCGCCTAAAAGTACCAGTAAATACCACCGACTTATTTTAATGCAAGATGGTCCCCTGGCTCATTTCCACTTGGAGGTCTGGCTTTACCTGAATGACACCATTCCAGGACGATGGATTGGAAGAGGTGGACAACAAAATCTTGCTCATCGTTTATGGCCTCCCAAGTCTCCAGACCTTACTCCCTGCGATTTTTATCTATGGGGGTACATTAAAGAAAGAGTGTTTGTTCCACATATGCCCATTAATCTTCAAGATTTGCGACATTGAACTGAGGAAGCTGTGAATTCAGTAACTAGGGACCAGTTGACTTGTGGGTGGCAAGAAACGGTCTACCATTTTGATGTTTGTCGTGCTCATGTTGAGTGCATGCAACCTCAAGGACCATAGGACCAAACTTTGAACTTTCCTCTATCCAATAATGTGTGGAATGTGTTTCTGTCTTATACAATTTGTTTGAAATAAATTTTTGAAATCTGCTCTTTCATTTTGAATAGCCCTGTATAACCGTTAATGATTTATTGTTGCTATTTAAAAAGAAAATGTTAGGATTAAATTCCATCATTTGGAGAAAATAATAGCTTTTAATTGTCCACTTATTATTCACCCATCTATTTCTTGAATCTGCCGATTCCCACTCAGTAGAAACTTGTCGGAGATGACATGCAAGCTACCCAGTTCTAGTGGCTGACTCTGGATTTGAACCTTCTTTCCTGGAGCTGTGAGGCAGTACCACTAGCAATGGTCTCTCACCATGTGCCCCTGCTATATTTCTTTGTGTTTCCATTGTCAGTTCTGGCCTGAGGTTTCCTTACGTTTGCAATTCTGATGTATTTTATACATATTTCAAAAAGTATCTGATTACAGCATGTTGCTAGGGTCATAGACTAATTATTTTTAGCCCTTGTTCTTCTATGTACAGTTGATTTATTTAGCCATCTGTCAATTTTTAAAAGTGGTATATTCCATTATAAAATTGTCATGGGTTATATGTGAGTATCTTGGGAGTTCAAAATTTATTTGAATTCATATATTACTGTTTTTATTTGTTTTTACATGTTATTGTTATACATTGTATGGGTAGGTGAAATTATTTGCACCACTTGTGTAGTCTTTCAGTACATTGGAAGAAAGACAATTTCACAGCACTGTACACAGGCAAAAATGGTAGTTTCAGCACTATGTAGTTATCATCTGATTTCAACCAAACTGATGATGAGCCTTCAATACTCAACACAATGTTATTTTTAAGAAATTAGGTGAATAGGATTGAGATTGTTCAGTTGAGTGACCTGTTCTTGTTAAAATCATTACAGTGTTCTGCTATATGGCATCAAAAAGGTGTGGATACTTTCATGAGGCATGTCACTTCATTATTGTTTGTAATTCCTGGACAACCGAACCAGAGTGGTGTATCCAGATGTTTTCAAATAGTGTCTCACACTTGTTCATTTAGATGTACTGTAGGTCAAGGGACTTAGCAGGCCACTCAGTAGTTGTGATGTTGCAGAGACCTTCACTATTGATGGCAGCAGTCCCTGTAAGGGACTCATCAAACCTATGCATTTCACAATATGTCTATATGAATAGTTTATTGTATGTCCTATATGACAGCTTTATTTATGTTTGCACAAAATTCCACATTTACCCACATCTGAATCTGCTTAATTCAATTTGTTGTACAGTACCAATCTGTGGAGGAGCACAGTAAATTCATGAAACACACACTCACACATTCACTTGTAGTGTAATCTGTGGAATGTGGGAGACACACAAGAGGGCCTAAAGAAAATCCCATACAGACCTAAAGCAGGAACACGCAAATTCCACAAAGAGAAGAGTCTGGTCAGGATTCAGGCTGTCATCACGGGGATAAGATGCTGAACTCAGTTCAGTGTTGGTTTTATACTTTTGACTTAATTTTTGAAGTGTTTTTATCTTTCAATCTTGCTTTTTTGTTATTTTCACAAAGCCATTCTGGTTACCGCCATTTTATGCTTCCGCGGGCTTTCTGTTGTTAGCAATGGCCCCAGGTTCTACCTCAAGATGGCCGAATGTCTTGATGTACGACATTATCACAGCAAAGTCACCATTGCAGATTTTGTGGTGTCAAAGAATGCAGATGTTTTGATGAATTGCATTGTGGTATACTTAGCTAACACATCCCTCATGTAGACGGGACTGTGGGTATTTTTGATTGTGATTTTTTAAGTTGCATATTGGACTTTTTTTACTTTTTAGCAACAACTTTGCTGTGTTTTTTGAGATTCAGAAGGATTCTTCATACTATTATCAAAGGGTAAGAAGGGGGCCGAGTTGCTTCGAAAGCTTGTATATTGTAATCTTTTTAGTTAGCCAATAAAAGGTGTCATTTTGCTATGCTTTTCTCTACATTCATAATAGCTATCACGGTACAACACCCTAGTACTACGAAGGGTAAGTAAAGGGTACAGCATTAAATGCCACACATTAAATTCATGGACAGCATTCGTAAAATGCAGAAAGGAATGCAGCAAGTGTTATGAGGTAAAAAAAAAATATCTGAAGTGTATATCTAATATTGTACCTGGCCATTTCTTCTACAGCATTTGCCTATTCTAGTTTTCCCTTTTACTGTTCATTATGCTCTAAAAAGCCACATATGTTTCTAAATACAAATGCAAGTTATTTGTCTTTATACTGAAGAAATACATCAGGCCCAGTAAATTTTCATTCATTGATTTTCTGGAATTATAAGGCTCAGTGTTGTAGCTTGCAAACAATGGGTTTTATGTAATTACAAGATATCACAAAGAAAGACTACAGATGTCTTGTTTACTGCTGTGAAATAAAAGGTTCTTAGTCCTTCACACACACACAAACATTACTTGATGTAAACAGCTCCCATGTCCATACAAGGCATAGCCTCTACAACAAATCTCTGCTTTTCCTGTTATTGTGTCAACTCTCTGAATCTAGTCTTGTGGTTTAACATAACCTGCACAAGATGATATCATGTCAGCCAGCAGTACAAAATATTCCTAATGTAAATGTCAAGAAGATTAGTCCTACTGGATATATCCTGTTGACAGACGGCATGCTTCTGTGTCTAAATGTATGCGTTTTTGTTGGTTACGTATTACAACAACTCTGAATTTATGTATATGATAATGTGCAAAATATGCTAATGATATTATAAAACTAATGAAATCTTATTTTCACTCTATTACACCTTAGTGTATTGACTAGGGCATTTGGGTGATATGGTAAGTGGAAAGGTACTGTTTTCTTTTGTTCAATGAAATATCAATTTGGTTATCAGTTTCCTCATTATCAAGCTGTTGACTTGTTTTCAGTTGCTGCTTTTCAGCTTTGACACCTGTCTACTGAAATTCTCAAAATTGCAAAAGATGATGTGGATAGGCTGGTTTTCCAGCAAGGATGAAGTAGCCATCTGGGCTGGAAGGCCTGTATAGTGAAGGAATGATAGGAGACAACTTCCCTGGGCCATGTGTTCCTCCAGTCTGTTGGGTGGCAGCACCCCTCAGGTGGTTGGACACCCACAGGGATGCACAGGAGTTCTAGTTCCAATGGGCAGCCCTGCTGGGATTCTTGGATTCCACTTTAGCATCCCCCTCGTGAAGCTCCCATTTGGACACTCACAGGGATGCACAGAACTTGTAGATCCAATGGGATCCTTGAGTTCCACTTAAGAGAGCGTCCATGAGAAGGCTCCCCTGTCATGTAGAGGTTCTGCCTGACCTATAAGTACTTCCTAACTCTAGCACTGATGTGCTGAAACTACTCCTGGATCTAGCTTGAAATGTAGCCCTCTATGTTAGCCTGGTGATTGGGAGTCAGGAGTGAAAGAGGACAGTTCTTGCATGGAGAGAAGTAGGACAAGGACAAAAAGCTGAAAGAAAAGGAAGGAAGAAGGTGTTGAATATTACTAGTTTGATACATTTATATACTGTTGAATAAAATAGATTTGTTGGAACTAGAACTGGAGTCATTGTCAGTTGGATCGGGGAACAGGGGTGTGGGCAACTTCTGTAATGGGCAACACCATTCAGTGTCATACTGCATGGATGTTACCCAATATTCTGCTTGCTAGCTGACTGTTATCTTAACCGTTGTTTCAAACATACCATAAACACAATTAAAAATAATTTAGACCTCCAGCTTTAGCACTTTGTAATGTTAATGAGTGAAATCTCGGAAACTTGGAAAAACAGCCGACACAGTGAATCACAAGAACTAATGTTTATATATATTTTACGCATTTTTAAACCTGCCTAATCGAATGGACGTAGAAAATGGATGAATGAAGAATGAAAGTTTGTAGTTAAGAACACTTTATATTTAAAAAAGAGAAAAATATTTGTATGCCTTTATAGATATGTTATTGCCTTGTCATAAGAATAAAGGAAATTTAATATTTGGTCCATCAAGGTTGTGTGGTGAGTTCATTGCTAGGCTGACCCTACGGCTCATCTGTATACTTTGAAAAGTTGTGAAAATTTTTAAATAACTATTAAAAAGTATACATGCAGTCATGGAAGTGCTGTGAGGCTAAGCTTTACTGACAGGAATTTTTTGGTCTGTCACTGCTTTTCCACTACATTATAGGCTGGTTAATCTAAATAGGAAAAAAAGAAGAAAACATCAGGGCAAGTGAATCCCCAGTGGACAGTCATGCAAGGTGAGCAACTTCAGTCACTCAGTCAAATCATCCGAGAAAATCTGCTTTTGCATGTGAAGCCTGGGAAAAGCTAACTGATTTATCTCTTTAAACACTGTAAGGCAAGACATATTTACTGTGAGAAGTGTGAGCTGACTTCGGGTGTTTGTAATGCAGGTTAACCCTTTGAGGGTCTGCTTTCGAGTGCAATCTTCAGTGCTTCTCCAAAATGGGACTGTTCATGAGGTGGAAATAAGACCAATACAACTGAAAGCGACTCATTGATAGTAATACGGAACCCCAGACTTGGAGGTGACACCTTATTGCCATTCTTCTGAGGCCTTATCACTAACACATGGAAGTAATTGGACTTAAATCAGACATTTCAGTCTCTTTCTGTTCTTTGGACTACTTTGTTTTTCTGCATAGCCTCTTGACAACAGCTTTTGCCTTGAGCACTTACTATTGTTTTTGGGGTTTTCTGTATTTTTAGTGTTTGCCCATTCCAGACTCTCTTGTTGCCAGTTGATTTTTGCTTTTCTTACACTCTTACCTTTTGACTACATCATTGTGTTTTCTAGGAGCCTGTCTCAAAATAATGAATCTGATTTTAATCAACAATGCCATCAACTCTCATCTGCCTTAAACCCAGAAACTCTAGTGATGAGAAAACGTAAGGGCAGAAGATGCTTGGTTGAGACAGTAAGCTCTGGTCTGGTTATCATTTTTACTATCTCTTACCTGGCTGCCAAATTAGATTTGACTGCACGAAATCTATCAAATTAGTGCTCTTATCTGTTTATTACATTTGAGGAAATTTGGCTTTCTTTTAGGTATTTAGACGCACTGACTTTACTGTCAGGATTTTGAGCTTTGAAATAGGACTTTTTGCGATATAGTTCAACTACAATATTGGGTTTGTATTTCTATGTTTGATGATCAGCTTGCTGTATTTTTCTTATAACCAGACTTTTGCTTTTTTAAATTACAACTAGGGGGCTATGCCCCCTGCTCACTTCGCTCAGCAACCTCCCGGCCTGCACTCTGCGCCAGCCACTTTGTGTCTCTGCCGCTCGTGATGTGAGACACGGTCGTACCTCCGAAACCCCCTCTTAAACGGTGATACAATGGGAAACAAATACAATTTTTTTTACCTTCTCGTTGCTAGATCAGCTGCGGGCTTGCTGCTGCTGCTGTGCCGCGTGGTCTGCATCTCGCGTAGCGCACTTCTGTCATATCACCTATGTCTATATATTCGATCTCTTTTCGCTTTTAACTTTTCATCAATATTGCATTGAATTTTGGTTCCTTGTTTGGAATTACATCGTGACAGTGCAACATATAACTGCCCATGAGTGAATATTGTTTCTTTCTCACAACAAGAAATGTTTCTGACAATAGCATTCACACAAATGAGAAATGATTTCTCTCACAGGATTTCACTTTCACCAACCAACAAATCTTTTAATTCGCGCGGATGTGCCTCTTCATTGGGAAGCAACATTACTTTTTTTTTTCCCTGATGGCACCACGAATTAGACAATCTACAAGTCTCCGACTTAAAGTTTAAATCCGAACAATATACTCGATCTCTTTTCGCTGTTCCATTATTTCACCGAGTAATAATTTCCGTTTGTTTGTACTAATGCGATCTTTACTATCCTTTTTTTGAGACTTTCAAATTTTTGTACTTCCATTATCTCTAACCTGCTCTGCATGTGTACTGTGCCAACGTTTTTGAATTCTTTACAACGTTCTACTTTGTCATCTACTCTTTGTTTTATTTCTGGCCCTGGGCGTGGTTAAATCTCCTGGCACAAAGACTTGTCACACAGAACGTGCAAGTGTCTCTCTGTGAAAATCACATCTCGTCTCCTTCCAACCTTCTAAGATTTTTTTTTTTTTATAATAGAGAGATATCTCACTTAAACGTTAATGTTAATTTTTCACCGTTTCTTGTCACCAATGTTGGTGCTTTTTTATTTCCCTGACATTGTCAAGTACTTTGTGAAACTCTTAAAAGCATTATTGACAATTTGATTAATATCATAAAAGCTAAAATCCTGTCACAGGTTACTTTATATGTAATTTATTTCAGTTTTCCTTTGTTTCAAAATGAACATTCAGTAAGTCAGTGCTATGAGTCAGAAGTCCAGTTTTATATTTTTTGAGACTACGCTTTTACCTGTGGAGCTAAATGAATCTAGACACGCTCATAATTTTTCAAACAACAATATGCAATATTTCCTGTAAGTTAAAAAAAGAAGTAAAAATTTTCCTACGGAGTAAACATTTGTATTTTATACAGTATATATTTCATAACTGGGGTGTCCTATCTACATCAAAGCTGTTTCATCTCATTTTCTTTATTAATTCCCTTCTGACTCCTTCAATGTTATACCCTGGTCTTTCCTCTTTCTGCCAGGAGGTCTTCACCCAGTCTCCCCTCCTTACAATCATAATTTTAAGGCTTTAATTGTGCAGAATTTATTTCTACACGTTTGGTGCTTATGTTTTTGCTTTATTAATGTTGTAATTTTTTTCATATTATAATTTTATTTTTCTATACCACTATTGTGTTTTCCAATGGGTGCTGTTATTTGTTACAATAGTTTGTTACAATAGTTTATTTTTCTTAGCAAGATTCATAGTTGCTACCTTTTGACAATCAGAATTTTTAATGCAAGACGTCATCACTGCAGTGGTGTAAAGGTTGGTGAATTTCCTGGTTGTCCAATATTGCGGTTTGACTAATGCACATATGAACTGACAGAGTGCTTAGCAGTAATAGAGGAGATTATTTATAAATAACAAAGTGCAGCATTTCTGAAATTACTGAGAATACAAACTGATAATAATGAATTCTGCACTATATCTAAGTTTGATCTGTCTTTTGCCTGACAACAACTCACTTATATATATGTTGTATGCCATGCTGTATGGGTAGCTTGTCATGAGCACACCTACATTTCATAATTTATTTCTCAGTTTAAGATTTTTTTTCCATGGCTGGGTTGTTTTCCCCCCTGAATCTAGTATTCTTGGTGTATGTTATTTTGCTTTTGTTTGGTCTCATCATCATCAAATTCTTCTATGTGAAGCCTGAAAACCATGAGGACTGATTGAGATCATTTATGTTAGGCGGAATGCCTAGAGGGGGCTGGGTGGTCTCATGGCCTTGGAACCCCTGCAGATTTGATTTTTTTTTCTTCCGCCATCTGGAGTTTTTTGTTTGTTTTTTTTCTGTCCTCCCTAGCCATCGGACCTTACTTTTATTCTATGTTAGTTAGTACCGTCTAATTTTTTAAATATTCTGTAAAGCACTTTGAGCTACATCATTTGTATGAAAATGTGCTATAGAAATTAATGTTGTTGTTGTGTTTGTGTCTAAATTGAGTATTTTAATAGTTCTCTTTATTTGTTTATTATTTATTATCTTTACTGTTGCTTTCTGGTGAACATTGTCTTCATTTGTGACGGTGTTTAAACCACCTCATCGGGAAGTGTGATCATGTGCATTTTACAAAAAGAAGACTACAACACATTTCTCTAGCTTGTTAAGTCTCTTTGGTTTTCGTTCTCGCGTGTCCTTGGATTGTATCTTTCAGTTTGCATATTAGCTTAGACACTTCAATCTGATTGATCACCTGGTTACAACTCCTTTCTTTGTTTCACTCTATTGTTCTCTTCCCAACCATTTCCTCCCTTCTGTCTCTGTTTGTGCTACAGCTTAGGTTTTACACCTGACAGGACAGGTAGCTTCATCTTACAAAAATATAGTTACTTTTTAAGTTGATTGGAAAAAAATTGGATTGGCTCAGTTTGTTTGCATAGATATTACTTTTCTAAATAATGTAATCTCTGATCACTACTTAATTATGTTGAAATTATTTTTGCACTTACCTGTAAAATCATATGCTAAAACAAATACAAGGTGACATGTAGATTGCAACTGTGCATTGAAATGTGTAGATATTTTTGAGAAGCTCAAACATAATTATGGAATCTGCTAAAAACTGTTAACAAATAACAATGGGAGGTTCACCTTTTAGCTACAGGACCCTAATTTTTTGGAATGATTATCCTGCTTATACAAGAATTGACCCTTTGGTCAGTGCATAATGAATCTTTATTTGCTAGTCATTTGTCCAAAAGTGTAAGAAATATAATAATTATGAACCATTACTAGCTTTACAGGGCCTCTTGGTTCCATTTATTCCAGTTTTGGATCACGTGTTGCTTCCTAGTGGTAAAACAAATTCTAGCCTCTTGGCAGCACTTCCTGGTCATTTTCGTAAATGTTTAACCTAGTCACAGCTTTTTCGTACAGTAACTGTGTGTTGTCACTTGTTCGTCAGAAGATCTTGTGGGCACTCCTAACACCATGACACTTGCTTTCCCACTCCTGTTTATAAAAGACATTTCCTTTTGCCAGTGTGGATCTCCCCATCATCAGAATGTTTTAACTTTCCCTGGGGCACCCTCTGACCAGTGTGGTATTTTCTAAAATGTTTTAATGAATACACTGCTGTAGTAGTGGTAGTAGTAGCAGTAGTTGTAGTTGTAGCAGTAGTAGTACCATAAGGCGGATATACAGTTTTTAAGACTTCAAACTGTGTATCTAGAGAGGTTCACATTTAAACCAGTGTGTAAGTGTGTTCTTACTAAAGCACTCACCACACCCTTCCTTAGCCTCTGCGAAAATATGTGTCACATAGCATCCAGCTGTATGTTCAGTAAGACCATTAACTAATTACGAGATCTGATGCCCACTACAAGTTGTGTTTATTAAGAATAAGATGCAAGTAAACCATTCCTTGTTCCTGTTTTGTGTTCTGTACTGAATCTAAGACCTTTTGTATGTTTCCCTTGTATACTTTCCTTTCATTATTTCACTATTTTGATTTGCCTTAGTTACTGCTTTGCTCATTACATTTGTATACTGTTGCTTTCTCTGACTACATCATCAGGTGGTAATTATTTTGCCTTGAAGCAACTTGGACCACCGTGAACCTTCATGGGACTGAAATCACTACAAATATCATGACGGTTTGGTTGTATGATGGCATATGCTTCAGTTTCACTATCTGTGTAAACTTATGGTAACCAGTTCACACTGTCATCACTATAACTTGATTCAACTAATGATTCAGTTTCAGTTTGCTCTAAAACAGGCTTTACTGCTACTCATTACATGCCATCATGTTTTGGTTGAATGCTACTCACCACTCATGAATATTGATGAGTGGCCTTAGAGTGGCAAAACACATAGATATATTCATGACTTTTTGCAGCATGTTATTGTATTGACTGGAAGACAGCAGAATACTGTCCAGAGAGTTATTTAGGCTTAACACTATAAAATGGATCATTAAACATCACCCCGAATCTGACTCGGGCTAAACCATAATAACCTAGAATTCCAAGCCCAAGTCACACTCAGGATTAACGTAAAGGAAGTTAACTGAAAGTGAACTAAGCTGTTTTTTTGGTTCCTTGCAAAAATGACAGTGTAAAGCCAAGCAAAATATTTGCTAGCAAGTTGTATTACTGTTGCAGCTATAAATGTAACAGCAGTTTTTGGACTGGAAAGGCAATATTGAGTTATCCTAGAGTTCAAAAGAAAACACATTGAAAACAAAAGTTTAAAAAACCAAAAGGTTTTGTCATAAGGGAGTTTAAATATAACTGATGGAACACAAAATGCAATTAAAGGGCTAAATAGTAATCAGACTTCCCTAAAACGTTCACCTATACAAATATAGTCCCAAACTACAATATGGAGTGGCTTTTCGGTTTGCCGTTTTCATACATCGACCTCTACTTCCTGCTTCAATTTGAGCCTTTGCGAAATGCTCACATCTTGATTCCTAGCTCTACAACCTTATTTCCAGAAGGGGCTTTAAAACCTCACGCCATACTGTAATAAGGTCTTATTTTAAATCAGTAAAAGGTCTGACTATGAAGACAATAATACATCCTGCATTATCGCTGAACCATATTTGTATGGGCCAGAATAGACTCATGAGGAGATCTAATAGACCGAAGAGGAAAGAACAGAGAGGAGAGCAGAATTTGGTAGACAACAAGACAAAAAATGCAACTCTAAGGTATGATAATGCAACAGACAAGTGGCGATTGGTGGTGTACATGTGAAACTCATGTTCTCTCTGGAAGAGTGCCTCTGTTGCAGGGAGTGGGACATGCTACGTACACTCCACTGGAAAACTTAGACATGTTGGGGATGAGCCTGCTTTGATATGCAAGGTTGCAGTATGTGCAGCAGGTAAGGAGGACATTTTCAGCTGTTGTCAATCATAGAGTTCTGGAGACATGTTTCGACTTTCCAAAATTAAACTGGAAAAAACAATTAAAACCTGAAGGAGCAAATGGGCAGCATTCAATAGAGTAAGATTGCTTATTGATCTCATTTTTGCAGTTGAATGCTTACTTAGCAATGATGGAGACAGATTGAAGTGACATTATGTTGTTATTATTATTTACACATACAATGATAAGGGACATGATTCAAACCCATGATGCTAGATTCATGTAACACCACTAATAATGATTCTTCTGCCCTGCAGCCCTACATAAGAGGTGCTCATCTGTACATTATTCAGTTTGTTAGGGAAATGCATTGCCATTGTAATTATTCTACAACTCTACATTTCAGCCAGCTTCAGTGATATGACCCTCCTGAAATAGGTTTTGAACTACAGTTAGCTTAAGTAATGGGTGATCACAAACACAATTTTATTCTCTTTGGCTGTAAGTGCTTGTCTACGGAGAAATGAATGCTACAAACTTGCCGGTTCTTTTTCAGTAGGTCTTCCATTCGAATGCTCACATTCAAACTAAGCGCTAGAAACCGTTCCTTTTAAGGTAACGTGGTTACCTTAAGGAAGTCAAAACTGTAAATGCTTTGTTTTCTACATGTTTGTTCACATCCTGGATATGCGTGTTATTGATCCATTTTCTCGAAAGACAGAATTGCTCTAAGCAGTTTCAGACACAAGTTTGGTTTTGTTTGGACCAACTTCCTTATTTATTTATCTCTAAACTCCACTCTTGACAGCTGCGGTAAACACATGAGCAAACAAACAAGTATATTCTTACCTCAAGGAAAATAGTTCCAAGAGTAAGTGATAAAATAATTGTTTCAAGTCCTTTCTTTATCACAAGGATGCCTCGTAAATGTGGAAGGCAGTTTTTTTTTTAATTAAAATCTTTGTTACTTCAAGGTGGATGTATTTAGTAAGTGCAAACTTTTTTTTTTAATGCTTGGGCCTGGTTTACCATTAGCACTATTGTAAGGTGCAAAAATAGACCAGGTATTTTAACAATTTATAAAAGAAAAAACACAATTTATGTGGCAAATTAATATATACCATGATTGTGAAGAAATATCCTTGACATGAAAAATACCAAACTTATCCTTTAACTTACATTCTGACCCAATCCAAATAGCTTACGGCCTTACAGGCATTTCAAGAAAATTCAGTCAATGCCAGCTTGATCTCATGCCAGCTGATTCTGCATTCTGTGTTTATGCTTTTGCTAGCATGGCATTAATGCATTTGTTGTTGCATGAGAAGTGGATACATGACAACTTTGGGTGAGGGGTGGAATAGAATCATCCACTGTTTATAAGAAATATCGTTATTGGGTCTTCAAAGAAGTATAATAAACACTGCCCAGCAGCTACAAATTCCTGGAGGCACTGTAAGTTTGTACTTTGACCAGATTAGTCATAAGATAAGAGCAAATTAAGTGAATACTGATAATGAGCTTAGTTACATTTACTCAATGTGGACACCAGTGTGTTTTCATTTAAAAGGGAAATGATCTCCATCTGCATAAGCGTTTGCACATTGCTTACAAAAGTATCTCCACCTACACTAAAATGATGATGCCTACACTGGACATGTGCATATCGGTGGAAACAGGAAGAGGAATTGTTCTCCACTCTAGATATTCAATTGCAGCTCATATTGCTTGGAATAATGATGAGGTGGAATTGTTACTGAGAGTAACGCATGAGTATAAGGCACGCAAACTGGCAGAGAAAATGTAACGAGCAGGATCCAGTCACGGAAGGATCATGCAATAAACAATAACCAATCAGAGCGCAATTAGAGTCTGCACCTTCAAAAGTCAATGCTCTTCGCTTTTATTTATCCACAGTGCAATTTTTGCTTTTTCAGAAATACAGTATATAGGTCTAGACGCATTTTAGGAAAGAGGAAGGCCTAAGAGAAGGTTTATGGATGTGGTGAGAGAGGACATGCAGGTGGTGGGTGTGACAGAGCAAAATGTAGAGGACAGGAAGATATGGAAGAAGATGATCCGCTGTGGCGACCCGTAACAGGAGCAGATGAAAGAAGAAGAAGAAGAAGAAGAAGAGAGCATTTTCAAAAGTCAGTTTTCAGGGGTTAAAAATGCTGAGGTCGTGTTGAAGAACTGTGAAAATGTAAACTGGTGTCTGCATTTTTAGACATAAACGTAACAGAGTGGACGTAGTAAATAAACAGAAATACAGTTAAACTTTACATCATTCTACAGGGTAACCCCACACACACAGCACAAGGATCCCATAGTGACCACTTTGAACGTGGGGAATTCACTATGCCATCTGGAGTTCTTCATTGTTTTCCTTTAGTTAATTCAGCATCCTTCACTCCCATACTTGTATAGTAGTCCCCTCTGTTGGTCACAAGTAATGTCAATATAAATATTACTCCTAAGTTACATAAAATAGACTGTACAATATGAAATATGGTATCACCATAACTTTACATGCAACAGTGGTAAATATATCATATAATAGATACAGGAAGAAATACAACAGCATTTAACACTGTAGAAATCATGAGAATGGATGAAGTTTAGCTAATTTCACAGCAAATAAAATAAATATCTTGATTCCCCTGTGGGCAAACTCAATGACTTGGCAAGGAGTCTTAATTTAAACCACCATACCTAGCTGCCACTGAACTGTTTTGCTTGAGAGGCTGGACTGTGTAAACTGTGAAAATCTGACCTGACACACTATTGTGGAGTGTAATTATATTGAAAAGCACTCCGATATAAAAGCCTTTTCTAGGTCGGTTGCTTCCCATTGTTACTTTCCTTGAAATGGAAAATGTATTCCGCTTCACCTGACTTACACTTCCTTTTCCATCTGTCTGCTAATACATAGTAACAGAAAGCACAGAGGCTTTCGTTTAAGCCATGCCATTTTGTGCAATCTGGTTTATATAGTTTGATATGCATAGTGCCAATACTTGCATTAATGGTGAAATGGGACAAATGACTCACTGCGGAATTTAAAGCTCTGATTCTGTAACATGTCATGTTCACATCTGTGTTGATGAAAGATGATTAAATCTTTAAGAGAGAGAGAGAATGCAGATAGCCTTCAAAGTAGAAGAGCTGGATTTCTGGTAGTGCTGTGGGTGCACATTTGGTTTACTCAACTTAGGGTTATCAGGAAATATTATAACACCTGAACAAGAAACCCTTACTCTTCTTAATTTAAAGTATATTTAAGCTTTGACTTTCTTCCACTATGCATTCTGCTATAAGTTCAGAAGCTGCTGTATGATTTCAATTATCAAAGAGAGGCAAACAGAAGAAGTAATGTAAAATGTTCTTGTTCCTAATTATAGCTCCCCTGTCCTGGTTGTTTCAGGACTCTTATCTAGCTTGGAGTGGAGGAGCACAGATGTATGCATAGGTATGTCCTGTAGTGGACTAGTGCTATGTCCAGGTGATATGCTGCCTTGCGCCCAGTGCTGTTATTAGATCTAGTATTTCTGTAATTATGTTGTGGCACACTATTTGGTTTATAGGATTCTTTTATGATGGTGCTTTCAAAAAGTATATGTACTCCTGGTATGAAAATGTTCATGATTTATTTATACTTGTTTTTGCTTTTTATTGCACTGATGAGTTAAAACATTACAAAAGTGGTGACAGGATCAGATCATTCAGCCCAGCATGTTTGTCCATCCTATTTACCTAGATTGTCCAAAAACATCAAGTCCAGATTTGAAGGTCTCTAAAGTCTTGCTCCTCACCACACTACTTGGTAATTTATTCGATGTGTGTATGGTTCTTTTTGTAAAGCAAAACCTCCTAATATTTGTTCCTGTGGTCTTGTTGCAGAGTTTATTTTAAAGTCACAACTGGGATTAAATATACTAACTCATTTCATAATTTTAATCATGCCGATCTTTGTTTATTTAAACTGAAAAGGTTCAACTCCTTTTCTCTTTCCCCTTATTTCTGGAATCAGCCTAGTCTAGCCTTTCTTCTGGACATTCTAGCACTGCTGTCTTTTCCATAATATGGAGACCAAAACTGCACATAGTACATCAGGTGAGGCCTCACTAGAATAAGGATAAACTCTCATGAAAAGACTTGTACTCCACACTTCATGATATATACAGTAACCTAACATCTTATTAGATTTCTTCATCGCATCTGTACACTGTCTTCATATAGGTAGTGATGAATCGACTATGATTCTTAGATCCTCCCAGTGTGTATTCATATCTAACATTTTTACTTCCTACCTGAAACACTTTCAATGTACTTACAATAAATTTCATCTGCCACAAATCTATGCAAGCGTGTATGCTGTCCAAGTCTCTCTGTAACAAGTTAGCTGATTCCACAATATCTGCCATATCATATTTCATGCTACTTGCTTTATTGTAATAGTGTCTTTTGAAGCATCACAGAGGATAAAGAATACGTAATTGATTCAGGGGAATTTTTCTGATGAACTGATTAAAATTCACTTAATTCATTAATTTAATGTTAAGCGTTTTATCATTTGGGGAGACATTTCATCTTTTTTCAAGCGTGTCTTTTCAGTAATTTACAGAAGTTTCCTTTTCAGCCTTTACGTTATCAGGATCTCACTGATCTAAACTTAGATGAGATAAAAACAGTTGAAGCCAATGAGTGAAGTCACAATTATGGAGACATACCCATAAATTCTGAAGGTTCTGTTAGAAAAGCCAAACAAACTTATGTTACAATTCTTAAGAAAAACTGCATAATATCTGTAATTAATGCTTAGGCTATTTCAGTCTTGGCATTTTATGACACTGGACTGCTTGCTGTGTTAAAGATCTCTCTGTTGTGGCCTTTGCTCTGTGGACATCTCCCTGTCATGAGAGGGGTACATGGCGTTGGGTATTTTAAAAATAAATAAATAAATAAATAAAGAAAGAAAGAAAGAAAGAAAGAAAGAAAGAAAGAAAGAAAGAAAGAAAGAAGTGTTCATCCTTCAGGGGTTGGAGGTGTTGGTTTAACAGGGGTTGCAGGTGTGCATGGTAGTGTGGCGAAGCAACTCCAGATCATTGATGAAATAATTGACTGATTGTGCACTCGTCACATTCAGATGTTAGCACACTGAGGGCTGTAATCAGCACAGGCACACCTTCATCCTTAATGGTATAAAAAGGTGCCTGAGCTGGAAATGTGGAGATCGAAAGACAAGAAATAGAAGCATGCGGGTGAAAGAAAGAAAGAAAGAAAGAAAGAAAGAAAGAAAGAAAAGAGGAAGGATTGAAGCAGAGCCGGTGCTGTGGAAGGAGGCAGACGGTTGGGTTTGTTTGCAGGAGGAAAGTGTGGCTGAACGGTCAGGGAGCAAGAGTGACCCATTGCTCTAAGAGAAGTCCTGCCTCAAGGGCGTCCAGTGGTGGCTGATAGGAGATGGAGCAAGGCTCGTGGGATCCCTGCCAGTGTGGTGGGGCAGCCCAGAGGACCTTTCCTCAAGCTGAGGAGACCTTAATTATGAGATGAGGAAACATAAAAAACAATATTCAAATCGAAAATGACAGATAGCATGACCTCGTTCTCATGCATGCCACTAGTCTGGTAAAGGTTCAAACTTGGACTCTTTTGAATACCTGCTGTTCAAATCCATCCATCCATCCATTTCTATTTAATTTACACAGGTCAGGATTGTAGTATCACAACAGAATTGCGATCAAGGTGGAAACCAACCCTGGACCGGTTTATTACAAGGTAGACTAACACCCCCATATACATCCATGTTAAGCCAGTTTTGTATCAACATTTGGCCTAACCAAAAATTAAAGTCAAACAAAATATATAGAGAAAACCCACCCAGACACAGGATTGAGATATAAACTCCACACAGACAGTGACCAGCCCAGAGCTCTGTAACTGTGCGTCAGTTGTATTAACCACTGCACCGCTATGCCACACATTTGTTGCATGTAAATGAAATTAAAGTTGCAAGGCATTTTAAAAATAAATCATTTTGAGTTGCAAAATAAATTTATTAACTTTATTTTTGCTTAGTGCCCTTTGTAATTGTTTAGGAGGTGGACATGTATACTATTACCAGTATGTTGTGGCAAGTGCTTGGGGCTGCTACCCAGCCGGGACACCGAGGAGGATCGGAGGAGGGCTTGCGTCTCCTCCAGACCACGAGGGGGCGACTGCCCTGTTGCTTTGAGGACCACGGATAGAGAGCTTGGAAGCTCAACCCTGTAGGGGCCCATGGTCGCCGCCAGGGAGTGCCCCAATGCCTAGAGAGTCCTGAACCTCAGCACTTTCGCCACACCCAGAAGTGCTGGGGGGAAGAGGATCAGGGACACCAGGAGTGCTTACGGGTACACAGCCGGTGCTTCCGCCACATAGGGGTGTGTCGGCGGAAGGTTATTGGAAGACACCAGGAGCACATCTGGGTGGCTATAAAAAGAGCCGCCTCCCTTCATTCAAGGCTGGAGTCGGGTGAGGAGAAGGACAAGAGCTTGAAGGAGAGGAGTGGAGGCGGTCTGAAGAGTGAGGCAGAATGTGAGAGGCCTGGACTTTGGGAATGTCTTGGGGTTTTTTTGTGTGTGCACTTATTGACTGTAAATATTAGTAACTGTAAATAAACGTGTGGGGGTGCATAATACAATGTCTACCTGTCTGTGTCCTGGGACCATTCCACAAAGTATAATAAGAAGTTAGACAATGTAGGCATTACGTAACATTCAGGTGAATTGTGCGACTAACTTAACTGACATGACAGTTGGAGTATTTCACATTTTTTATTTACTCCATCCAAGAGTCAGTTATTGCATTTTTGCATATTAAATAGTTTTGTAACACTGAGTTATATTCAAAAGTAATAGCGATAGTGGAATGCAATTACACGTGTTTGCAGATTACATTAAATACATGCTTTTAACAGCACTTTACAATGAAGTTCAAAATGGAGCACACATATACTTGTGGTGACTCAATACGTTTCATACACAGCAGACTGCGATTCAAGTGATGTGAAAATGACATTGATTGATGTGCGTTAGTCGTGAAGGGTTTTGTGACTAATTGTTATTCAATTTTCTGAAACATAACATTTTTAAAAGTATACCCAATAGAGCAGGAGTCTCCAACTGTAGTCCTAGAGGGCGGCAGTGGCTGCAGGTTTTCATTCTAACCATCTTCTTAATTAGTGAGCTGTTTTTACTGCTAATTAACTTCTTTTGAATTCATTTTAATTGACTTGTTTTTTAAGATTTGTTTCACTGAATTTCTTCATCATTACTCTGAATTGCTTCATTTCTTTCTTTAAACTGCACCCAAAAAAAAATGAAGTGTAAAGTGAGTCAGCCAACAAAAGACCAACTAACTCAGGGCCTCAAACTCCAACCAGTTTCACTCCCACAAGTTGCTTAATTAGGCTCAGATTCTTGTTGTTAATTAAGCCCTTTCTTTAATTCAGTGACTTGTTGCTGCTTTCATTGTACAATAGCAGACATCTCTGAAATTATTGATTTTCTCTTTTCCAAGAGCACTGTTAAAATATTTTGTGGACCTGAGCAGTTAAGCATTCCTGTGACCTTCATCTTTCTTTATTTTCAGATATTGTATGATGGACACAGTTTGCTGGTCATGTTTTGGCTCATTTTATATCTCATTAATGTATGGCTGCTGATTAAGGAAAACAAAACAATTAAGGGGTCTGAGTCGTCAAGAGCAAATCAATTAAAATCAATTCAAAACAAGTTAATTAGCAGCAAAAACAGGTCACTAATTATTCTGGTTTAGAATGAAAACCTGCAGCCACTGTGGCTCTTCATCAAATGAAAAATATCTGTTAATACAAAATGACCAATCTTCTTATATAATACCCTACTGTGGCTGTTCATTTGTCTGTCCAGGATTTTAAATCACCTGTAGCTCGCAAACTGTTTCACCTATTGACTTGAAATTTGGTACACATATACTACGTGACGTCTACTATTCGCTTTCAGGGTGATGTTTTTTATTACTCTTTATATTTTTATTTTATTTTATTGTAGAATCAACTCTCTTTAGCGCGCAGCAGGGCAGCCGTGCAGTGCATGCATTACGGGCACTGTTCTCATTCCCTACCACCTTCGTGGTCACTTCCCCTACCTCTTCATATCTTTAATCATTCTTGAGGCAGATTGAAAACTTAAGTTTCGATGAAAAAACTGAAAAATGAAAGAAAACGTGCTAAGTAATTGCAACACAAACACTGACTGAATTGGTTTTAATGTGAAAAGATGCTGGTAAACGAAGAGAAGAAGCAGGCCGGTAGGGCGGAGAAAAGAAGAGCTGCTCAGGAAGCAGCAAGCGTATCAACATCTGAGCAAACGAATGCTAAACATACAGAGAAAGAGTATGAAAAGTATGAATGCTCAAGTCAAGTGTATTCACTGCACGTTATCGTGCAGTACGCCGTTACTGGTACTACCATAAAATCAGTATCAACATTAACCTATGAAAGGAGAAAAGGAGCTGAAATATAGTACATTCCCCATCTAGTTATTAATATTAGTTAAAACACAGCAGTTCGTTCATTTATAGTATATAAATAAGTAAGAACTTAGAAAGGAACTGCCAGTAATATATTTTATAACAGGAATGGCATTAGAGGCAAGACGATCAGGGGCTTGCCATGATTTTTCTGGGACTGAAAGATCAAGGACTGGGTGCCAGAGATCAGGAGTTTGAGCTACTGAAGCCCCTAACCTCCCAACGCCACTTTCCATTCTTAAACCCCTCTCTTGTGTTTATGACAGTTTGGGCAGCTGTGCTCTACTGTGTTATTGATTAGTTCAAACATCATTTAGCTGCAGGTTGACAACATTGGTTCTTTAAATAATTATCTGCAAATTATATTGTTCAATCAGTTTGCACACACCTGAAAATAGTACTACTAGTAGTAGTGTTGCCATCAGTGCACAGTATAGTAAAATGTGTTAAGCAACATGCAATATATTAAAGGACAAATATAATGCCAATGTAGAAATAAAAGTTTTTTCTTGATAGCAGTATTTATAATAAACATTTGATATACTTAAGCTGTAATTAAAATAAACATTTCATCTATGATCAGCATATTTGGGTAGGAAACTCATTTTCACAACTGGAGCTATGCAATAGAAATCCATATCATTTATCTGCTAATTGAAAAATCAAAAGTGGATGAAAAAAAATGTATTTTAAATACTAGTTGTATAGCATTTGCGTATCACCTGTGCACCGTTCTTGTTGTGTTTGATGCTGATAGGCTTTCGTGCAATGCACTTGACATTGGCAGGATTACAATTCAAAGCATGGTACATAGGTTTTTGCTATTTAGTCACTAATAAGCACACAAATGAATGCGCTTGTGCCTATACTGCTTGTCACTAACTGTCAGTATTTGGATAAAATTAAAGGAGTAGAGTTTACAGAAAAAGGTGAATCAAAAGGAATATTGTAAAAGAAATTAAATGTGTAAAACCATGGGGAAAAATACAAATTTGTGGATTTCTTCTAAAAGTAAATATAACACTAGCACACTTTTCGAAATGAAAATAACAAAAGACAAAAATGGCAGTTAATTAAACAGTAAGTTCAATTCGTCACCAGCCTGACCATTGATTTGTGAACTAATACCTGCAGCCAAAGGGCTGAACTTGAGACCCATTGTTCTATGCAATGGCAAATCTGCCTTGTTTACTAGAATCTATGAAAATGCAATTATAAAAGATGTCTGCGTCATATATTGCTTTTGAATAGCGAACTGCAAAATCTAATAGGACCTAGTATGAGACAAAACCATCAACAGCAGTCTCGATTTTAAACTGCAAATCTTGCTTAATGCTTTCAGCTACCATGGAAACAAGGATCCCAGCAGTGGTGATTTTCCATCATATTTTCCAAAGAAGTCTCCCTTTAATGTTTTTTTTTTAATATAAAATGTAACTGGCCCTCTCTTTCTATTGGCTTTCACGGAGAAGCCTTGAAGTAATAAACTGTGTTCAGAGCAGGACAATTTATAATAATAAAAATAATAAATTTATAATAAATAATAATAATAATTAATTAATTACATTTTTATAGTTCTTTTCTCGCAACTCAAAGCACTTTACATATACAGAGGGGAACCACGTTAACCACCACCAATGTGTACCACCCACCTGGATGATGCAACAGTGTGTCAAGGCATAGTGTGTAAGTGGGTGCAAAGTTAGCCAAAATACTGGGAAGAAAGGATTATGGTGAGGAGAACATTTCAGAATTACATGATTTTAAAAGTGGTGTCCCTCAGAGATTAATGCTGGGGCCATTGCTCTTTTTAATGTAAATAACAAACTGTTTAGTTTTGCATGTGATGCCAAATTAGTGGGAATGGAAGATAATCAGATATCATTACACAGCGGCCTCAAAAGCATGCAGGCTTGGGTAGACTTATGGCAGATAAAATTTAATGTAAGTAAATGTATGGTATTACACACAGCAAGTTGAAATATCAGATTTGAAAACACAATTTAGACGTCTGAAACCTGAACGTAAACCTTATAAGAACGACATAGGAGTTGTTGCGGACTTGTGATTATCTACATCCAGACAGTATACAGAACTGACCAAATAGGCTAAAAGGATGTTAAGTATTATGGTACAATGTGTAGAATACAAGTCAAGTGAGTTTATTCTTACCTTCTTATATAATATGCTACCGTGGCTGTCCGTTTGTAAGTCCAGGATTTAAAATCACCTGTAGCTCGTAAACCGTTTGAACTATTGAACTGAAATTTGGTACACATATACTATGTGACCTGTAAGGAAAACGTACCAAGTAATGCCAACACAAACACTGACTTAATCAGTTTTAATGCAAAACGATGCTGACGAAAGACGAGAAGAAGCGGGCCGCTAAGGTGGAGAAAAGAATAGCTGCTCAGGAAACAGTAAGCACATCAACCTCTGAGCAAATGAATGCTAAACGTACAAAGAAAGAGGATGAAAACTATGAATGCTCAAGTCAAGTGTATTCACTGCACATTATCGTGTAGTGCGCCGTTACTGGTATACAATAATTCACTAGTGAGGCTTCATCTGGAATACTGTATGCAGTTCTTTCTAGTCTCCATATTACATAAAAGACATAGCAATGCTGGAGAAAGTCTAGAAGAGAGCAACTAGGCTTATTCTAAGACTCAACTATATGAGCTACTGTATGATTGAAGGAGGTAAAACTTCAGTTCAAGCAAACAGTCAACAAGCGGTTTAAAATTACGAAGGGAATTAGTACAGTGGATTCCAGTCATTACTGAACAATGAATTCTTCAACAATAACAGAGTTGGAAAATTGTTAAGATAAATTTCATACAAACATTAAGTTTCTTTTTCATACAAAGAAACATAGACACATGGAAAAAGTTGGAATGTAGCGTGGCATAGAGCAGGGGTCTCATGTATAAACGGTGCGCATGCACAATAATGTTCCATAGGCTCGTTTCCATGCTCACTTCGAGATATATAAAAATACACACAATTTCATGGCAGCCTTACACCATGCATACGCAAGTTTCTGCTTGGTTTTATAAAAGCGGGGCGCCTAATGTCAAAGCAGTGCTACTGTTTCTTTGTGGTGTCCCTTTCTTTTTCATATTCATATACATCTGAAATTAACTGCATATCATTTACAAACTTAATTCACTTGATTGTAATCATTCTGTAACAATATAATAGTGCATGGAATGGACAAACTATTCCAACTGCCATAGTTGCTTTAGCGTTGTTAGAAGACATCACAAATGGAAGAATTAGAAGAGTGTGTATTTATAGATGATGGTGACTGGCTTTAGATTTCAAAGAGCTATCCTCTTGGAGCTGTGTGCTGAAATGGCACCGGTTTTACAAAAGCAGACTTTGAGGAATTGTGGTCTACCTGATCCTTTGCATGTTCTGTCCACCCTCGACTTTTTAGCCACAGGAGCTTTTCAACGTGAACTCTCTGACCGATCAGGAATTTTACAGACATTACTGAGTTGCGCCATGCCAGCTGTATAGGATGGTATTATCCACTTTTCATCCAGATATATAAGATATCCATACCCTGTGATTGAACTGTCAAACATCAAACTGCAATTCGGAGCAGCATCCAGTTTTCCAAATGTAATTGGAGCAGTCAACTGCTATTGCAACGGCGCTGAACAGGTTACATCAGCCACAGATGAATCATCAAAGATCAAAGATCATCAAAGAGTGAGCTGTCATTACATCATCTATAGCAGGAGAGCCTATAAGAACAGCAACTCCACACAGTCACATGTGCTTTTTGCAGCTGGTAAGCAGTCCTTTTAAGAATAGCGAGTCACCTCAAAGAGCCATGTAAAGAGCAGAGAATTGATCCATTGTGGCACTCGATGCTGATGCTACATTATAATGGTGCCTTCAGAGAATGAATGTGCTTATGTAAACATAAAGCATTTCCACTCTGCTCTGTACTTGTAATATTACTATTGTACTATTTTATTCTATTAAGGATTACTTTTGTTCTATTCTGTGTATTGTATTGTATTTTCCCCTTTTTTTTGACACCCACTGCATACCCAAGCTACCTGGAGAATGGTCTCTCTTCGATTTGCCTTTCCTGAGGTTTCTTCCATTTTTCTCCCAACAAGGTTTTTTGGGAGTTTTTTCTTGTCTTTGTAGAGAGTCAAGGCTGGGATGTTGTCAAAAAAACAGGGCCCTTTAAAGCCCATTCCGGCACTCCTTGTGTGATTTTAGGCTATACAAAAATAAATTGTATTGTATTATACTCTATTAATGTGCTGCTCTATAGTTCACAGGAAGTTTGCTGCATTGTGTAAGCATGTAGTGTGTTGCATAGTGTGGCACAAAATCGGGGCTTGCCCGTACCAGAAGAGATGTGATATGATGAACCTAATCCTGACCCACCAAATGATCAGACAAATCAGACAGCATTACAACTTCGTCTGAATGTAATTAGCAGAATGTAAAAACATGTAATCAGATGCAGCATTTATTTTTTAACTAATTCATTTAATTTGTGTTCAGTATCACATAGCATAGCCTTTATATTCCTTAGTTCTTTGGTCACATCTAGATAGATAGATAGATAGATAGATAGATAGATAGATAGATAGATAGATAGATAGATAGATAGATAGATACTTTATTAATCCCAAGGGGAAATTCACATACATCTCTTACAGCATCCACTGTTGCATTTTGTGACTCCAGAATGGAGTCTGTCAGCACACAGCCATTGGGTCACCCAGTGGTTTCTGAGGCATAGGGGTGTGTGCAGCCAGAGCCCGAAGATGTGCTGGGCACAGCAGCACCACCACCCCCTGGAGTCGGCACGAGGATCAGCTTTTGTAATATTGTCTGAAACAGAAGAAACAGATGGTGAGACTTGCCTTTTCACGTCGACTTTGATATCTGACCAGTTCTTTTTTATTTTGGCCACCGTGCAACTTTCTGAAAAAGTGTCTCTGCCATGTTGTATTATTCTATCAATTTCCTTTTGTTGCTTATACCAATGCTTAAGCCAACAAATACAAAACAAATTTTTCCTTGCCTCCACTTTTTTCCACATGCTTTTACCATTGTCTTTTAACAAAACACTGAACGGAAGGGGTTATTTATAATCATTCGCATATTCAAAGTTGGAAAATTCTGTGAGGAGTTGGGGTGGGGCTGCAGAACTGTGCATGTGCATTAAATTTCATGTTCATTGAGATTTATAAAGGGGAAGTGTGTGGCGTACACACAGTTTTATGCATCTGCATTTTTTTGTGTGTACACACATTTCCAGTTTTGTCCGTATTCCATGTTTTAGTGCAAATTCTGCACACATTGTTATATATGAAGCCCCAGGACTTCAGGGACCTACAAATGTTGACTTGATGTTATTTTAGAGAAATTAAGTGAATAGGATTGGCTAGCCTTTTGGGATAAATAGTCTGTTCTCATTGTAAATCGCTCTAATGTTCATTCAGTGTTTCTCATTACATTTTGTATCCACAGATTTGTTCTCATTGCGGGGTATTTCTGCATGACAGATCAGATACTGACTTATTGTAGCTATTAGCTGAGGCAGTAAGAGACTGGTTGTACTTAACTTTAAAAAACAAAGGAAGAATTTTCATTCATAATGAATTCAATAATTTGGTTTTGGTCGAATTTCTGGTTACTAATTTAAAACACTTGACCATACATTCTGGTTAGCCCTATCACAAATGCCCTTTTTTTCTCAAGGTTACAATCTCTAGTTACCATGTTCTATTCTCGTCTGACTCAAAAAAGATACTACAGCCATTTGCTCTCTTCAAGGAAAAATGCTCTTACCAGTCACAACACAAAATGTGAACTTCTGCATGTTAGGAATTGTCTAAATGCACAGCAGTTTATTTAAGTAACATTGCCAAATTAAGGAAATGACGTAAATATGCATAGAAATTTGCTGGTAGGCAGCAAAATGTGTTTTGTATTAAAGCAGTCAGTTTCTAATCATTGCTTAACTGTTTCTGAAAATGTCTTGTACATGTTTATTAGTAAGCACTGGTAAAAAAAAATGTAATAAAACTTCTGACCATTACCTCTGTTTTCCCAGCCAAAAGTTTTACCTACTATTGTGGCTGAAATGGTAATCTGCCTCTATTATCTAAAATCTTGAAATTGGACCATAAAAGTCTGCTTTAGCAAGATGTATTTCATCATTTACAATTAGTTAATTTGTCAGTTTTTTCATATTACTGAACACCTCAATAGAAACAAGGGTTATTATTATTATCATCTACTACCACTATTAGTATTATCTACTATTAAAAGTTACAAACTCAATGATTTTCACTAGCCTGATACTCAAGAAGTGTCAAAAATCCTCGTGATATGTGAAATTTGATTTGGCAATAGTAATCAGACCTCTACCTGAGCTTCAACCTGTTTAGTTTACCTTCATCTAAAACTTGAACCAACAGTGCAAATATAAACTTTGGTACAAATGCGTGTTTCCAGATTTTATAAGTTTAGAATGCAGAGTTGAAATAAATAAAGAGTAACTCTTTTCCCAGTTGCCAGGTTTTCCTTGAAAGTTTATATTAGTTTTTGCTGCCTTACAATCCCTGTTCTTCTAGGCAGGGTTGCCTTCTGTGATGCTTTGCCCATATTAGTGATGTGCTTCTCCTCCCAGAAACACAAGATGTGGTTTTAGTCTCATTTTTCAGGCTAAATTGCCAATTTGCGTTGTGTGCATGAGTGAATTCTAATAACCAATCCAAGGTTTGTCCCTTCCTTGCACACATTGCACTTGTTACATATGACACAATTAATGACTATGGATCTTTCAAAAGAGATTGCGAGAGAGCAAGTGAATTGAGAAAAATATTTTGTTGCATGCCATTGTACTTCAGTTATGCCCACATTAAAATTGAGAAAATGTATCAGATATATGCTTTGTAAGAGCTAATAATGTGTAGTGAATGTTTTGATCCCTGGTGTGTATTTAGTAGTTAATAAGAATTCTGAAACCCATTGCTCAGCATGAAATTTCCTTTAGTTATATTAACTGTACAATGCATTAGGTGAAGGTACAACTTGTTCCATTAGCACCAATCATTTTTGTCCCATAGTCTTTGTGTAATAGAGCCAGTGACACAACTGATGAATGTATACTATTCTTGCTCCTTATAAACCCTTGTAGCCCATGTATTTTTTTTATAATTATGACCTTACCGCATGTCACTCTCTTTAACCTTTTGTAGTTATAATCAAAATATAAAAACGATTTGTCAAAACTAAATCAGACTACTGACAAAAAGTTAAAGACTGTAACTGAAGGTGCTGATGAAACACAGAAATATCCTAGTTAGAACCCTACAATTGATATATGAACAGAGGCAGCATATTTATGTAAAAAAAAAAGTTTTAAGGAAATGTCTAAACAGTCAACAGAGATGTATCTTTAAAATGCAGTATCTGGTTTGTCATATATGATGGATATAAATATTTACAGCAAACCTATATGTAATGCATGCAGTGGATATTGTTTCTCAAAGAAGATTGTACAAATGAACCAATCATTTCCTTCAATACTTTACTCACCAAACAGAATAGCTCTTTGCACACGTTAAACCGTATAAAATAGATACATTAATCTACTAATCTTTCTTAGACTTTCTTTTTGTTGTGAGCCAGTCTTGCCCTTTATATGTCTTCCAGACCCATTCCTTGTTGATCGCCTGGTTGACTGTCAGAGCTTTCCCCTCAGAGAATCGTGGACAGTCGATTCTCAGTCAATCCACCACTCATTACCATTAAATACAACAGTGACTCGTCACCCATATTTTAAGAAAGCCTGCATTAGATAGTCAAAAGCCTAAATACAAAGGCTGCTGTATCCACATAACATTTCAGTGTTTAATATAATTTTCATTATTTTGTTGCTTGGCATCCCTCAATTTTATTGTGGATTTGAAGTGTATATCTCAAAGGCTGTTGATGGTATTGAAAGTAAGCTAAAAAAATAAAACATGAAAACCCTTGCCTGGTAGACCCCTGTTTTAATACCTTAGTTAGTTTCATTGAGGGTATTAACTGAAGTCCAAGATCCTGGGCTCATGGTGATTATGATGGAAATGATATGTCCTTGATATCTACTGATAGATTGTGCTTTTTTTCCATAGACTTTGGAAAATTAGTTAAATAAGGGCTTCTCTTGAACTTGTTCCTAAGACCCTAATTTGTCCCCACCTATAAGGTGGGCTGTTCTGCTGCCCAAAAGCGTAATATAGGATCACCTATTGGACAAAGGAATATTAGAAATAATGCTGTGTAAAAATCTCTGCACACTTATTATGCAAATCTGGAATAAATTAGCCTAAGACAACATTTCTTTAATAGAATAAACCCAGTAAACTTTTAAGATATTGAATTTAAAGCTGATGGTTATTAATTCTAACAGAGTAAATATACAAAGCTTGTCAGCAGACAGAACCCAGAAGCATATCATTCTCGGCTTTAATCAATGTTGTCTCAAAGCTGTGCTATCAGTCGAAGCCGCAATGAAAATATTCTAAACTCGTGTTAGGACTCTTTAGATAGTAACCTGCATTTTTCTAGACCTTCTCAAAGAAAATAAATTAAAAAAAAATAAGCCTGCAATTTGGCAAATGTGTTACACCCAAGTTCTGAAGATAGCTGGTAATTTTGTCCAACATTAGCTGACATTGGACCTTTTTGCAATTCATCAGTAAATACACTAAGCATTTGTTAGACTACAGCATTTGTGTGAATGGCACTTACATGAAGATACATGTGTGGCAGTAGATATGAACATTAAATGACAATGTAGTTACTCTGTGCTACTGCATATACATCACTTATCCATTCATCTAAAAACCTGCCTATCCTGCTCGGGGTCACAGACTGCTGGAGCCTTGCTGACAGTAATGCATTGCAGACTTATCCTTCACAGAAACAATCTATCCAAGCCCACAAAAGGCATACATCAGCATATCTTTTTTCCAAAGGATGTTTAAATCAGGCATATAGTTTAATGTGCTGTATATATAATACGACAATGGGAATATTTCCTATTGTAAAGCAGTTGACTTTGTTCCTGCTAGGCAATATTAAATCAGATTCCATCCCTCTTTCATTGTCATACTATTTTCAGGGTTGTTGGATTAAATCATATTAAACATAATAATTAAAAATTGAGTGCCTAGAACTTTTACTGTATGTGTGCACTGTCTGGCATTTTTTGTACTCCTGTGCTGATCTCTTGTTATGTATTATTGGCTTTTAATACCCTCCAGTCTCAAGAGGTGGAAGAAGGGTCCAGAAACATGGAAAGAGATCAATTTCTTTACAAATGTGTATAATCAATATCGTTTAATTTTAACTTGGAGATCAAAAGGAAAGTACTTGTTTGTTCTTATTTTAATTGGTTAGACAAAACAATAAACTTCATTTAATCAGCTGCATGGATGTATGGTTTCCTCCCACAGTCCAAAGACATGCAGGTTAGGTAGATTGGCGATTCTAAATTGGCCCTAATGTGTGATTGGTGTGTGGGTGTGTTTGTGTGTGTCCTGCGGTGGGTTGGCACCCTGCCCAGGATTGGTTCCTGCCTTGTGCCCTGTGTTGGCTGGGATTGGCTCCAGCAGACCCCCGTGACCCTGTGTTCGGATTCAGCGGGTTGGAAAATGGATGGATGGATGGATGGATGTTTATGTTCCTGGCTGCTTTCTTTGCATGAATAAGGACTTTTGTGTGCTGTCGTATGCACTGCTGGCAGTCCAGTGTGTGAACATTAGCACCTCCACATGAAGGGCACCTTAACTTCTATAAACGCATCGCAACATTCTGCTTAGCTGTTATTTTAAGGCTTTCACTGGTGATTTCTATTTCAGCTTTGCTTCATAGCTTGTTTGAGACCTCTCACAAACAAGCTGTATTCTCAGTGGTGAATACTGCCTACATTAATCAAGTTCATATTTATTTTTTCTGCTTATTTTTGTAATAATGAATGATTCCTATGGCTGT
>JANRMT010062792.1:29832465-29865672 GCA_026402145.1 Polypterus bichir lapradei | reverse complement strand
GGATTTGCAAATCATTGTATTCTGTTTTTATTTACGTTTTACACAACGTCCCAACTTCATTCGAATTGGGGCTGTAAAATAATAGACTAAAATCTACATAAGTACATAACATTAGAAAAGTACAGTGTAATAGATATACAATATGAGATGAAGTATTGTTGAGTCAGAATCAATGTACATGTTACAGAATTGTAGATTAAAAATCAACACATTTTTTTCTTTTATACTATGTTTTGGTAATGTTCCTTGCAGACTTTAAATGAATTAAATATTATCTTAACTGCCAGACAACTTTGGATTCGCAATACTGCTTAATGTTCTAAGACAATGGTTCCCAACCTTTTCTACGCTCTGTACCCTTAGAAAATGTTTGATTTATGTTCATGCCCCTTACAAAAGTAATATCACATTTCAAGGTGATATAGTCAAATTTCTCATTTTTGAACCACATACAATACTGTGAGTGAACAAATTAAACTCAAAAAAATAAGCTTTTAAATATAAATTGAGCAATTTACCTTGATAAATCTCAGTAATCTTGTAAATGTGTATCCTGTGAAGCTTGAACATTCGATTGACGATCCAGGAGTTGGGGTATCCCGTGAAGAGTCAAGTGCCACAAAATCAACTATTGAAGGATTTGCGGGATTAGAGACCCCCATTAATCAACTGGTGCTGGTGTGCCACTAAGCAATGAAACACAGTTGTCCCCCGATAACACCATCTCTGCCGCTCAGAAACAGATGTGCCTCCCATTCAAAATTGCTGCGCTACTGCCAGGACTGCCAGCAGGAGAAATGGGCTTAGAGTAAGCAGTAGGTGTTGCATCCAATTCAATGTCCCTTGCCCAGAACAAAAATGTCAATCAAACCTTCTCTGTGGATCATTGCAAGGTTTAAATTCCATTCTCTTAAAATATGTTATTGGTCTTTATGACTACTCTGCCCTCAGCAAGGAACACATTTCTGAGGCTTGTTCGTAGGTGACAATTGAGTGTGTAGTGCTTGATTCTTTTCATATCATAGAATAGGAGCACTAATTAAGAAATAACCAACAAATGATGGCACACTGCAAAATACCAGTTGCACCACAATAAAGTTGGACAATGCACCTCACTCAATTTTGGAGAATTGAGACACAGCTGACCTCTTTGTCATACTCCCTGAAATGCCATCTCACACCCATTGGGAGTACCTAGGAAGAGAGTTTGAACATAAGAACATAACAAATTTGACAAGAGAGGAGACAATTCAGTAAATGAAGCCTGTTTGTTTAGCTAATAGCTAAGCTGTTCCAATATCTCATTCAGAATCATCTTAAATGTTGTCAATGTTTCTCCTTCAACTACATGTCTTGTAAGTTTGTTCTAGATTCTCAAAACTCACTGCATAAAGAAATGTTTCCTGGTGTCAGTCTTAAATGCATTTCCCCTTAATAGTGTCCTAGAGTACTTAATTCACTGTTAAGTTGAAAGAATTCTGATGGATCTACTTTACAAATGCTGTTGAGAATTTGGAAAACCTGGATGAAATCCTCCTCTGCAGAATGAGCCTTTAGAAATATCAGAAGGCTGGCATCAGAGGATATAAGTTGTCTGGTATGTTGGTAAGGTACACGTAACAATGAGGTGTTGAACCGATTAGCTTTATAAGACAGAAGGAGAATGTTAAGCATAAAATCTCACAAATATTCTTTGTCCTTTGTCTTAATGAATCTCTCACCTTCCATGCACATCTTCTCCTTCTGCAATTTTCCTTTCTGTCTCTCTGTTGCACCTTCTTCATCTTCTCACACTTCTACTTACTTCCATCCTTAAAACCACTCAATTTTCTTTAATTCTTTCAGTCCATTTTTCAAGGTGTACCTGTTTTCTCATTCTTTTTTAAAATTCTCTTATATTAACTTCATTTTTGCTATTCTGACTTTTTGAGCAGCACTTATAACTGATGATCTGTTACACTTATCTTATCCTTTTCATCAAAGAAACCTCTACACTCTTGTCCTTTAATGTAGTAACTATTTCGTTCTTTTTCTTCTCTTCTCCAGTATCAATTAATTACTTTGATTCATGTCTTTAATATATCCACTTTCTAGTCTGAAGACTCTTCTACAGTCTTTTCTTCAATATATCCAGACACTGATCCTCTCTTTTCCTTTCAGTTTTATTAATGTAATTACTTTGCTTAAGCATGTTTTGCTCTTTTAGTCTTCCTCACCCCGCTATTTTCTTTTCTTCCTTCAATGCTTCTTTTATTTAATTACTCAGCTGCACTTCTGGCACTTTAGAAGCCTGCTTCCGCCAAGTAAGCAAACCTCAAAACAAATGCTGTTCTTATGATTCAGACTTTTCTGTTGCCTTCCTCCTTCTTCTGTGTACTACAGGTACATCATGTTTACTCAAGTTACTATCTAGGTCAGCAGTTTGCTATGTTGTCACTGTTAGAACATCCTATGTAGTGATGAACCTGACAACCCAGAGTACTAAGATGCCACCAGCTGTGAAGCATGGATTGTTTGACTCTTTTGGGTTTTAAAGAAAAGGCGAACTCTCACACAGAGACAAATACATCTGTTAAGTGCAGATCTGTGCCAAGGAGGCCATGATGGAGTACAGTTAGGGTGAGAGTGTGATGGATGGTAGATTTCGTGGCAGACTACATCACCTGCTGCTGTGGGTTCAGTCCACATTGTTCCCAACATTATAAACATAGCTAACCAGGGCTGATACACAATTGCTCCAGTAATACTGTATTATAATAATACTATTACTATGTAATAATACCATACGAGTGGCACAATCATGTAATGGTAAGTGCTACTGTCTCACAGATCCGGCATAGTGTATTCAGATCCTATGCCTAATTGGTGTTTGTGAGTTTAATGTGTAGTGAATTTAAACTGTGTTGGTGTGGTTGTGCCTGAGGCAGTCCTATGATAAACTGGTGTTGCTTTCTTCCTTGGTGCCAGGATAGACTATGGTGCCCATGACCCTGATTAAGTGACATTGAGTACTTGTCTTATTTAACTTTAGGGAGTGATGTGCTAAATTGTAAAATAAATACTATACATTGATGTGTATGTGTTTATAAACTGCTCAAAAAATTAAAGGAACACTTTGAAAACACATCAGATCTTAATGGGAAAAAAAAATCGTGCTGGATATCTATACTAATATGAACTGGGTAATGTGTTAGGAATGAAAGGATGTCACATCGTTTGATGGAAATGAAAATTATCACCCTACAGAGGGCTGAATACAAAGACACCCCAGAAATCAAAGTGAAAAAATGATGCGGCAGGCTAGTCCATTTTGCAGAAATTTCATTGCAAGAACTCAAAACCATACTCAATAGTTTGTTTGGCCCACATGTGCTTGTATGCATGACTGGCAACGTCGGGGCATGCTCCTAATGAGACGACGGATGGTGTCCTGGAGGATCTCCTCCCAGTTCTGGACCAGGGCATCACTGAGCTCCTGGACAGTCTGAAGTGCAACCTGGTAGCGTCAGATGGTCCGAAACATAATGTCCCAGAGGTGTTCTATTGGATTTAGGTCAGATGAGCGTGGGGGCCAGACAATTCCTTCATCCTCCAGGAACTGCCTGCATACTCTCGCCACATGAGGCCAGGCATTGTTGTGCACCAGGAGGAACCCAGGACCCACTGCACCAGCATAAGGTCTGACAAGGCATCATCCCGATACCTAATGACAGCCAAGGTGCCGTTGTCTAGCCGGCAGAGGTCTGTGCATCCCTCCATGGATATGCCTCCCCAGACCATCACTGACCCACCACCCAACTGGTCTTGCTGGACGATGTTACAGGCAGCATAATGTTGTCAACGGCTTCTTCAGACTGTGGTATTGCGGGTCCACAGTTCGTGGAATAAAGGCCATTTTTTGTAAATAAATAATTACCGCTCTCGTGGCGGTTTAGCGAGGGGACGTTGGACCGTAGCAGGCCGCGGGACAATCCGTAGTGTGGGCGTTTCTCACCGAGTGCACAGGTGAGGGATTGCCCACATGTGTGATTGCTCCCGTGGCTAATTTGCTATGGCCCCTCGCATTTTAAAAAAGAAGCGCGATTCGGTTAAAGGGGGAATGAGAGAACGAGATCAGAAAAAGAAAAGAACGAGAGAAAGGAAGAGAATGGAGGTTACAGGGAGCGAGGAAGCAGGCGGTGTAGGAGAGACCACACGCGGTGTGTGTGTGTGGTGGGCGCGCGTACAAGCGCTCGAGGGCAGCTGCGAGGAAGCTGGATGTTAGGCCGACACCCAGGTGTTGGAGTTGTTGTTGCTCCCGCTGAGCGACCAGGTAGCGTGAGTGACCAGGTGAAAGCGACGAGCCGCGGAGGGCCGGAAAGGCAGCGGAAGTCGGGAGGCTTGGTGGTGGAGTCCCCAACGTGGGCGACCTGGCCGTTGGTGGACATAAAGTCTCGGGGACTGGGATGAGTGCCAGACCGGAGCCAGGGATCGGGAGGTCTCCAGTCTCGTGTGTGTGTAGAGGGATCGGGAGGTCTCCAGTCTCGTGTGTGTGTAGAGGAGGGCAGCTGCAGAGAGCGTCTTGCCTGCTGCTAAGCCCAAACGGGATAAGCAGGTGAGACGCTAAGAGAAAAGCACCGGACTTGTTGTTGTTGTTTTAAAGACTGCTTCCACAGAAACATTTTAACCTCTGGTTTTTAAGGATTGTGTTTTTTTCTATTTGTTGATTTTAACCTCCATGTTTTATGGATTATTTATTTAATGAAGATTTTGAGAAGCACTGCACTTTATTTTGGAACACTTTGACTGTTTTTGTTGACTTTTTTAATAAAAGCACTTTTGCACTTTTTACCTTCCTCTTGCTCAGTTGTTGTTGCCTTCACTGACTAGCTCATCGGTGACATTACTGACGGTGTTGGGTTCAAGGGCTTCCAAATAGCGATGGGAACGTGGAGCCAGAACCTGCATCGTCACACAGACCCTTTCACGTCTGTCACACAGAAAAGATGAGGAGGGAAAAATGTCAGTGGCCTCCACCTGTTAAACCATTACTGATTTGGGGGTCGTCTCATTGATGCCCCTCTAGTGCACCTGTTGCTAATTTCATTAATACCAAAGCAGCTGAAACTGATTAACAACCGCCTCTGCTACTTAACTGACCAGATCAATATCCCAAACGTTTCATTGACTTGATGCTATGCTCTAATTAAAAAGTGTTCCTTTAATTTTCTTAAGCAGTATGTATACAGCATATATAATACTAATACTGTACTCCATTACCCTGAGCTGGATTAAACAGGTTTGGAAATGTTACGTTACTAATACTATAATGCTAATATTAAAAAATACTTTGAAGTGTAAATGTATAAAACAGCAATATATTTGCCATGACAAATGTTGCACATCCCTTCAATTCATTTCAGATATCACCTGGACAGGACATGCTGTATTGTACATTGTTATATAATGGTGCACACGAAATCCAAGGTGAAAGGTGTGCAGCACATAATCAAGAGACCCGATGAATGATAAAAGCAGCTCTCAGGTATAAGAAAAGCTTGATTCATTTTTGCTGCCTTCTAATCCATTGTTATGGCCATCTAGCTATTAGTGAGTTATTGTATAAGGACAGATAAATGATTAAGAGGAAAGACGTTCCCATTATATATTTAATTTTTCTGTGCTAAAGAATAATGGCGTTTGAAAGAATCCATTAAACGGAACAATATTGTTCATGGATTTTCTCTTTGTTTCCTTCAGGTCAGCCCATGACATCAGCCTGGAAGAATTTGATGATGAGGATTTATCAGAAATTACAGATGACTGTGGAATTGGACTAAATTATGATTCAGATCCTTATGAAAAGGTAAGACAAAATGGGAGTGATTATGTAAAAGCACCACTTTATCCTTTGGTTACAAAACACCTATAAAAATGTTACATTGTACAAGATGTAAAATTACATGAAGTTTGTGGCAGGTAAATTGAGCTTGTGTGTTTTGAAACAAAAAACACGGCCATAAACCCTACATCTTTACTGTCATGTGTGGGCAGTGTGTAGATGTCTAGTTTGATACAGTGTTGTTTATATTTTGAGTGTTCTGACCCATTTTTGTATGCTTATTTTATGGATCTGATATGTTTTTTTTCTGTGATATGTCTGTTACATGTCCACAGTTAATGAATACATTACACTTCTCATTCTTTCCTTTATAATTTTGATCTTAAGCATTTCAGTTCAATGGCAGGAAAATGATAATGGCCACATCTTTTAAAGTCATGAAAACTGGTTCTTAACATAAATTCTTAACACAAAGCACATGTGTCCATCTTATATTAATAATGTGATACAGTATCTCACAATGTTTGACCTAAACATACAGTACATGCAGAAATTCAGATATATATTGTATAACCTTTTAGGTAACCAGTTTCATATTGATTAATGTGTTTATTTATATTAATGTGTTGAGCTATACACAGCTGCCAAATCTTCTTGCAATATTTTAACATTGATGGTCACAATAATGGAGAATAATTGTTTTGATATGAGTGTTATGGAGAATTATGTGCATATTATTGTGAAAATTGTGAGACTTACCAGCTACATTTACTAAGTTCATCTACTCCCACCCTTGAAGATCAATACAAGCACAGATATAAAAATACACATAGTGATCCAATCCAGACAAAGTCTCCAGTGGGGCCCAATTACCCATCATTCCGCAGTATTCCACATAGGACACAGCTACATACGCATTTACTGAGATCCCAGCCAGACAAAGTCTCGAGTAATGCTAAATGGCTGTCACTCCACAATATCCTGCATAGGAACACAATGTCACCAGCTCTAACAAACGTGTGGGTTTCCTTGTACCATACATAAAAGTTCAATTCATTTAGTTATATGCCGTTTGCCAACCAAACAATGTCTTACTTTTATCGCTGTTGTTCTGATTATTGATAAATCGACCTCACAGTCTTGAGAAACCCTTTGGGCAAGAAAACAGCAATCTTACCCACACTAGGTGCCCTTTTATCATTTCAATCGCTTGAAATGAAAAACAAAGTATAGAAAATGGGAAGAAGACCATTGTAAGATGAGAGCACTAGTATGATGTTTTATATCATGGCTCCTCATCTGTTTTCTGTTTGGCAAGGATTTCAAACAAGCAACAAGTGAACTGTTGACTAAATAAAATCACCATAATGGCAGTACATGAAATTAAGATTGATTGGTGCTTTAGAAACTTTTTTTAGGTGACCTCTTCTATCATATAGTTATGTACACAAACTTTGTATTTTTATTCTCAATGTAGTATTAAACTATTTGGAGGCATTTTTTATTTAGGCTCCTCCTTCAAGTTCAGTCACCTATCCACCTACTGTAGTCTGCATGTTTTAGCCTTGAATTAATCCTGCTAATAAACCTGTTTCTTCTGTTTTCTCTTTCCTGCATGAACTGTCATGCCAGTCTCTTCCCCCTCTGTATTATCTGAGCTCGTGATCTACCTCCTTTCTCCTTCTTTTTTTATGGGGATAATATTTTAAGAAACATCATGCTATGCTGTTGAAGTCATAATCACCAGTTTAGTCAAGTTGGCTTTGTTCACACGTTATGCTTAACACCCTGCTGGCATTTTACTTTTGTTCTCCTAATGAACCTGGATAATTTTTCTATATGTTTTGGCTTCAACAATCTATCGTTTCATTTTGGTCTACTGTTGCTGTCTTTTATGCTGCATGCTTAATTACTCCTTTTCTTAATGTCCTTAAGTTTTTCGTAAGACACAGCCAAACAATCACATACCACTAAAGAAGTGAAAGCTTTGTCCTGGGTTCTATAGCAGTCAGACTTCTTTATGGGCTTTAGACAGGAAACTTTCAGCTGCTAGAATTCATAAAGCTTAACCCACATTGATTGATCAGGAATAGGCCACAGTTATAATAATAATAATAATAATAATAATAATAATTTATTTATAGGCGCCTTTCAAGGCACACAAGAACACCTTACAGAGCACATTAATAACAACAGTCACAATATAAAATTAATAAAATATTACAATACAATTAAACCAGCATAAAGACAATAGTAAAATTAAATTTAAATTCATCAACTAAAATTATCAGACAGAGTAAGCCAGCTTAAAAAGATGTGTTTTAAGATGAGATTTAAAGGAAGGAAGAAAGTCAATATTACGAATGTCTTGTGGGAGAGAGTTCCAGAGGTGAGGGGCCACTTGACTGAAAGCTCTAAACCCCATGGAAGTCAAGCGAGCTGGAGGTAAAATAAGATTAATAGAGGATGAAGATATAAGGATACAGGAAGGAATGGAGATATGAAGAAGATCAGAAAGATAAGGAGGTGCCAGATTATGGAGGGTCTTGTAAGTTATAAGCAGAATCTTAAAATCAATGTGGTATTTAACAGGGAGCCAGTGAAGTCACTGAAGGACAGGAGTAATGTGTTCAATAGAAGGGGTTCTGGTAATAATACAAGCTGAGGCATTCTGAACCAACTGGAGTTTGTAAAGGAGTTTGTGAGGAAGACCAGAAAGGACAGAATTACACATTATTATACGAGATGTAACCAGAGCATGAACAAGTGTAGCAGTGGTGCATGTAAAATACGAGAGTTACTCCAATATCTTGCTACTTTTTATATTTGCCATTGATAGAGGTGTCTAACTGCATGTCTGCTGGTTTTCTTTTCTTTTTTTTTTTTTTTGCCTGTTGGCTTGATGGTTAGGTGGGTGGTTTTAAGTTTCCTCCATTGGAGAAAGAGGACTGTATTTCCAGGCGAACCAGGGGTATGTTATTTCTATTTGTGTACTGTTTGGCATTTTCTTCATTTACTTTATTTGAAGATGGGTACATGGTTCATTTCACCTCTTAATACTTGCATATTACATAATAAAATTATTAGTATACTTGGAGATTTAATCTTGATTAGCAATTTACCTTCTGTTATGGTTGCTGTTTGTAATACTGTTTCTCGCTGCTTTAAAATTAATAAAAAATATCTTTAAAAAGTATCTGGTCTCAACTTAGTGCCATGTTTTCCAGCCTGGCAACTCCTTGGCAATTCATCACTAAATATGTATCCATCAATCCACAAATGAAACTATTTTAGGTTTGTAATGACTGGAGAAAACCACAGACAGACCCACACATATATACATACTGTACATACAACAACAACATTTTTTTATATAGCACATTTTCATACAAATAATGTAGCTCAAAGTGCTTTACATAATGAAGAAAGAGAAAAAAAGACAAAATAAATAAGAATTAAAATAAGACAAAACTCATTAACATAGAATAAAAGTAAGGTCCAATGGCCAGGGAGGACAGAAAAAACAAAAAACTCCAGACGGCTGGAGAAAAAATAAAATCTGCAGGGGTTCCAGGCCATGAGACCGCCCAGCCCCCTCTGGGCATTCTACCTAACATAAATGATCAGCCTTCATTGTATTTAGGGTTGTCATGGAAGAACTTGATGATGATGGTTATGTGGACTTCTGGTCTTTAATCCATCAATATAGGAACATCATGGTGCTTTGATTAGGTGATGGTGGCACAGGTCGCCACCACAGAAACCCGGGAAAAGAACAGAAGAGAAAGTAGGGGTTAGTACGGAAGCAGGGTTACATGCACATATATAACTCAACAAAAGTTGTAAAGGACTATATGGCTGAACCACTGATGGTGCTTAAAGACTACAGGAATGCCTGAGTGGTTATTTTTCACATTAAGCAATATAGAGGTTGTCATGAATGCATAGCTAGGGATCTTCAGATCTTCAGGAGGGCTCAGGTAAGCCAAACACTCCCACAATCGAGTGCGGGCGCTGCCATTAATAGTACCTCTGGTTTCCACTTAGTCCTGCCCCTTCTGGGCACAGCCAGCCCCACCCCTACTTGGACAAGAGGAATATAAGTGGGTGCCTAGCTATGGCAGGGTGGAGTGGTGACTCTTAGACTAGGGATCTGTGCTGGCAATCGAAGGTTGCTGGATTCAAATCCCATAAATACCAGAAGTGATTTGTTGGGCCCTTGAGCAAGGCCCTTAACCTACAACTGCTACATCCTAGGTATGCATCCAGCCATGTAAGCAGCTCCTCCAACTTGCAAGGGAAAATTCAAGGGTTGGTGGTGGTATTGGCACTCCAGCCACTGTAAAAAACCTCACATTGTTCAATTCTATCTGAACTAGTGTAGTGCTGATGTGTCACCTGTTGCATAGTTGCGCTCGGGTCCAAATTTGGGATTTGTCATGTGGAGGGTGCGCCAACACGCTGTATCATTGCACACTCCTAACCTCTCTATCGCTCTCTCTAACTATGGAGGTCATCTTTTGACCTGCCAAGAAACCCTGAGGTAGAGAGCTTGAGGGGAGAGAAAAGGACAGAAAAGTGGTACTTATTTGTGTTTTGTTCGTCCTACTGGACAGTTTTTGTTTGAACTGTATATGTGGTTATTAAACAAGCCTTTAAAGATTAGATACAGTATGTTCTAAAATTATTTTGTTAGCTTTTGCACTTGATACAGTACATTATTCTGCACTCATTTTGTATAAACCAGACATTTTATTGAAAAAAATAGATCAATCATAGATTGAGTGAATAAACTAAGCCCATTCCCAGTAATAACAGACTCAGATCATAATGCCCATTATGTTTTGTCTTATGTACTGTATCTTGGAAGTAATTTAAATCATGTTCCTGCTTTTTCCGTATTAAATAATAAATAAATTATTTTCTCTTTTCTGCTATTCTGAACACACCATGAGAGTGAGTGAGTGAATGTGCAGTCACCCTGCCTAAGGTTGGTTCAGCATTGCTCTTGATGCTGCCACAATAGACTCTGACTTCCCACATCCCTAAAATTGAATTATAGAACACAAGCTTACTGGACGGAAGTTGTTTCATTGTAGTTAGCATGGGGAGCTCTTTAACAGGTTGCATTTACAGTTGCTCTGTATTAAAAGGCTGATGGTCTTTGTACCATCTCCCACAGTGAGCTGCCTGCACTAAGTGCTGCTTTTGGTCATATTCGTGTATTGACTAGTACTGTACTAGCCACATTCTCCAGGGAAAGCCAGATTTTATATGTACAGCTTTTTGTTCTGCATATTAAATATTTGGTTGGGAAGCTGTGCATTATTGCTTTGCTTCCCCTGAGAATGCTGGCAGTGAGCAAGGATTTGTGTAAGATGTGGTATGAATAGACATCAGTGACCTACTTTGGAAATATTTTCATTTGGTATATTCTTATACTGCATTATACTTACTGGCAATTATATTAGTAATTCTGCCTAGCAACCTTGAAAATAGCTACACAAGACTACAAACTCCTGCAGGACAAGACAGTAGTCATCTTATTAAATTTACTTGCTGTAAAAAATGAGAAGCTGTGAAACAACAAAATGGCCTTATGAGCATTCTTCACCAAGCAGAGGAGGAACTACTGCACACTCTCATTACCTGCTCAAGTTTCATAATTGGCTGTAATATGGATATTTGAAAGTGAAAGTACCCCTCCCCACAGCAGGTATTTTAGATTCGGCTCATTGCTTTGATCAATTTATTTCTGTTTCTCATCCATTTGAGTTTTTATCATAGATAACATTTCTTGTTTTGTTTTTCATATATTTATTAATTTTCAATTTGAATAACATTTTTTTTTTCTCTTTGCAATATTTACTATTACACATTTATTCCTTGAAATCAGAGTATCTTTACTGTTAGAACTTATTTATATAACACAGAATTTGTCAAGCTAACTATCTTACATAGACAAATCCAGCTACAGCTTTATACCAGCGCCTTTTGTAGTTTCAATTATCTGAAAATATTTTGTTCATCAGTTGTATTTATCAATAGTTGATTCAAACCCTAAGGGTAATGCCAGTTACAATAAGTGTATTTGCATGAAACGCAGTATAGTTAAATCAATAATAATCATTGTGGCATAGACAACATTCATGCAAAATATGAATTATATTTCCTTACTAGTTTAACACTTTATCTGTTTCTTACTAAAGTATCATTTCTCGCACTGGTGTGACATCTTTTTGAGCTGCTAGTTTTTAGCCGTTTGGGATGTCAGTGTGGAGGCCCCTTGTGTCAACTGTACCCTCAGGAGAGGACTGTGAGCCTGGTGCTCTTTCTGACTTGATTTTCCACCTGATTTTCATTCCCATTTGGTCTGCTTAACAGCTGGCATTTGAGGATACGTGTGTGTGTGTGTGTGTGTGTGTCAGCGTGTGCACAGCAAAATCTGCAGTGTTACACAAACTCCTATATTATAGGGCAGGGGTGGGCAAAGTCAATCCTATAGGGCTGCAGGTTTTTATTCCAACCCAGTGACCTAATAAGGAGCATTTATTGCTCAAGTAACACTTGTAATTCATTTTAGTTGTTTTGCTTGTTAAGATTTTGAACACTTATTGCTTAAATTATTCTTAAACAGCTGTATTCTCAGTTTTCAATTGCCCCTTATTAGCAATAACATGCAAATGACAAAACCGACCAGCATTTCTCCATTTAGCTGGTTTCCGTTTACACCTGTGGGTATTTATCTGCACTATTTGGTTTAATTAAATACTTGGAAGGAAAGTGAAGAGAAAAAAGTGAAGGACTGAGAATTACTCATCCGTTTTAGATTTCAAATCCTTTGGTTGATATCCTTAGAAAGGAAAAAATATCTAGGATATGAGAATGACCTGACTTGGCAGAGTTAAAGCACTAACGAGCCCTGAAATTATATAATTGACAAGGACTGTTTTCTAATTAAGGAATCGGGTTGGATCAAAAACCTGCAACCACTACGGCCCTCTAGGACTGACTTTGCTCAGCCCTGTTACTGGGTTAAATATACACTTAAAAGGTGGGAATATGGAAATTATGTGCATACTTAAATGTGAATTTAATACTAGAGATTTTTCCAAGCAAGTATCCAAATATAGCTCATTTGTTTACATGAAATAAGGTAAGATTTAACTTCCTATGGAGGGAATTACATTTTTAACACTTGCTTGTGTGTAATGAATATGCTAGCAGGAAAAGAAAATGGTTCATAAGTTTACACTGTGTTTGGACATAGAGGTCATTAAAAGTCTCTAGTTCCTTTGTAATTTGAGAAATGTGCTGTAAATGTTTATGGTATTATGGTATGGCCATGTCTGCAGTAGAGGATCTTATGAATCCCATGATCTGATGCTATGCAGTTTAACTAAGAAACAAAATCTGCATACAGTATGCTACTTTTTTGGATTTGTGGTGCATTTAAACCATATACACATGGAATTCATCTAAATGTTATTGTAATGTACATTTTAATATCCTGTATTTAGTCCACAAACTGTGCTAAATTCATCAGCCAATGACACATTTTTGAAATTCTTATCCACTTTCCTGTCTCACCAGGATTTTAAAAAAGTATATTTTTAAAAACTTTATACTGTATTGGGCTGTAGCACACTAACACCACCCCACATCAAATCTTCATTTCTACTACCATGGCCGTGGTTAATCATTAGTTGACCATCAGAGCAAATGTAGCTGTAGCAGGGGGACATAGATGTCATAGTTTTGCAGTTTTTTCTATAGGGCTTTTTTATTTTACTGAGATTTATTTGAATTAATTACTTTATTATTTAATATTTTTTAATAATTTTGTAAATTTCCTTTTACATCTTAACTGTTATGTTTTACTTTACTTGCAAAATTCACCTCTTTATACTAAGCCTACTGCGGTGGGCTGGCGCCCTGTCCGGGGTTTGTTTCCTGCCTTGGGCCCTGTGTTGGCTGGGATAGGCTCCAGCAGACCCCCGTGACCCTGTAGGTAGGCTATAACGGGTTGGAGGATGGAGGGATGGATACTGAGCCTAAGGTGCAGGGCCTCGTGACAGTGCGGGTCGGCCTCACACTACTGGGTCCTTCTGGGGAGCCTCTTGAACCCACTACCGCCAATAATGTACCTGAGGGATGAGGACACGACAATGGGTAAGTGAAAAAGTGCCAGTGCTTTTATTGAAACAGTCAAAAACCACAGTGTCCAAAACAGTGCAGTGCTATCAGTAAATAAATAATCCATAAAAACAGGGTGAAGGTAAAGGTTAAAATCCAGTTAAAATACCCATTCACATTGGAGGTTAAATAAAGAGACAGTCCATGAAAAAATTAACCCAAATGCTTCCTTTTGAAATCCACGACAGGTACAGACAAGCTTAAAATCCCAGCTCAGGTCCGCATTGCCCGGCCTTCGGCAATCCTAGGGCATCGCGCTGAGCCGCATACATCTCCCGGTGCGGTGTCTGCAGGTACACAGGATATCAGGCTGCTCTTACTCTCAGGCAAACACTCAGTAGGAGCGCCCCTTCCATAGCCTGTGGCTTCTACAGCTCAAGACTTATGCCCAGCCACCTGTTTCACTCAGTTCAGCACGGGCACTCTCTCTATCTCCGTCTGTGCCTCTTCTTACTTTAACCTCCTTTGTGTCTCTCCTCCCTTCTCTCTTGCTGTCTAGTCTATTATTTCCTTTCGTCCACCTTTTTTCTCATGCCAGCACTCTCTTATATGCCTCCGTGGGCGCAGCATCTCAATCGTGTACCACAGAAAGCTGATGAATCAATTGAGACAGACCGCACCATCACATTCAGGCATGTTTTGCCCCAATTACCTCACCAGCCTCCCACAGCTGTCTGAGGATGCACACCCATGGAGATCGTGCTGGCCATTCAATTATTTATTTATTTAAAAATGGGCCACTAAAATGTTAGGCCGTGGACCTGCTATACCCCAGGCCTTCCAAGTATGCAATGGAGGTGGAGGTATCGGGACTGCCGCCAAGGGCCCTGTTTAAGGGTTTTGCAGGCCTCAGGCTAATATATGGTATTAATGGTTGCATTTTTGTATTATGGCCTTTTATGTTTCTTGACCTTTAACTATTGCATGGTCTTTAGTGTAGTCTATTCAATTATTAATTGTAATAGCATAGGAGCAGGTTTAACTAAACATTCAGTTTTAACTTAATTAAAAGTACATTACATATCTCTCAATAAAAAAAAAAAAATTCCTGGAATGGAAAAGCAAGGCGACGATACGTGATCTTCTCGGAAGTTCTCGGAAGACATTTTAAAGACCCACGAGACAAAAAAGACTGGCCATGGAGCGTCTCGCGGGGACTGTAAACACGAGACTTGGTGCCAAGAGATTGTCCCAGGGCAGTCTCGTGGGGACTTGGGACATAAGATTCTTGTAAGACACGCCCTTCTTATCAAATAAGACAACGGACAGCCAGCAAAACATTCAGTCATGTAAAGTCACGTGGCACACACAGATCCTGTGCTCTCAGCAAAGAAGAAAGAGCAGCGCGGAGACAAGAGACCCAAGGCACGATACACATGCAGAGAAAGGTAAGTAAAGGAAAGTATTGTAGCGTCCCAGCCAAGCTGAAGCCTTTTTTGTTTTAAGTGACTGTTAGGTCCGATTGAGGGAGGGCAGAGTACAGCACGGAAGACTGATAGCTGGGTGCTGATTGATGCGGTAAGGGGGAGGCGAGACCCATGGGAGGAGGGGTTGGAGAGGGTGCTAGAAAGTTGTGTTTGGGGTTACACAGTCCGCGATTGTTAAAGTAGAACTTTTGTGACACTTTATTACGTCAGTCGTTACAGTATCAAAAAAAAAGATAGCACAGATTGCATTGACGCAAACAAAAAGAAATTAGTTTAAGTCAGAGAATTTCAAAAACGGGGTTTAACTCACATGCATTTATTGCTTACTTTGCAAAAAAAATTATTAACTGCTGATGATGTGGATCGTTTTGTTTGTGCTGAAATTCCAAACGGAGAAACCTATCCTAAATTATGGTACAAAGTCATTAAACACAAGTCTCACAGACCTCATTTAAAAGATTCAGCATATTGGGACATGAAAGATTCCAAATATTATTTTTACAGAAGTTCTGAAATAAAAGTGAAACTAATGAAATAGCAACAATTCAAAGAAAAAAAAATCTTACAAGTGTGTATCTGGAAAACCAAACACTGGGGTTGGTGAGCGAATCGAGCAGGGGGCAAAGCCCCCTAGTATAATATATAATACTGTATACATATTACTGTATTCATTTTAGAATTTAATGTTAAAATTGATTAAGTTATACAGGTAAACATATGTGAATATAATTTATTAGTTTAAGTTGTTTCTGTTAAATTTGAGCTTTTTTTTACATTTAGTAACATGGTAAAGAAAACAAGAGAGGAACATGTATGGAACATGCTATGGTAATGCAGCAGCCTGTACATGTTATGCTGAATACAGGGCTGAATTAATTTACATTACACTACTGTACACCTGAGGTGGTGCACGTGCACTTTTCTCTGACACAGCAGTGCACAGACTTACTCTTACCCTACATTTTCACTTTTCCAGGCACATAATCATTAACAACCAATACACATATTGTATGTTGATACTGCTCCTGCTGTTTCTCCTGATAATACAGTGGAATTACAAATTGGCGAAATTACTTTGGGTCTCCAATCAAAACTTTTAGTCAAATTCTTTGAGATATTAACAAAATTTAAGTATAACAGACAGTCTGTGCAAGTTTTATTTCTTTGAGAATTAAGTGTTCGTCAGTTATGACATTGTTATACCTAACTGTTAAAAGAGCAGTTGAAGAAAACAACAAAGGACAAGAAACTACCATTTAAGCAAGAGTCAGGAGTATACCTTTAAATACCATGGTTATAATGATTGAATCAGAAGTTGCACACCTACAAGTAAATGCTACAAATGAGAATCCAAAAATAAAGGTGATGAATATATAAATCTAACATCCTATATCAAAACTGACTGTTAATACTGACTGTATTGTTGGGGAAGTCTAGATATGTCTCACTATTGGCCTATAATGTGTGTTGCTCTGTCAAGTGAAATTATATTGGCTCCATTTTCTGGTTACACCACTTTTAACACTAGAATTACTAGAGTCTACGAAAAAACTCGTAGGTCCGGCCCACCTTAAATCCGTTCGCACCTCTCCGCCAGTGTTGTTTGTCGATGTGCCGGTAAAGACAAGCTGCAAGCAGCCGGCTATTCCATCCCCCCATTGACTTAGAACATGCACGAACTTCTCCCAGCTCATACCTTGATTGATTATCAGGGAGTGAAGTGGAGTTTTACAGTGGAAATAATAGATCTTTATTTGGAACTCATGCATTTCATGTGTGTTCCGTTTCTACAGTAATCTGTGTAAACACATTTTTAAAACAGAAACATTTTTAATATTTTAGTAGTAAATGAAAAAATGTAGGCATAAACTGTATAATGTATGAAGCCTGAAGTCCAAAGATCAAATAAACACTTTCATAAAAGGTTCAAGGAAAAGACAACAGCTTCCATGGCGTAGCGGTAAGATTTGCTGACTTATAATCAAGAGTCCCCAGTTCAATCCTGACTCACTCCTATATTTGCCATTTTCAGTAGTGAGCTGCTCTTATTGTTAATATTATACAGTACGCACATACACTTGGTTTGCATCTGTAAGACACGGTGTACATTTGTAGGACTTGTAAAAGTTACCGTTTTTTTTCACTTTTATTCTCTCTAAATCACGATCATGATACATACTACCGCCTTCCCACCCATGGATCTGACGCTGCTACTTTTTATTTGAAATTGGGAATAAAGTGCTGAAATCAGATTTTTGTGGTCAAGAGAGAGCAAACCTTCTCACATTCACAGAGGCATGTTGTGGCCCTGAAGAAAGTTGTACTGGTCAGACAGAGTTGAACAAACATAGCAGCACATATATGTCTATTCATATGTGTATTTTTTATATACATATATTTATAAGAAGCAGAAGAGATGAATGTTCCCAACATATTTAGTAAACAGACAGGGACCTGGAGTCAGTGGCTAAATACAACAAGAAGATTCAAACTCACAAAATGCATCTGAAAACATGTTCTGAGATGGAATTGACAAGCCTGTGGAAATGTGAGAAGTGTGTTTGGAAAAAAAATCATGAGAAATAATACTGATTTCTTTTACTTGATTTAATTAAAAAAGAAATGACGTGTCATTTTTTAATCTCCATTTTTGTATTTTTTACAGAGAATTCACACAATCAATAACAAGCATCTACAGTGTATCTGGAAAGTATTCACAGTTTACACATTTTGTTATGTTACAGCCTTATTCCAAAATGGATTAAATTATTTTTTTTTCCTCAGAATTCTACATACAACACCCCATAATGACAATGTGAAAAAAGTTTATTTGGGGTTTTTGCAAATTTATTAAAAATAAAAAAAACTGAGAAATCACATGTACATAAGTATTCACAGCCTTTGCTCAATACTTTGTCGATGCACCTTTGGCAGCAATTACAGCCTCAAGTCTTTTTGAATATGATGCCACAAGCTTGGCACACCTATCCTTGGCTAGTTTTGCCCATTCCTTTTTTGCAGCACCTCTCAAGCTCCATCAGGTTGGATGAGAAGTGTCGGTGCACAGCCATTTTAAGATCTCTCCAGAGATGTTCAATCGGATTCAAGTCTGGGCTCTGGCTGGGCCACTCAAGGACGTTCACAGAGTTGTCCTGAAGCCACCCCTTTGAAATCTTGGCTGTGTGCTTAGGGTCGTTGTCCTGCTGAAAGATGAACCGTCGCCACAGTCTGAGGTCAAGAGCGCTCTGGAGCAGGTTTTCATCCAGGATGTCTCTGTACATTGCTGCAGTCATCTTTCCCTTTATCCTGACTAGTCTCCCAGTTCCTGCCGTTGAAAAATACCCCCACAGCATGATGCTGCCACCACCATGCTTCACTGTAGGGATGGTATTGGCCTGGTGATGAATGGTGCCTGGTTTCCTCCAAACGTGATTCCTGGCATTCACCCCAAAGAGTTCAATCTTTGTCTCATCAGACCAGAGAATTTTGTTTCTCATGGTCTGAGAGTCCTTCAGGCGGGCTGCCATGTGTCTTTTACTAAGGAGTGGCTTCCGTCTGGCCACTCTACCATACAGGCCTGATTGGTGGATTGCTGCAGAGACGGTTGTCCTTCTGGAAGGTTCTCCTCTCTCCACAGAGGACCTCTGGAGCTCTGACAGAGTGACCATCGGGTTCTTGGTCACCTCCCTGACTAAGGCCCTTCTCCCCCGATCGCCAGCTCTAGGAAGAGCCCTGGTGGTTTCGAACTTCTTTCACTTACGGATGATGGAGGCCACTGTGCTCATTGGGACCTTCAAAGCAGCAGAAATTTTTCTGTAACCTTCCCCAGATTTGTGCCTCGAGACAATCCTGTCTTGGAGGTCTACAGACAATTCCTGACTTCATGCTTGGTTTGTGCTCTGACATGAACTGTCAACTGTGGGACTTTATATAGACAGGTGTGTGCCTTTCCAAATCATGTCCAATCAACTGATTTTACCACAGGTGGACTCCAATTAAGCTGCAGAAACATCTCAAGGATGATCAGGGGAAACAAGATGCACCTGAGCTCAATTTTGAGCTTCATGGCAAAGGCTGTGAATACTTATGTACATGTGCTTTCTCAATTTTTTTATTTTTAATAAATTTGCCAAAACCTCAAGTAAACTTTTTTCACATTGTCATTATGGGGTGTTGTGTGTAGAATTCTGAGGAAAAAAAATGAATTTAATCCATTTTGGAATAAGGCTGTAACATAACGAAATGTGGAAAAAGTGATGCGCTGTGAATACTTTCTGGATGCACTGTAACTAATAATTCCTTGCCATCTATTGTGCTTCCCATTATTGTGCCAGTATCAAAAATTCAGACTGCTTTTCCTTGCTATTTTGGGCACAAATTTACAAATTTTGACTTTTCAAATGTATATCTACTTTATATGTAAAGCAAAGAGAATACATTTGTCAAAAATTAAGGCTGCTGTATACCTAAAATACAGTTTAGGAGGGCATGAGAAAGTATAGTTATGTAAAACAAAAGCATTGTGTAGATGCTGAAATTACATCTTAATTTATCTACCTAATTTATAGAGCTCTATCTATCTATCTATCTATCTATCTATCTATCTATCTATCTATCTAGGCTCTGTACTGCCCAGGTTCGTCACAAAAAGCACTGATTAGCATTCATTTTTTATTCAACATTGGCACCATTAGAAAGTGGTTTACATAGCAAATACTCTACATTATCATACAAGTGAGCAACTATCAGCTTCAATTTTCATTTACTGTATATTTATTCAATTTTTTTAATGCTAAAGTCTTAATTCATAAATATTTTAGCATCTATTCTTGATGTAGTTTTGTAGAGATCTGTTATACATTTCTTTGGGGTATTGATTTTAGCTTTGACCTTTCAGTTTCTTGACAGTTTTAAAATGAATAGAAATGCCAGGAGTTTAAATATGCATTGCTTTGTAATAGAGTCTTTTGTAAATCAAGCTTTGCCCGTTACAGGGTTTTGAGCACGCTTTTAAACACCAACCGGCAATGCGTAACGGAGTGCAAGATGCTGTGCTGTAGCGCTGTAAGGCCTTTATTCAACAAAAGTTAAAAAGGCAATCAGATGCTTTGCTTAGCCAAGAGTTCAAACTGATCTGCAGAAGCTTAAAAGCTGAGCTTGCTTTAATAAAAATCATTGGAATCATGGGTGCTTCAAAGTTATAAGAATGTGTAAAGTGAGCATGGTAAAGGTGCTATATAAATAAAATGTATTATCCATCCATCCATCCATCCTCTTCCGCTTATCCGAGGTCGGGTCGCGGGGGCAGCAGCTTAAGCAGAGAGGCCCAGACTTCCCTCTCCCCGGCCACTTCTTCCAGCTCTTCCGGGAGAATCCCAAGGCGTTCCCAGGCCAGCCGGGAGACAGTCCCTCCAGCGTGTCCTGGGTCTTCCCCAGGGCCTCCTCCCGGTTGGACGTGCCCGGAACACCTCACCAGGGAGGCGTCCAGGAGGCATCCTGATCAGATGCCCGAGCCACCTCATCTGACTCCTCTCGATGCGGAGGAGCAGCGGCTCTACTCTGAGCCCCTCCCGGATGACTGAGCTTCTCACCCTATCTTTAAGGGAAAGCCCAGACACCCTGCGGAGGAAACTCATTTCAGCCGCTTGTATTCGCGATCTCATTCTTTCGGTCACTACCCATAGCTCATGACCATAGGTGAGGGTAGGAGCGTAGATCGACTGGTAAATTGAGAGCTTTGCCTTACGGCTCAGCTCCTTCTTCACCACGACAGACCGATGCAGAGCCCGCATCACTGCGGATGCCGCACCGATCCGCCTGTCGATCTCACGCTCCATTCTTCCCTCACTCGTGAACAAGACCACCCAAGGCAAACTGGTCCTAGGTGAGGGATGAGACAAAGAGCGGTTCAATAAACCTCCGATGAAGAATAAAAACCTTGGACGACGTTTTCCCTTGCCCGGACGCGGGTCACCGGGGCCCCCCTCTGGAGCCAGGCCTGGAGGTGGGGCTCGATGGCGAGCGCCTGGTGGCCGGGCCTGCACCCATGGGGCTCGGCCGGGCACAGCCCGAAGAGGTAACGTGGGTCCTCCTCCCCATGGGCTCACCACCTATGGGAGGGGCCAAGGAGGTTGGGTGCAGTGTGAGTTGGGTGGTGGCCGAAGGCGGGGACCTTGGCGGTCTGATCCTCGGCTACAGAAATGTATTATTATCATTATTATTATTAAGTAGTGCAAAATTTGCATATGCTTGTTATGGGCAGTTCTGTGTTCATGCAAACAGAAGATTCCTGATACATATTGCATATTGTGAAATCATGAAAAGAATTCTGTGGCTACCATTTTGTGTTCTATTACATGGCATTTGATTAGACATAAACTGTACATCAACTACTTTTGCTCCGATTATTACAGAAGGTGATCTCTCCTTGACCCTGCCAAGGAAACAGCTGCTTTCGTGAGTTTGCCTTACTTAATGATTTGCATTGCTCACTTATTGTAGTGTCTTCATAACCTATGCTTTAGTTGATATTGGTCCTACCTATGATTTTCTTATGGGTTTCCTTAAGATTATCTGACATTTTTTTTTTTTCTTAAATCTCAAACTAATGCTGCTTTTTTATGAGTCACTCTAAATGCCATGGGGTGCATCTCAGTGTTTGTAGGTTCTGTTCAAGAACTGGCATCATATCTGGGATGGATTATTGCCTTGAAAATTTTTTGAAATTCGGCATTGGGCTTTCATCCTTAAACAAAGTAATCTTAATAGGAAAAGAATTGGGTAGTGTAAAAAAATACAGTTAAATTAGATACAAAAAAATTAATGAAGTGAGGCTTGCTAATTAACACTAGGTTTCAAAAGGCAACATGTTTCCTCATTTCCACAAAGCTTGCTTCTGTGATTTCTGCAGGTTCAACACCCAACTAGCTATACATAACCGTGCTTGAGTTATGCGACAGAACTGGGTTTAATTAATTTATCTGCATTAGTCTGAGGTTTATAGCAGCAGCATATACTATAACCCTAGCATGTAAGTTGATGCACAGCCAATGTCTGTAATTTGAAACCAAATCTGTACTTAGGCAGCTCTAATTACTTTCAGAGTTATTTTCTACATATGCTGTTGTCTGCTCATGAGTATGGCGGTACATTTGTCACATTACCCTCTTTTAAATCACATTCAAAGTAATCTTATTGTTCTTGTGCTTTCTGTGCAACTTACAGCAGAAAACCCATATTTTTACTTGTGATATCCAAGAATTGCTTCCCATTTACTGTGACAGGGTATCTTCTTGTAGCTTAGATCAGAGGTGGCAGCGCATAGCACCCCCATATTCATAAGTGGGAAGCATGGCCTTCTTTCAGTCTGATGGTCTTTGTTTCTTGTCAGATAACGTGCCTCATGATCACTAATTGCAGGCACTCACTGCTCAGTGCCATCTCAACAATTTCAGTTTCCAGTTTGATTTGGTTGCAGACCAGCTTGTCTGAAAGATTATCAAAGAGGTCTGAAGGGGGGAGAAAAAAACGAGACGCTGCATTCTTGTGAGAGGCAGACAAACGTTTTCATCAGTCTGAGCTGAGATACTTAATGGTGCAGAGCAGAATGAATGAGCATCTGCAGAGAACAGACATGCATGGGATTGACCATAACTATGCTGCCAGCTTCCAGTTGATTGATTAGCATATTAGAAATACAATTTGAGATAAAAACATGTCATTAAAAAAAAAAAAAATCTCATTTTTTATTTGATGGTTTTGTTGTTATGTTGTCAAAATGGATATAAAGGGATTATATTCTGTTCACATTTTTTTTTTTTTGGATTAGATAGCATAACTGTATAGCTAAATGTGCTCATTTGTTTTATTAATTTTTCCAAGCCCATTAATTCAAAATGCAGTAAGACAATCTATGTATAATTTGAAAAATCTTTAGGGAAACATGTTAAAAATGTACCTAGTCTCGATTTTTGTAACATTGTTAATGTTTAATGGTCATACTGATTGACTCTTATTCCAGACTCTGTGGGAAGCAAAATAAAATTTAAAATCAGTGATTCTCATGATAATCATTTGTAATGGGTCACTTGTAAATATATGTGATAAGAACATTAGCAAATTCATGTTAAAACAGCCAATGCCATCAATTTTGTGTAGTAAATCACAAATAACCTTAAGCATTGTACAAACATGCATTTTTGTTGAATTTCTGTCAAATTACATTTGGAAGCACTAAATAAAGCACGGACCCAACTTCAAACTGCCCCTGTCAGCCAGACAAAAAGAGGACAAAGGAAAAAAAGCCCTTTTGAAATTTTAATTAAAATCTTTATTCATGAAGAGCAGATTTTTTTTTTCTTCGGTTATTAAAAAAAAAAAAGGCCACTGCATTGAGGAAATACTGTTGCCATGAAGAGATGTACGTGGTACGCCAAAACCTTTAGGTAAGTGGTATGTGTCAAAGTAACATCCACATGGACACAAGGTTTCCCATTAAATATCAGAAACTTGCCTTTCTGGAGATGCTCTGACCCAGTCGTCAAGCTATCATAATTTCACCCTTGTCAAAGTCGCTTAAATTCTTAGGCTTGCCCATTTTTCCTGTGTCCTACACATCACCTTCGTGAAGCACGCCCATTGGACAAGATTTATTCCAATATCAGAATAAAACCCTCAATATAGATGGTCCTGAACGGAGAATTGAATTTTTTGAGTGTATACATTTGAGAGAATTCTGTCATTGTAGACAGAAGCACAGTTGAGCGGTTGTGTCACTTCCTTGCAGCTTACAGAATTTAGACTGTAATCCTGTATTAGCCACTGTTTGTTTTAACTTTTCATATTCTGCCTACTCTGTACTTGGTCGGATATCCATCCACATCCAATGATATGCATGGGTTAATTACATCCGTTCATCCATTTTCCAAACTTGGCTAGTCCAATACAGGGTCATGGGAGCAAGAGCCCATTTCAGTGGCATCAGGGACAAAGCAAGAGCCAACTTTAGGTGGTATGCCTCATAGGAAACATTTATGCACTCACCCAAAATCATTTACAAACTATAAATGGCAATAAAATGTTAATTAGACATGTGTCATCTTGATAATTAAAACTAATATTGTGAATAGTGTTTTCTGCTGCTCTGGCAGGAATGGAGCTGTGTAGTAGGTTGAAAACATTACTAATTATACAGCTTCTACACACAAGCTTAGCTCTGGAATGAAATTTCTTGATCTTGGGTTGTTGGAGTTTGTGCCTGCCAATGGGAGGGTTGCTTCATTGAGTAGCACAAAAGAAAACTTTGACTGTACTTTGTATTGTGTTTCGGAAAATTCCTTATGAACACTTTGAAATTACTTCAGATTTTTTTGCCTGGTGCATCCTGACTCACCTGTACGAGAAAACCTTCGCTTGTGATATACTATTTGACTTGTCTCGATCTCTAGTTATGCAAGATGGCAAGCTTCCAAGTTTTGGCCCTCTAGACTGGAATAAACCTGATTTCTTGGCCATTTATCCACCGCAATTTGTGTAGGAAGATAAGTGATTATGATAAAAAGTAAATCAATAAGTGTTTTCATCAAAAATGATCAGATGGACTTGAAGTTGTGCATGTCACATCAACCGATTCTAAGGATTCACCTACTAATGTGATACATCAAAGTACCGTATATACTTGTGGATAAGTTCTCCCTCGGATAAGTCAGAACTTGATTTTACTGTATAATTTCTGGTATTTTATAATGCCAGCTGTATAAGTCGAATGCGGAAAACTCGCGCTATTGGTACAAGGGATTATGATATGCTAACGCGTAACTGCCTTTTTTTCTATGTGGTTGCGGCAATGCACTGTATCAGCCTCTCTCTGTAACCTCTCTCTCTCTCTCTCTGTATTGTGCCTACATGACCACGCAGTAATACCCGAACTATTCCGGAGCAGTGTTTGCACTGATTTGTGTTTTTTGTATCTCACACCCTCATATACCTTTATCGTAAGAGCATTTCTTATCTACAATGTAGCATTCGATCAGGAGAAAATATGAAGCTGATTTTAAATTAAACATCATTGAAGTAGCGAAAGAAATTGGTAACTGTGCTGCTGCAAAAAATCAGATGCGTCTGAGAAACTGATGCGAGATTGGAGGAGACTAGAAGATGTAAAAAAAAATAAAATAATTTAAGTGTTGCATTTTTGAACGGGCGTATAAGTCGGGGTCTGATTTTTATGATCGATTTTTCGGGTTTCAAGACCCGACTTATACATGAATATATACGGTACTCCTTTTCACAAAACTTCGAAAAAAATGGGGATCAGTAATACAGTAGAGGCTAGTGGAGTGTCATTGTGGGGTATCATTTTAAACCATTTCAAGTCTATGATTATGAATTTGATGTTATTTTTGTATTTTGTTCTTTTACAATCAAGGACATTGAGATTGAGATTTAAATTGAAAGACAACTTTTAATATTTAACATATTTGATGCAACGTCTTGTTTATTATATACTTTTACCTAATGAAGTAAATCATTACATTTCTTATGAACACCCCAGATTAGGATAGCTTGCACTAATTTAGACTTTTTATAAATAAAATAGCAAGAGAGAGATGACAAATAGTTGGGGATCTATTGGAACCCTGTTTAATGCACAAGAAAATGAAAAAAAGAATGGAAATGAAAGATTATTGTGGACGTTGGGGATCCTTCAATGCTTTTGCCTCAGGCTAAACATTTGGTTTGGCACTCAGCTGTGGAGCTCTGTTTCTTCTGTCTTTAGTCCAGAAATGAATGTTAACTTCCTGATAGTTGTTCTTTACAAAGACCATGGGGCAGATTAGGCAGAGCCTCCAGGGCAAAGCTGGAATAATGTCAGTGGTCATCTTCAGATCTGTGACTGAGAGAAGAGAGGCTGTTGCTGATTGTGCTTCCCCAGTCACTGATGTCGTTGTGCTTACCTTAATGATTTACACTCATGCAACAGCATGTACCTGTATAACAACTGTCCACAGTATTTACACTTTTTACAGACACTAGATTCTTTGCTTGAAATGGAACCACCTACTAACTCTGTAGTCCTACTGGAAATTTAGTGCTATTGGGAATGACAACGATACCTGGAGAGGTGTGATCAGGAGGAGCAAACTGCCTGATCAGAATCAGAATGTTGAATTGTTTTTGAATTTCTGTGCTAGTCATGGATTGTCTGTAATAAAATTCATGTTTACGCAGTCATGTGATCTGAGGATGAGCTGTTAAGTGACGAACCATCTAATGGAGAAACCTGGAAAAGCCAGAAGATTAGTTAGAACTGATCGGGAATGTGTAAAGGATGCCTTTGTCCAAGATGAGTTCAGCTCTTACTGTGTTTAGGTAAGGAACAGTTCAAAACCTGAGTACTGGAGGATGCTGCAAGCCAAAAGGTGCCTGTCATGGCAAGAACCCATTGCTAGACACCAGCAGTATGTCATGTCAAAGAGAGAGACTTTCAGTGTTAGGGGAAGGTCTCATGATCTGACTGAGAGAGAGCTCAACAATGCAGTAGTACCTGAATTGAAGACCTGTGATGAGCTTGGTGAAGGCAATGTAGAATCGCTTTCCGAGAGTGTTTAATTGGTGTTGGGAAAGATTTTGACATCTCAGGAATTGTAGCAGGGATGTGGCCCAGGCTGTACTCAGCAATATTCAGTCGACCTCAGTTGGGGATATTGGTGAGAGGTGGAAGAAACCTTTCCTAAACTTTGTGAATATGACCTAAGGGTAGGGCTTGGACCACCAGTTGACTTTAAATACATTTCTGTCTCTGAGGTCATTGAAGAGATTAAAAAATCCTTTAGTGGCAGGAAATGCTGAAATCAATGGATACAGTAGGGTGTTTTGGTTAACTTGTCTAATTAATGTTTTCAAAAAATAGGGACAGTGCTTTGAGACTGGTAGACTTGATGGTGATATGTTCTAGATACTGAGCGATTGCACTTTTTCTGGGTTACTGAAGTGGAGAGTCAATCTGAAATCTGAACATAACACACTGGAGAAGCAAGGCAGATTTTAAAAGAGTGGGCCAATTCTTTCTCCTTGCACGGTTATATAAGAGAGTGCTGAGAATTTGGCAATCTCGTCTCCAAGCATTTTGTAGACTAAAAATAAATATAGCATATGATTGTGTACCCCTTCTGAAAGGTATTGTAACAGGCCGAGTCTACTATTCATGCATTTGTGGCGCTTCAGATGAATGGTGAACCAGCTGGTGAGAAACAAGTGAACTTGTGTATTTCTCAAGGAAACACGCACTTGATCTTAATGTATGATTTATATTGCATTTACGGTTAAATTTATATGTAAATTTTGGCTTGAAAATCAGTTTGAAAACACCAAACAAATACAAATTTGTCAGATGTTTCACCTTAAAATAAAGCCAAAATAGACCACATTAGGAGGTCATATTGATAACTGATAAGATTTTATATCACAGCCTTTTCAGCAAGCAACAGAGGAGTTTTAACTACAACAAAATTCTAGATTTGACTTTAATTCATTATTTTCATTACCCCCAGGATTAGATTGCTTTGCTTTTCCACATGTATACACTAGTCATTGACCCATATACCATGGGAATATAGTGTTACAATATTAATAAAGAGCAAAAAGCAAACATGAGTCATTGTCTTTGCTTTTAATCTGGATATATATACAGTATGATGGCTGGCAGCCCAGCCTGCCCAGGAAGGATGGGGGAAGGCATCGTCTTTAGGGCACTGCCTCCCACAGAACTCTAGATGGCAGCTTCCCTGGGTTGCAATAGTGCCCCGGATCCCCACAGGGCATTATGGGACTTGTTTGGTGCCATGGGTGCCACCAGTGGGTGCTGCAAGGACTGAGGAGCCCTATGGCATGGGGTTTCCACCTCACCAGAAAGTGCTTACAGACCATGTGGGTGAAAGAGTAGAAGCACTTGTAGGGTAGCCGACATAAAAGGAGGTGCTTGCCTCACAGAGACGAACCAGAGTCGAGAGGAGTAGGACAAAGCTTGTGAGGAGGTGTGGAGGAGGCAGTGACTGACGAAAGATGAAGAGAAGATAAAGTGTTGTCTAATTGTGCTTGTGCATATTTGTGGCTGTGGTTGGAAATGCTTTGGGGAAGAGTTTCCCATAATAAAAGACTGATTTCCCTTTTTATTTGTGTCTGTGCCTCTTGTGTTGAGTGTTTGGGGAACTGGAGCACCCCCTACTGTTTACTATATATATACAGTATATACTGTATATACTGTATATATATATATATATATATATATAAATCAGTGAGCTGATATCAGTATGTGATTCTAAAGGAAAGTACATTAAAAATATTAAATTAAAAAGAATCTGAAAATAATGTAGCTTAATATTCTCAAATCTTCTTGATCTAATTTATATGTACTGGGCTTTGGAGACTGCAATTGCAGCATTGTAATCATAACAGGACCATACATATACATTTGTAAAGTATACATTATGGATACAATATGTAAGAGTGTCTGTCTGTTTGACAATGCCATTGATACATTGTAACTAGATCTGTTAATTTCAAGAGACAGGGTCAATAATCCCCTCCTCTAATAGCAGTAGTATTATGACTTACTCACACGAGGTCAATTCAGCTGTCAGGGCTTTTTTATAAGGTTTCAGGAACTAAGAGTATAAGGAGCAAGTGTAAACATGTGCACTTGATAAATGAAAGTCATACAATGAATAAAAGGAAATAATAAAAAGTAAAATATCCATTCAGCGATTTTCTCAATAAGTGTGACATACCACATTTTATCTACTTATGGAAAGATTAAATAGTGCAATTGTAGCTATTGTATATTTTCTATTAGGTTATTGAGGTTAAATGAATAGTAAAAATGTGCACAAAAATTTTAAAACAGCTATGCCTTCTATTTCTGCATGGTTTTAATTTGAATAAAAATGTGTCTACTAATTAGATGATCATATAGATGTGGCAACAGAAAAACATGACCTCAAATCAAAGACAAGAACAGCAAAGAGCAATTGATTGAGAGACTAATTGTTTTTTTTGCCAAGTAGGTGAGTTTTGTATTAAATATATCACGTGAACTAAAACAAGGGGGATCGTTCCCACTTTCCTCAAAACCTTTTATGGAAAAGTTGGTTTCAAAAATCTATAGTCCATGGAATATTTCTTTGTAAAAATTGTCAGTGGGTGAGCTGCCTAAGGATTCAAGAGAAAGACCTCACAAGAAAGCAGTAATATGTCAAGAACGGAAGGGGAAGTCCAAGGAGTCTTGCAAGAATGTTGTCCATCATACTTTGTGTCACACCTTTGAAGGAAAGAAGATAGTCTGTCATATCTGACCTGAGTATGCCATGGTCATTTTTGAATAATCGACTACCAAATGCTGAAGGGGTTTCCACACAATGGTGGGGACTCAATGTGCGTCACAGGAAACACGGACAGTTTTCCTAAAGCATAAACTGTAGCACTAATGTACAGAAGAAAAATTCTGGAGTCTTGTTTTATTTAGAGAATAGCAGGCAGCAAAGAAGAGTATGCTCCCTTAATCAGAATACTATAATTTTTAATAAGTTTTCTAATAGATATATTTATTATATCAGCAGCCCTGCTATATTATCCCATATGTGAAGTTTAGAATTCTGTGTCCTAGCATGGAACAGCTGTCCTGTGTTTATTCACTAATGTTTATCAGTTCTTCTGTTAATCCATGCTTTGTGTGCTGTATTTCCAATAAAGAGCACATTTTCTGTGCAACTTTGGCCTACTTGGCATTTATTCAAGCTCGCCCCCTAGTGTTCGCAAATGTTTTATTAAGGCCTTAACAGATCGTGTGATTGCTCAGTAGCTCTCTCACTCCAGGCTTTGCTCCAGCTGGACTCTCCTCAGGATGCCTTCTTATCTTCAGTTTTTAAAATGGCAGAGCTATAGCTGTTGTGTCTCTCTGGGACAAAAAACAGCAAGCTAAAATTGTGCTGCTTGGTGCTTTAGAGCCTCATCTGTAGTTCTCCCACAAGACTGCAAACAACTAAAAGTCACTCGCAACCTTTCTTAAAGGATCCGCTGTTCAATAGTGTAATATTTGCATTCAATCACTTATCTTGTTTGTGAAGCACATTTATTTGTTTTTGTATATATTTCTTGTAAAAATATCATTTTAACCAGGACACTCTCTGATTCAATAAAGACTTAACATATAACCAAACACTGGAAAGAGAAATGACTTATGAAAATGGAGAATCAAATAGCCACGTTAGCAGGTTAATTAATGCTCTTGTTGTCTTGATGTACTATGTATATTAAAGCCAATGAAAAGTCATAAATGTATCACTGAATGCCCGGACAGCTATCATTTGTGTTTTCATCTGTGCATTTTTAAAATTGATGCATGATACTGACTCAGCCGTGGCTATCAGCTAGGAGGTAGCTGACACTGTGACTTTCAGTGAGTAATTATGCTTATCATGAAAAGCACTGATTAAACAGTAATTCCCTTGCTGAGCTGGCAATGACACCAAATATGGTCCAGTGCATTTCCTGTTTATGCAATTGTTTATGTTTACTATCTCAGTATTAAACCAAAAATAAAAAAGGTTACCACTGTGAGTAGCACTGCTCTCTCACAGATCCAGTATCCTGTGTTTAAATTCTGTACTATTTCTATGTAAAGATTTCTTATGCTGTTCATGTTTGTACAATAACTTCATTTCAAATCATGGGGCGTATGAGAACACGAGGGCAACCATTAAGAAAGATGTTAGGAAAGTTAAAAGGCAGTTAGAGAGGAATATAGCAGATAAGGTTAAAGATGGCTCAAAGAGATTCTTTTCAGTATTTTGGTAATACAAGAACAGTCAAGAAGGAGGTGAAATGCATCAGGAATGGTAAAGCGGAATTAAAAAGTACACCCCATGAAATAGTGAATGCTCTAAACTCAATTGTTTCTGAGGTCTTCACAAGTGAGGAAGTAAACCTACCGGCAGTGAAAGAGACTACTAAGGATCTACTGAGGGATTTAGAAATCGTGGAGGGAGATGTACTGCGTAGATTAAATAGGCTGAAATCAAACAAATCTCCAGGACCAGATAATATTCACCATCATATTCTTAAGGAGGTTAGCAAGTACAGATATAAACCTTTGATGCTGAATTTTAGGAAGGCACTGTGCAATAAGAAAACTCTGAAGAACTCGAAAATTGCAAATATTATTCTGTTCTATAAAAAGGCTGATCAGGCAGGCCTAAGTAACTATAGGCCAGTAAGCTTAATGGGCATCACAGGTAAATTAATGCAAGGAATTATTAAGGAAAAGATTGCGCAACACATGACAAAACATGATTGTTATTGAAGAGTCAGCGTGGGTTCTGACAAGGTCTTGTTTTATTATCATGCTGTTATTCTGTGAGGAAGCAACAACATGATATGACTAGAATGGTGCATATGATATTCTTTATCTTCACTTTCAGAAAGCATTTGATAAGGTGCCACACGAGAGTTTGGGAATCAAACTAAAAGAAGTGGGAGTTCAAGGTGTTCTGTGTAGATGGGTGCAGAATTGGCTCAGACACAGGAAGCATAGGGTTATGGTTTCGAGAAACCTTATCTGAAATTGATGATGTTAAGAGTGGTGTCCCTCTGGAATCAGTGCTAGGGCTGCTGCTATTTTTATTATGTATTAAGGATTTGTAATGGGACCACTAGGAGGCACTTGAGCAAGTAAGACCATGAACAATATCTCTCTTCTTAGTCTTCTGGCACAATGCAAGCTTCTTAATTGAATTCTTCCAATTTGTTTCAGATACTCACGTTGAGTATAAGGCTTTAGTGAACCATCTCTGTCTGTCTTTCTCCATCTCTTCCTCTTTAAGTAGTTATCTGGTTGTGGAAGAAATCACTTTTCCTCCATTAGAAATGGCTAAATTATATGTATCTTATTCTTTATTGTACAGTGTACAGTATATCCATTTTTAGATATGGCAGGGGAATCACCTGGGGTACTTAAAGTATAGAAGAGCAATTTAGGCCAGCAGTCTTGGTTGGCACTGAGGAGCATATGAACCTGGGTCTTCATACTGAGGAAAATAAAAATAAAGCTTAGAGCAACAGGAGTTTTAAACCTTTTTGGTTTTTAGTTGCTGCATAATCTTCTATAATAATAAAAGGCAAAGCCCTCACTCACTCACTGACTGACTGACTGACTGACTGACTGACTGACTGACTCATCACTAATTCTCCAACTTCCCATGTAGGTAGAAAGCTGAAATTTGGCAGGCTCATTCCTTACAGCTTACTTACAAAAGTTAAGCAGGTTTCATTTCGAAATTATACACGTAACGGTTATAACGGTCAATAACGGTCAACAACGTCCGCCATGTTGAACTTTCTCATTTATGGCCCTATCTTCACGAAATTTGGTAGGCGGCTTCCCTGCACTAACCGAAACCGATGTATGTACTTATTTCGATGGTATGACGCCACTGTCGGCCGCCATATTGAACTTTCCAACGGCACCAATTTTCAAACTTCCCGTGTAGGTAGAAGGCTGACCCCATCTTCACGAAATTTGGTAGGTGACTTCCCTGCGCTAACCGAAACCGATGTACGTACTTATTTCGATGGTATGACGCCACTTTCGGCCACCATATTGAATTTTCCAAACGTCACTAATTCTCCAACTTCCCGTGTAGGTAGAAGGCTGAAATTTGGTAGGCCCATTCCTTACAGCTTACTTACAAAAGTTAAGCAGGTTTCATT
>JANRMT010062792.1:29777216-29802465 GCA_026402145.1 Polypterus bichir lapradei | reverse complement strand
TGTTATATATATATATATATATATATATATATATATATATATATATATATATATATATTAGTTTCTGAGATATAGTGAAGTTCATTTTTAAGTCTTCGGGCTTAACATTAAAAATGTAATATCCTAAATGAAATAGCCAGTGCATGGCTGTGTCTATTTAATAGGCATCATTCTGTAGCTGCTTTTGTCGTATTTTGTATTTTCATGTTATCTTTTATCCTAAATCTGAGGACAGTGTGAAATGTTGATTGTGTCTCAAAGTGTCTTTTAGTTTTCCTGACAAGATTTTACATCCCAAATGAGTAAGATTATGTCTGCTACAAAGCTAATCAATTGAATTCCTAAGCAGACGTGATGCACAGATTATGTATCCAGGAACAAATATGTCCAACCATAGTTGGTGCTTAATAAAGTGGTCTTGACTGTGGGTCCAAAAGGCAGCCATTAATACTGGTGAGAAATGTGGAGAATACAAACTAGCAGAAGCAGAGTCATCCACTTCAGAAAAATATGGCCTGTCTGCAATGATAGTTACACCACCCTCCAGGAGGTGAGGGGAATATTGTGCTTCAAATGTCACTGCTTTGGGATATCTGCCCTGTCTCTCAATGTTTTGTTTCTTTAAATCTGCTACAACATACTAATGAATTCCTTCATGCTTTTTCTAAGTGTTGCACAACTACTCTAAACCACTGTTTGCTCCTTCTTGTACTTCCTACATTGGATCATACCAGTTTTCAATAAAAAGGCAACTGGGAGAAGTCACAAAGTCAAAATAACCGGCCAGGTGAAGATGTGTAACAAATAAACAAAGCACAGAATGTAAATCAAAGATCAAAGACAGAACACAATACGGGGTTCTGTAGCCCAAAGGGGACATGCAATCAAAGAAAAAATTGAGCAGATATTAAAAAAAAGTCAAGAAACATAAGAATTAGAATTATTAGAAGAAGAATTATTAACTGAAAAAGGTATAAGAATGATCACTAAAGGTTTTTCTTAAGGTAAATTTTAGATGGTCAAGGATTACACACACTGACCTTTATGCAGTCATGTTGATGAGCCACGCATCACCCACTCCTGATCGTCTTGCCTGGTAACTGCATAGCAACTGTCAACAAAAATGAGGCTCTGATAAAAAAACAAGGCAGAGCTGCAGGAGAAAATAATTTATTTTCAACATCATTAATTTAAAAACATGGAAAAATTAAGTTGCCAGCCAAATCAAGGCAGTTGTATAAGAATTTTGGAAAAACTGAACAGTAGTTCTTGGGCCAAAAGGAAACATACAGTGAATTATAAATGGAAAACACTGTCATGTTCATTTAGATGAAGAAGCATTAGAACATGGCTGCCAAACATAGTAAAAAGACAATTATGGGAATTCATACACTAAAGGAATGAGATTAGAAAACAAATGAACAAATCCAGCAGAATTGTTTTGACCAAATAGTGAATCACATAGCCGAGGATGCCATTGGAAATTACAGGGAAGTGCATTTAGGACTGAAGCCAGGAAGTACTTCGCTATTAAAGAGTTGTTGGACTCTGGAACAAACTGACAACACATGTAGTTGAAGCAGAAATCTTGAAAACCTTTAAGAAGAATCTTGATGGGATATTAGGACAGCTTAGCTATTAGCTAAACTAACAAGCTTGATGGGCTGAATGGTCTCCTCTCATTTGCAAGATTTCTTATGGTCTATGTTAACAGAGCAAATCAAAACTCAAAAAGCACTAAAATGAGGGTGACAAGATGGTAATCTTATCATTTGAACTATGTAAGAATTAAATTCTTTTTGCTGTCTTTTTTCCCTTACTTTTAAACAAAGTTCAAATACCTAAGAACAAGCAGTTCAGCCTTAAATAAGATGACCACCATGACATCACAATGCAAAATGCAAAGTCCAAGTAGCCAACGAGCAAAATGCAAAGTCCAAGTAGCCAACTTCACAGTTTTACAATGACCATAACATCCCTGAAAAGAACCATAAAATAAACAAAACTTTAAATAATACTAGAAAAACGTTTGACAGCTCTGCAACAGGACATTGGTGGAGTATATATGGGTACTTCCTCTGTACTACCTCTGTACTATCTTGCACTACCTCTGTTAATTTCTTGTGCTTGTTCTACAGTAAGATTAAATAGTTCTTGACCTCGCCATGTCCTGAATTATCTATCCCATCTTTTTTAAGAGTTCAATCTTGACCCATCACAATACGTGAAGCATATACTAGTAGCCACCAAGAGTCAAATCTCATCACTTAAACTTTTCCTATGCACTCTACTTGAACTTGTGAAGCAGGAGTCATGTACTGTATTTAGATATCATTTTATAATTACATAGATTTGAGCTATTTCTTCAGTAAAGTATACTTTGGTTTCAGGGCACAATTAAAACAAGTCAATATCAACAGGTCATTTTTGTTGAAACTGAATTGCATGTATAGCTTTGATCACTTTCAGTGTGTACAGCAAACTGAATGTTTTTAGGTCAATATGTTTCATTTTTGGTAAATTTCAACAATTTATCATACATACACTCATAACGATAGTAAATGGGTATCCATGGAGCTCATGATTGGACAAGAAAATACCCATATATTTCACAGCTCAAGAAACGTGGCTGCAGAATTCATAACCCTAGAAGCAGTGTCTGGGGGTTACCATGTAAGTGGCTCTTAGACTGGGTCTGTAAGGCTACCTTAGTCTCATTGGAGTCAGGACCGAGTTTCGAGTTGAACACAGGGCTAGACAAGTTCCATGTTATACTTGTGGGAAACTGGACCGATCATTCCATGAGGTTGATACCATCCAGCTAGTGTTTGGTAGGCTCTAAGGGTCACTAAAATGTGGCCATTTCTGTTTTTGTTTGACATTTTTATGTTATATGCTGTATATGTACCCTCCCTTTCAGGTAAAACATTTTCTTTGCACTTGGGCGTCTTTGACCTTTTTTGTTTTTTGGAACAGTGCATAAGTACTCCCCAAAGTCCACAATGTGCAATTCAAATGTAAATTTTCTTCTTTTCAGAAAAATATTTATGGATGTACAGGTGCCATGTCCAATATAGTTGCTTGATACTGGGCTTGCTCCATATCTGCCCCATGACACAAAAACTTGGAATGAGCAGCCTTACTAAATAGAATAATTTATGTATATACTGTACTGCATATGTATTCTGAGGAGCGACTAGATGAGCAGGCGTGACTTAATGTATCCAAGGGCATTTCTGCAGTGAAATCTCAAAAGACGTTAAGAATCCAGCAGGTTTATTTCAGGTCAACTGTTAAACTGGAAGTGCATTTAAGATTAAACCACACAAAAATCACAGATAATGGAAACATGGAACAAGCTATCAAGTAATATTGGACTGATCACTCTGTTATATTTCATTTAGAACTTTGGTTTGGAAACGAAAGGAGCTTAATGGACTGGATCACCTGGCCTTGTTTAGAGACATTATGCCCTTTAAAAATGTGATGATATTTTATCAAGAAATGGGTCTGGTATGGATGAGACATGGGATGGACATGATCGTTAAATGAAAGCTTTATAGCAGACAGCTTTGGCAGTGATGTATAAGGAGATGGCCTGAGGCTTAGCTCTAGGTATTTGAATAAAGCAATGTGAGCATTTTATTTCATGATTTGTTTTATATTTGTGCTGTTTAACCTACACAAAAGAGACTATCCTACACATCTTTGAAACTGGCAATGTCATTCACCAGAGAGAAATGAGCTCTATCTGGGCACATGACTTTGAACACAAGCAGTATACAGAAAGGGGTTTTGTAGCCACACTAGGGATAAATATTGATTTTTCAGATGAGGAAACCCTATAGTATATGTAACCGGGTATGGTGTAGAATTTGTATAACCTAAGAAAGACCAGTAGTCCTTTCCATTTAGTATCCATATCCCGTCAGAGGTTAGACAGTGTGATCCAGAGCCAACCTTAAAGAGGATAAAGAATTATTACATTTTTGTTTTAACTTTAAGAGTGCTTGGTCTGTGAAACATGGTATAATTTTACATTAAAACTCAAAAGACAATTTAAGCCTTGCTTTTCTAATAGATCTGAAAGAAATGCGAAGCATTTCCAATTTGTCCTGGTGCCTCATCTTGGGAATCATTTCTATGTTTTCATTAAGATTTTATAACTTAAAGCTTTACCTATCAATATTAAAGTGCTGTACATTATTGAATTTTCTGTATTATATTAATGACATGTTACCACTACTAGTACTATTTTAAGACATTAAGCAACCTATTTTGTTATATGATAAATGGCTGATTTGATAAGAAATAGAGACATCACAAAAACCTTGAAGACCAGTGAATATGGACTTTTAATAATGATAGGCATGTTAATCATTTGTCCAGATGGCCATTAGGAGCCAATGTTTCTTTAATGCAATGGTCTCTTTAACAGAGGCAATAAATGACTGGGATTACCAGATATCTTCCATAGCTGCCGACTTTTGATGTATGACCTCGCTGAATCATTAATATAAATCTGCTATGAGTCTTTTGTGTTACTATCTGCTTTTCATGATTACTGATCTACATTGTACATTTAAATATACTGCACTCTTGATCTTATTTCATTGTCCTAAGATTTATAATGTAAAATGTAATTGTAAAAGAAAAAAAGATGGAAAGTGAGAAACTAGGGTAGATTCTATATATAAAATATCAAAGATGAAATATTAAACTATGGCCCAAATCAAAGGAAAGGGAAGCATTTTATAATATTATAGAGTATTTAATTAAGAATTATGATTAAAAATGGCAGCCAAATGGGTCTTTGTCACTCTCAACACACTTATACCATTATGGGTGTATGGAGAGAGAGCACCTGTCTTGTGAACAAGTAGATGTTAGGATATAACTAGCAATCATCTTGTTTTCACCAAGTCCTTAAGTACACAAAACCATAAGTGACAAGTAACACATAGAAGGATTCACTGTCTAATTATATATTTAATAAAGAATACGTCAACATGCAGAAGCCATGTGTGACAAGGTAGGTACAGCCCTGGGTACATAACCACCTTTAGTAGCAATACTTAAAGTCATTGTTTTCTCTTACATCACGTTAGAGGACTTTTGGCCTATTCCTCCATGCTTCACTATGTAACTTCTTTGATGTTTCACAACATTTGTTTTTTGCAGTTTATTTAATGTTCTGTTGCCACATCTCAATGGCAATTCCAAAACATTTATGCTTATGTGCATTGTTTTGTATAATCCACTTTCAGCCAAGCTAGAGCTCAGGTGTTTTTCCTCTAGAATGCTCTGGTATAAAAGACTAGTTCATGGTGAATACAACTATTGTGAGGTGTTCAGGTTCTTTGTTGCCAAAAGCAACCTCAAACCATCAACCATGTCCATTTTGGCTTTTAACAATTTCTGAGCACTATTTGGGTTTTTGCTAAACATACTGTAGCATTGCACAATAACATAAAAACTTTGTTTTAGTTTTGTCTGTTTAGTTGTTTGCTGCCATGTTGTTTTAGAGTAAATCAGCTTTCTTCCAACCACCTTACCTCAAAAATCTTTGCAGTTTTCTCAGCGTATAACATGGTCTTACCTTTGAATGCATTTATTTGCCAGTTCCTAAGAAGATTGGCAACTGACATGAATATTCTCCATTTGTAAATAATACTCCTCACTGTAGACTGATGGACTCTAGATTGCTGAAAAACTGCCTTATAAACCTTCCCAGACTAAGAAACAGCAGTAGTTGATTATCTGAGATCACTGCAGTTGTCTTTTGTCCTTGACATGGTGTTACTGAGCTGCCAAAGGTTAGGTAGTACCACATCCTGATCATTAACTATTTTTTATATGTCTTTAGTGACCTGAGGTTAGATTCATTTAATTTCAGAACTTGGTTAGTAGTAGATGATTGTTGGTTATGTCTTGATTTTGTCACAATAACAGGCCACAGACATCAAAAAGGTTTGCGGCAGCCACCCGTATATTATGCCTTGGCTGCAAAATGGTTATTTTTGTTGAGTTGTTTACAGGTTGGGGTCCAAAACAAAACTGATTTGAGTTAGGTAAAATAGTGGCTTTAAAGGCTGTGACCAGAAGTGACACCATCTGGACCCGAACAAGAAGTGATGTCGTTGAGACAAGAAGTGATGTCAGCCGGAGTGCCGGTACCTTAAGTGTAGTCTTCTGGAATGGAAATGATGTAATCCATGGTGCTGGTACCGGAAGTGACATTATCAATGGTGTCAGTACCTAGTGGGATTTCCTGAGGATAGTCCACAGAGGACAGAGAGAGAAAGCTAGTGCAGCTCCCATGCGTACGTATGTGTATGTGACAATATGTAAAAACATTGAATTGAAAGAGGGGGTACTTACTTCTGCATCTATTTATTAATACATATTTTGTAAAGGGAGCCTTATAAGAGGTTGCTGGAGATTAGGGCCCCAACAGGATGGCACAAGGAAAGAAAGAGAAAGAGAGAAAGAAAGAAAGAAAGAAAGAAAGAAAGAAAGAAAGAAAGAAAGAATTGGCTACTTTTGTCCAACACTGCAAAGTCTATAGTCAGCTGCCAGGGGGTCTGTGTAAATTCAGATTTCTCCTATGCAAGGAGGGCAACATGATATCTACTTCAAGTGATACCACTGTGGAGGCACCCCATACTGTAGATTAGAGATTGTTACATAAGCTTCTAGCGGCTTGCAGTACTCTGCATAGGCTGTGGTAAAATCTGCATTTAGCATGAAGCAATTGCGCCACCTGTCATGGGAAAGTGAACAATAAATATGTACAGGGTGGTCCAGATCTAATTATGCAGATCCAGATAGTCTGGATGACTTTGATTTATACAGGGATGACTCCAGTTCAGCGCGACGATGATTCTTCATGTTGTCAGTTTGCACACTTCTCGATGGTCCGTGATTTTTCGGGTGATTTTCTTTGTAATACATGTAATAAGTTATAGCGTAATGAAAATTGCATAATTAGATCTGGACCACCCTATACTTCTTCACTCAGCGTACATTCTGTGTAAGAGACTTCACTACCAAGTGGTTTCACCAAGATGCCTACCAACCAATAGACACAAACAGACAGTTTAATGCAACACAATAACAAAAAGATAAGACATGTTACTGTCAGTACAGAATGTGAAAGTGCATGATAAAGCATGTGATAAATAAAGACTGGGGAGAACTTGCAAAAGTAAATAAATATGCACAAAAGAGCGGACTGACAGTAAAAGTTGTTAGATGGCACAACATTGAATGCATCATTATGGCAGGTACAGAAGGAGTTATGGGAGCGCACAGGACTCCCTCATCTTTAAACTTTATGTGCCACAAATAGTGCAGCTGAGGCACAGCTGGGCATCATTGACTAGGGTCACTAACCGCTGAGCTAACTAGATGTCTACTGACCCCATAAATGGTGCACAGATTGAGGTTTACATGGCTGCTTTTTATACAAACTCCTCACACACAATGTGATTTGGACAAAGGATGCTTCTGCTATGAGGTAGCAGTACTAATCACTGCACTAGCATAATAATTAGTGTAGTAAAATCAATATGGTATTTCTTTAATTAATATAATAATAGAATAAGGCAAGGCACTAACTGTAAGATATTTGGATTTTCTCTTTCCACATCTGTGTGGGTATTACTGAGCGTACACACATCCCATAGATGTGCATTAAAGGTTTTTTGTTACCTCTATATTGACCCAGAATGAGTAAGTGCAGGCCTATGAGTGTGTGTGCCATGAAATGCATTGTTCTGGCAGCAACCATTCTTAGCATTATCAATAATTCATTACTAAATAGGGCAGTTTCTGATACAATAAAATTGTCAGTTAGACCATTACTTAAAAAGTCAGACCTAAACCCACATATACTTAATTAATTATAGACCCATTTTAAACTTACTCTTTTTTTTTCTAAAATACTTGGAAACCGTAGTTGCCCCTCAGTTTCAGTCACACCTTACACAGCACAATTTATTTGAGAAGTTCCACTCTGACTTCTTCACTTGTTACAGTACAGAAACAACACTAACACATGTCGTAAATGACATTCTGATATCCCTTGATGATGGAAATTTCATAGCAGTTATGTTGTTGGATTTAAGCATTGTGTTTGACAACATTGACTATTCTGCTTAACTACATAGGCTGGAAGATTACACTTGGCTCACAGACACTGTACTTACTTGGTTTAGCTCTTATTAATCAAACTATTTCCAGTGCATATAGAACTCATCATAATATGCAGAAGTTAAATATGGTGTCCCGCAGGGCTCAGTACTGTAATCTTTACTGTTTTCACTTTACTTGCTTATATAAAAAAAACAATATTAATTTTCACTCGTACCCAGTTATACCTTTCTTTTAGACCAAATGACGTTTCTCTGATATGGTCCTTAATTCATTGTGTCAGTGAGTGAAAGGAGTGGATAGATGAGTACTACTACTCTGAATACAAAAAAACAGAAGTGTTAATTATTGGAGGGAGTAGTGCTGATATAATATTTTCTCATTATTTAACTCAGTTGGTATCACCATTGGTTTTACTGACTCGGCACACAATCTAGGCTTTATGTTTGACTCTAGCATGTCATTTAAAGCACACATTATAAAACTATCCAAATTATGTTACTCGAATGTTAAAAATTGTGGCGGGCGGCCAGAACTCTTACCTGATCTGGACGCCCTGAGTGTGGAAGGACTGGGAGAAACTGTCCTGAAAATACTCTCTCCCCTCAGGCCGATTGAGGGTTGCCCCCTTGGTTTCAAGCAGGGCCATGGGTCATAAGCATGGGAGCGCATGGACCTTTCCAGGGCCTTATTTGGCCACACTTACTCCACACCCAGAAGTGTGGCTGGAAGAAGCTCATTGGGCACCTGGACTCCTTCTGGGTGCCCTGTAAAAAGGGGCCAGTCCCCACCATTCGATGGCCAGAGTTGGGAGGAAGAGGACAAAGCCTGAGAAGGACTGGCAGCAAGAAAGGACTATTGTGGTGTGTTGTGTTGTGGTGCTGTTGATTATGCACATTTAAAACTGTAAAGAAACCATGTATTGTGTGTGGTAAATTGGTATCCTGCCTGTCTGTGTCCGGGTTGGCTACACAACATGTTTAGATGTTTTTTAAGTGTGCAGGATACTGAGAAATGAATTCATGCATTTATTTCTAGTAGTATTGACTACTGCAATGTGATATTCACTGGCTGTTCAATTCGTTTCAGTTACTTCGAAATGCTGCTACAATAATCATTACAAGAATTAGACACATAATTCCATTTCTCAAGTCCCTACACTGTCTTTCAGTTAAGCCTAGAGCTGATTAAAAAAAATTCCACCTTTTAACATATAAAGCCTTAAATGGCCAAGGCCCTGCTTACTGATTTGAACTTATCAATATTTACAATCCTGAGCACACATTAAGATCTCAAGATGCCAGCCTGCTTATGAATCCAAGAATTAATCAAACAACAGTGGGATGTTGAGGTTTTAGTTACAGGGCCCCTAACGTTTGGAGTGATTTTTCTGCTACTATAAGAGATGTCCCTTCTTAGTGATGCTCTGATTAATCCGATCAAAATTGGACAATTTTCACTGCAAAAGACTAGATTGGCGATAAATAAATTGGCCGATCACAAAAAATGATATTTTAGCATCTGCTTTTCTAAGCTTTATGCTAATTAACTTAAACTGCTCCTTTTCCCAAGGTATTATAATAGATGCACGTGTCTTGTTTTTTTTCCTGTGATTTTCCTGTAAACTGAGAGCAGTAAAGCAGCCTTTACCAGACAGAGACAGAGAAGGTTGAATTGTTAACCTTTACATTTAAACAAAGTGGTGTAATAAACTGAGAAAAAGGAATCAGAGGAGTCATCTTGTGCAATTAGGTAAACGACAAGAAAAGCTACTTTATTAAATTCAGACACTTTTATTCTGTCCTTTAATTAAAATGAACACTGCTTGCCTGAGTTTGGATGGTGAGTGAGCGTGTGTTTAGTACAGCAGCTCACATTTTCAGTTAGAAAAAGAAAAGATGAAGAATTTGAAATCTCTGCTTAGTAAACAATACATTTCTTCACTTAACAGGAAATTTTGTCTAATTTACTTGTAAACTTGTTAAGCCTCTTAACCTTGTATCTTGTTGATAAACATCTTATTAACATGTGATAGATTTGTGGCATTTTTAAGAATTTTTAGAGTGTTTATTATTTTTGTCATACAGAATAAGTTTTGGTAAGAAACAAGTACTGCATCTCTAAATATAAAATCAAACGTCTGTCTGTCTATGTCTGTCCGCTTTTCACAAGAGAACTGCTTAACGGATTTAGATTGGGTTTTTTTCTATAATTTGCTTGAACATTCCGGTTGATTTTGCGACTTCTCTCATCGCACTAAGTATCATAGTTCGCTTCCAGGCACAATTTATTCACGTTAGTCCAAGAGATTAGCTGCAGACCGACGGGAGCAGGGAGCTGGGTAGGGACCTCCTCATTCATGCTCCAGCCTCCGTTGGAGTCAGTGTACCTCTGTGTTTTAGAGCGTTCCTTGCCTCTGCTTAGCTAGTGATACCGGTTTGTTTATTGATTTTTAAAGTTTGTCCTGTTTCACTACTACGCGAGTCGAGACGCGGGGGACAGCTACTAATTAATAAGAAAATCCATATTTATAATTACACCTCAAGAATTGGGAATGTCTAGCTGCTGTACTTGTGTTCTGTTTTTTGTGTTTTATTTACCCCCTCACCCTTTACCTTGACACCCTTTGCATGCCCAAACTACCTAGAAAGGGGTCTGTTCTTGAACTGTCCTTCCAAAGATTTTTTCCTGCAAGTTTTTTTTTTTTTTTAGAGAGAAAGGCTGGGGGCTGTCAATTAAACAGGACATATTAAAGCCCATTGAGGCAGTTTTTGTGTGATTTTGGGCTATACAAAAATAAAGAATTGTTGTTGTTGTTGTTGCAGGTCCCCTACTTGCATGTAATATTCTGTTATGTTTGTACACTCCAGGCCAAACAACATCCATATTCTAAAACAGGAAAATTTGTAAAATTAGTGACCAGATTTTCTGCTGACAGTACATTTTCTGCTTTCTCTACATTTGTCTTAGCATTTCTGTTTGTTGAATAATGTGTTAAAAGAGAATGTGCTTATATCTTGTAATGGTTGTCATCCATCATGAAAATGCTACAGCGTAAGACTTATGATTGCAGTAGTACATGAAATTCAGATCACCTCTGCTGAAGTGAGAGGGTCAAGTTTCCAGAATATATTTTATATAAAATAAAATGAAATACAGTATGACACCTTTCAGTAATTTGTTTTATAAATGAACAGACTTATTTTAAAGCCACAAACCTCAATATCAGCTCACTCATACTTTAGATAATGACATGATTAATAAGAAAACTTGAACCTTTACTTGCCATGCAAGGGTGTGAGTTTTTTCATAAGTGGGGAATCTGCTGTTTTTGAACTTTTCAGTACAGGATAAGACATTGTAACCATTCAAACAGATCTTGTTAGAAGATGATAGTGCAGTACATAAACCTCAGACATGCATGAGAAATATAGTCAGTCAGAGAACCCTGATTTAGACATCTGTCTAGCCATTTCAAAATGTGACATATATTTTTGATTTAGAATTATTTTTATCTTTCTTGTAATATGCTCATCCATTCTTTTTAATTTTCAATTAAAGGTTTGGAGAGCCAAAACAAGTTCTGTCAGCATTGGATATAAAACAAGAACTAACCTTGGACAAGGCTATTCCATCATAGGGCATACTCACTCTCACTCACTCTCATTAGAACAGGATGAGCTTGTCCATCCTATTCCCCTTGATTGTCTAAAATATCATTATGTGAATTTTGAAGGTCTCTAAAGTCCTACTCTTCACCACACTACTTCATAATTTATTTCATGTGTCTACGGTTCTTTGCATTAAGAAAAATGTTGTAACGTTTGCATGTAATCTGCCCTTAACAAGAATCCACCTGTGTCCCTTTGTTCACAACTAAGACAAGAAGTAAAAACAATTAGCTCCTCTGTTTATTGAGAACATCTTGCACAATGTCTAAGTGCTTCTGGGAAAGGTTGAGTGAAGTATAATTTATTTTTTTTATTCTTGGCTACAAGTGTGCCCCCATGTTTTTGTTGAAGAATTAATTATAAAGTAACAGTTTGGGTCCAGTCTACTAATTCCTTTCATGATGTTAAATACTTTGAACATGTCCCCTCTTAATTTCCATTTGTCTGAACGGGGATAGTTCAGCTCTTTACATCTTTCCTCAAAACTTATACCTCTCTCAGTTCCAGAATCAGACCAAAACTGTACACATTATTCCAGGTGAGACCTTACTAGTGTGTTATATAACTTAAGCATTTGTTCTTTTGACATGCATTCAACACATCGTGATATATAACCAAACATCCTATTAGATTTATTACACCTTCTTCATTGTTTTCCTACACTGTCTTAATGTAAATGCCGTTGACTCCACTGTGACTCCTAGATCCTTCTCATAAGGTGTGCTTTCAAGTTCCAGACCTCCTATTTTGTATTCAAATCTAACTTTTCTGCTTTCTTCTCACACACACTTCTAACACGTATGACTGGAGGAACTGAAGGAACCTGCAGACTCCACATTTGCAGTGTCTAGGCTGGGATTTGAATCCAGTCTACTAGAGTGCTGCTGTTCTGCGTTCATTTTTAAAAACCTTTGTTCATTCATGTTACATTTTCTAATATAGAGTTTGTACTTTGAAACCAATGTAATCTATTTGTGGTGGCATTGTGGTTAGTGCTGCTGCATCTTGGATCCAATATTCTGTTTATTTTTTAATCGAACGTCCTACCATTCTATGTGTGGAGTTTGTACATTCTGTATGTGTCTATATGGCTTTTCTTCCTGTTACTCCTGTTACCCAGTGTAAGTGCAAATGCTCTGGGATGGAGTGACATCCCATCTAGGGTTGGTTCCTTGCCTTGTTCCAGATGTTACCAGGATAAGCTTCTTCTCTCTACAGGACTAGGTTAAAACAGTGAATGAGAAAGTCACCAGTATTTGGTTTGTAAAGTCTGTCATTTCTACTGTACATCCTGAACCCATCTTTTTTTAGCTCTGTCCTTTTCATTTTATGTTATAGCTGATTTTGTTGAATATGTGAGATATTATACTGCATTTGTAAGCTTTGACAAGCGTTTTGATCTTTGCATGTAGCGCTGTCATGGTATTTCTGTGAAAACGCTTTGAATTTAAATTCCTGGTGGTAATAAGCTTGCTTGGCTTCAGTGTGTAGAATACCTGCATACTGACGGACCCAAAAAGTGCTGAATATTAGAAGGAATCTATGGCAGGAATGTTGTAAGCAAAAATTGTGTTTCTGTGAATTATTTGCACAAGGATTTCTTTACACTTCAAAGTAAGTTAAGATTTTCTCTTCTGAACCCACTTTTTCTAACTCAGCATCTCAGAGAGTATATGGGGGCAGCACCACCACGTAGTAAGTAGGAACTGGTCACTGGATGTGAGGCCAGTTATTTACAGAGCACTGACATATACATGCTGTGAAGACCGAGAGAACACAAGAGACATGCATAAAGGTTTGTGAAAGGAATTTTGCACATGTATACTGTAGGTCTAGTGGCGAATAGACTTGCGGTAATATAACAACACAACAGACTTCCATGAGAGATTGCAGTCGTACAGGGGGATTTTTATATGAGACAGACAGGAAATGACATGGATGATTGACAATGACATTGAAATGGTGAGTTGGAGGTGATAAGATGGAATGAAGGCGAAAGTGAGGTCATCTGGAGTAAGCCGGAAGTGAAGTCATCAAGTGGAGTCGGATCTTCAACACCCGGAAGAGGACGGTTTCTTAAAGCGATTGTTGAATGGATTTTGTATGGAGTTTCGGAAGGTAAGAGAGAGAGGCATTAGCGCTGAACCTCAAATCCCCCCAATTGTTGTATTCATGCTGTATCGGGCCTATTGGAGTGTGTGTGACAATACTTACATGCCTTCACTAATTTGGCAATTAAAAGGACACTGTTAAATTATCCTACATGTTTTAGGAATTTTGAATGAAAACAGAATAAACTGACATGCCTACAGCAGGGGGTGCTAGTTTCATAAATGGACCCGGTTCACTGTTGGAAATGCACCGCACAACAACAACAAAAGCTAATTATGACACAAATAAGAATTTCACACTTAGCTTGTATTAAGGCATTCAGCGTAAAATCCATGTCAGGCTCTCCTGGGAACATCCAATTAAATATCAACAAGGTTAATGTTGCTGTAGGCTCCTCTCTCTTTCTCGTTTTTGGCTATGGTGCCTTCAGTACTCCAGCTGTTTTATTCTCCAGGTGCTGTCAGAGAGTGTAGAAGTTTGTGTAATGAGGGCCACAATTTATAAGCCTCAGTTTTGAGTAGGTCTGAATTTGTGGTTGTCCATTGTGCCTAAGGTTTAGTGGTTGTGGGGTTGACATATCCCACGGTGTGGTAACACTTTTTAGAAGTTTAAGGTAATGTTTTTTTCATATAATAAACCAATCAGTGTTCTTCAGGTTCTCCCCATTTTTTATACAAATCTCTGGAAACAATGAACTTTCTCATTATTTCTTCTACCTGAGCCCAAGAATTACTCTCTCACAGACTGGTGCAGCATAATGATTAAAACAAAGTGTAAGAATGTGTCATAAACAGGAATAAAAAGCACTAAAAAAAAGTAACAATAATAAGCAGAATTAAAATATATGCTTTATATGAAAGAATAATGCGTCATTAGCAGGTTATGTATAGTGTAGCGACAAAGTGCTTTTCCCAAAGAACTGGTACTGGTTTGAAGTTAATCAATATGACAGCGTCATTTATATATGTTGCAACTATGCAAGAATTCAAAAATAAAATTTTAATTCAAAATTTTCAAAAATAAAATTATACTTCACCTAATATTTTCCAGATGCAAGATATTCTAAGTAAAAAGGGAAACTTGTTTTTTGTATTTTGTCTTATCTATGAATACAGGAAATATGTGAAAAGCAAATTTTGCACAAAGTTTTTCTTTACACAAAGAACCAAAGATAGACTGAATAAGTTAGTAAGTAACATAATGGAGAGTAGGACTTTAGAACCCTATAAAACTCAACTTGATGTTGGTTCAAAGAATCTACAGTAGGGTGAATAGGATTGACAACCTTGTTGGGCTGAATGGACTGTTCTCATCAAAGTACAGGGGGCAGTTCCGTTCCTACAACAGTGATGTAACCCGAATTTTGGTGTAAGTCGAAACACACCCTACCCTAAGTCACCTACCTATCCTAACACATTTGCAAAATCATAATCTAGAACATAAAAACACAACTAAGCCACAGAAAAACGAAAAGGACATAAATATACTGTACTGTACACTGTACTGTAGTAACAGAAAAAATGACAAATGAGAGTAAAAAAAACCCTTACCTTTATTCCTTCTGATCTCTTTATAATGTCTAATTTCACTTCCATCGTGATGGCTTTCCTGTTCTTCAAAGCACTACCATCTGAAGACTCTGACTTTCGTTTAGGAGCCATGATAAGGGCCACAAAGTTGCCAAACAAAGCCACACAAACAGAACACTTCCACCGCGCGCAACAAAACTAGTTTGCCAACTCCCTCAGTCATACGCTGCGTTCCTGCGTATTCTTCCGCTGCGTGCAACCAAACTAGTTTGCCCACGTAGTCTGTAAGAATGACGCTAATGGCGTAAGCCAAAACACTCATGTCTCAATTTTTTTAAGTTTTATGGGAGTGAGCGTTGTAAACTCGAAACGTTGTATGTCGAAACGTTGTAATCTGAGGACTCCCTGTAGTTCAAATGTTAAGATATACAAGAATTTGATATACAGGCAGAACATTTAAGGGAAAAAACTACTTTTTAATTTTTTTAATAGCACTAAGAAAACACAATCCTGTAATATTTAAAATATCCAATAACTCAGTTCCAAGGTCCTGTATTGAATTTCTAGCTGAGGCACTGCTGACATGCAGTTTGCATGTTCTTTTTGATTCCCTGTGGGATTTCTCGAGTGATGTTGTTTTTTTCCACATCCAAAAGATGTGTTGTATGTTTGACTGGTGACTGTAAATGGGCTGGTGTGAGTGAGTGATGCACCAGCATTTTAGTCCCATTCAGATTGGATTTAATTCCCACAGCCCAGCAACTGACAAATTGAGTTTAGCAAATGGATGTATATAAATGTCAATGAATGCTAAAAATTGTGTATTTTTAAAGATAAAAAAAAAAATAGATTTTCATATTGATTTAAATAAAGTACTAAAATAAATCATTGGGGTTGTAATGTAAGCATCAGTAAAAAAAATTACAAATAGGCTATCCTAATGACCTAAATACACAATTTATTGATCATATTTATTGATCGTTTCACTTACTTTTTTTTTTTTTTTTTTTACCTGTCAGCTATTTTTGCTTCCAAGGTAATGCATCTCTTTGTTTTTTTTTCAGTTTTTAAATCCTGAAAACCTTCTGAAGTTGTAGATACACGGCTATGTGTTTTGATTGCCTTGTGTTCATGTGGGTTTCCCTTGTGAGCTCCCCTTTCCTGTCACACACCAAAGACATGCTGTTAGGTTGACTAGTCACTGGACATTGGCGTGCTGTGATTGAGAGTGTGTGCATGAGTGTGCACTGTGATGGATTGGAATCTTGAATAGAACTGATTTTTTGCTTCACATCTGCCTCTGGAATAGGCTTTCTCTGTTATCAACACTGATCAGGAGAAAGGGCCTTTTGCCAATGAAGTGATCAGTTCATGACCATCAAGCATGACCAATAGAACCACATTCACCCTATTGAAAATTTACAAAAATTAATAAGTAACTTCAATGCAGCAAATTAATAAGGAAAGATTACAGAGGTAGAGTTAAATATAAAAAAAAAACACTCTGAGCACTTCCTCAGAGTGAACATCTCCCAGCCAGCTTCTACACATACATTTTAGAGAAAGTTGCATATTTCCATTGTCTGTGTTAGCTTGATCAGAACAATGACACTGCTGTGCTACAACATACAATAACTAACATTCAGCAATTTACATAGAAAAACGTCCCTTTGAAGATAACGTTGACCTTTTATTAAAATGAATATATTGCCCCGGCAAGAAATTTTGATTGCTTAAATGACATACAGTTGATTTTTCTAATCTGCAGGCAGTACATACTCTCGTCATGTTTGTGTCATATAAAAATGATTGAAAACTGATCAATAATAAATAAATCCTCTTATTTTTGAAGCATTGCACATCATAGCCCTCGTAGTCTAGCCACACTTTCATATACTATGTACTGTTCCAGTTTATGTATAATCATAAAATAAGTTTTCATTTTTTTTGCCTAAAACATTATACATCCTCTTTTATTACAACCATCTATCCAATATTATTAATGGCCAATTTTATCTTGAGATTGTAACCCATTATATCCAAATGTTACTCAGCCAACTCAATATTTTCTCTTTAGTCAGTTGGTCAAACTGCTTATGACTTTGTGGGTAGTTTATTAAAATATGTGCAAGATTTCATTGACAGTAAAGCACCATGCAAATGCCATTGCATATCTACAAGTGTTATATTGAATTATCCTCTTCAAGGGGCACAATAATAATCATAGTGATAAGTTTTACGTAAAAGCATCTTTCAAAATACCCAAGGACACTCTAAATCGAAAAATAAAACAAAAGAATAAAACAAAACCATAATAATATACAAAGTTTGCAGAAGCTAACAAAATGCAAAGTCAAAAAGAAGGGATTTAAGTTTAAATTTAAAAGCAGAGAGTGAGGTGCAGGCATGGGGTTCCAGAGACAGGGCATTGCACAAGCTGTCGGCCCGCTGTGCTAAAGGGTCTGTCACCCATAGTGTGGAGCCAGCACAACGGGACATTTAGCAATATGTTATCAGAGGAACTAAGGGGTGTATGGTTTTAGTAAGGAAAACAGATAAGGTGGGTACCTGCCATGCAGGGTCTTAAAAAAGAAAAGGTGGAGTTTATCGTGAATGTGAAAATGAACAGGGAGCTAAGTGTAATTGTCAAAGTGGTGGAGTAACATGTTCCCAGGCTTTAAAATGTGTTGCTGTTGAATTGTGGACATGTTCTGTTTAGACTCCACGTAGAGACACAAAGAGGATGTAACTATCCCTTGTCCTTACAATCCTATTTTTTATATTAGCACTGCTTTTTTCATTTGCTAAAGGAGAGTAAGAATTTGTTTTCTCTCTGCATCATTTGTACTTGAAAAACACATCCAGATAGGGGGGACTAAAAGGTACTTGAAACAGACAGGATATCTGTGAGTCTGGTTGATTTAATCTGCTGAAGACCCCTGGGGTGAAAACCTATTTACGCTGGTAAAATGGTCGCCAGATGCACTTACAAATTATTGCCTATCATTTTCTGTACTCCTCCAGCTGATGCCAGCAGAAATCCAATCCATGCACCCCGACTCGTGCTCACTGAACTATTCATATGAGAGATGATCAAATTTGCTTTCCTCATTAGGCTTGCCTGGTATCAGATTTTTTATTCTGCTGTATATTTAGTCTTTCGTACAGGAGGTCAGGCTACTAGACATGAACATTTTGAGTGAAGAACATTAATCCTCCTTATGTTTGGAAAGCAGAATGTCTTACTGTCTTGTGGTGAGACTATATTTAATCTATAAACTGTCATATTTATTGTTTATGCCCTGGTATCTGGAAGGTTGCTGGTTCAAACCCCGTTACTTCCAGCAAGACCCTTAACTTGAAAATTGCTCCAGGGCGCTGTATTATGGCTGACCTTGCACTCTGACCCCCCAAGAGTAATGTGAAGAGACAGTTTCCCCTTGAGGAGTAACAAGATTTGTTATCAAATTAAAGTATATCAAAGGCGATAAGTGAAAAAGTTCTGTTTCTCTGCAACAGCTGCCGTTTTTGCTTTCTCTGACAACTAGTATTCAATGATTCAATCTGTTTTTACTATATTAACGATATTTAAAATTTCACAGAGTAAACTAACACAATTTTTTATTGAAATACGGTTTTATGAAATCCAGCCAGAGAAAGGTGCACAGTGTTATGTGAAGTGGTTGTATTGTAATTTGAGACATTTTTGTTAAGGTATGTATAAACATGCATGAAAATATCCATCCATCCATCCATCCATTATCCAACCCGCTATACCCTAACTACAAGGTCACGGGGGTCTGCTGCATGGAAATATTTAAAGTGAAAAAGACTACAAACAGACAGAAAAAAACAAAAACATATTTTTCTTTATTTCATAAGCTGGACCACAAAATACATTCTTGCTGCAGTCTGGTTAGAAGTAACCAGGTAAGTATACGAGTTAAAAATCAAAAAAATCTAAATAAAAGTTATTAGCCTACTGTTCCATTTTAGGCATTTCTCATCCTATTGTCAGTTCTTATGTTGATCTCAACATGGCCTAGTGGAGAAATTTCAAAATCTTCACTCCAACAACCATGCCAGTTGAGTTCTAAACAGTGTACGCACATAAAGATTTCTCTTAATTATGTTAACAGTGATAATCATTTGTAAAATATATTTTGTATTTCTGTTAGTAACATCTGTTACAACCTAATCAAAAGATAATCTGAAGAACTTTCAAAATCAGCCTAGAGTCATGAGCGGGAGCAACAATGTGAGTAATCTAGAAGGCTGAGAAGTAGGAGTATGTAAGTTAAAACAAAACTCAAAAAACAAATCAAATCTATTAAAAATAGCTCTGCTGGGTTTGAATCCCATGTTTGGTTGTTGTCTGTGTGCAGCACTTTCCTCTCCATGTCTGTGTAAGGTTTTCTCCAGGTATTCCAGTTTTCTTCCCACATACTCAAAGCTTTGTGAGTTACGTTAACTGTTGACTCTAAATCAGCCATCCTGAGTGTAAGTGCTGGTGTGTACAAGTGATATTTAAACTAAAATTTTAACTAAAAATATCGTTTTCGTTTTACAAGCACGAGAACTGAAATTAAGGTGAACAAAGGAACTAAAACTAAATAAAAATAAAAATTAGTGATATGTGAACGAACTAAAATGAGAATGAAAACTGAGTAAAAATTAAAAAAAAAAATGACAAAAGCATTTTCGTTCAATCCGGTTCAGTCGTGCAGAGGGGTTGTTTGTAGGTTGCCCTGAGCCTTCAGTTATGTTGCGCTGTAGTCTCGGAGTTTCAGTGCCGGAACAGCTGGATCAGTACTTAGTGGAAGTCCAGCTGTTCTCTGGCACCATGACTGCACTTCAGTACTGGCAGCAGGAATCGTCAACATACAGTCTGCTGGCGCCAGTGGCCGAGGACCTTGACTGTGCACCTGCATCACAGGAGCTCGTCGAAAGAATATTTTCACTGTGTGGTTACCTGTGCAATGGACATCATTGCAACACTAACAAATCTCTCAAAATGCGTGCTTGTTTAAAGCTTAACAGCAACACACTTGCACAGACTGGTTTGTTGGGTTGACATATTTGATCTTGCTGACTGTATTCATTAGGCCACTTAATCTGTTTGAACATTGATAGTCAAGCTGTGTTTAATGGCATTTTGAACTGTGAGTGTATTTTGTTGACTGAAACATAACTTGCATTGAAATATGTATAGGCCATTATTTGTGGTCTTGCAACAGAAACAAAAACTAAAATTGTACTAATATTATGTAAAAAGGCCAGAACTAAATAAAATAAAAACTAAAATTTTAAACCCAGAACTAAATAAAAATAAAAATTGTTGACTCCACTGGAAACTAGAATGAAATAAAAATTAATTTTATAAAATAAAATAAAAACTAAAACTACAATTAATTTCAGAGGTGAAATATCACTGGACTGTGTACTGGAGTGTGCCCAACAATGAATGGGCATTCGGTCCAGGACAAGTTTAAGGCCTTGTGCCCATTGCTGCAAGGACAGACACTGGCCTTCTGGGCCCTAAACTGGAAATTAGCAGGCTTGGGAATCTTACACTATGTTAGCTACACATTTTTGTTAAGTGCGATATTTTTCAAGTCAAAGATACTTCTTCACATCCATGGCACATGTGTCGATAGATAGATAGATAGATAGGTAGTGGTGGCTCTGAGGATAGGGATCTGCACTGGCAATCAGAAGGTTGCTGGTTTGAATCCCATAAATGCCAAAAGGGACTCTGCTCTGTTGTGCTCTTCAGCAAGGCCCTCAACCTGCAATCGCTGAGCGCTTTGAATAGTGAGAAAAGCGCTATATAAATGCAAATAATAATAGATACTTTATTAATCCCAAGGGGAAATTCACAAAAGACATTCACATTTGCCACATAAAACTGTGTTATAAAGTTAATCGTTCTGTATAAATTAAAAATAAATATCTTGCCTGCTCTGGCGCCATAAAAAATTACCAAATACATCAATTTTTCAAGTCAAGGCAGCTGTTGAGTATTGATCAGTAGTGATTAGTAAACATTGACAAGATTGCATTGCCGTGAGGTCCCTGAAATCACAGAAATGTCCACGATATTCTCCAAACTTGGCAAACTGCATTAAAGTCAATGGGGAAGGACTAACTGAACTAGATTTGACTGGAATATAATGGTGCAGTTGTCTTTAAAGTGCCTCTGGGGGCCTGGGAAGCGTCTGCCAACTATACTGGACTGATTATTGTAGCCAAAAGGTCACCTGAGCTGTGCGGCAGCAGTGCCAACCACTGCACCATTGTGCCTCCGTGATATCAAAGAAGAAAGTAGGCAGTCAGTGACTGGTTGCAAGTTTTTGCTGCAACCCAGTTTCTTAATGAGAAGTCAATAATTGCTGATGAAGCACTTATTGCTCTAATGGCATTTTGATGCTTTATTTTAGGGGTCTCACTTGTTAAGGTTCCCCACCCTTAATTGCTTATTTCAATCTTAAACTGTTGCATTTACTGCTTTTAATGGCTCCTTATTAGCAATAAATTGAAAATTGACAAAGGAGCCAGCAGGTCTTCATTTAAACTGTCTTCATTTACACCTGTGTGGATTCATCATGCTCTACCATATTTGGTTTAGTAATACATTTAAGAGAAAAAAATGTGACAAACAGAAAATGATCCATGTTAGGCTTCAACCTATTTGGATGATATCCTAGGAAAGGAAAAAATCTATGATATAAGAACCTAACATTGCAGACTAACAAACCATACAATTAAATAAGGTCTGAGACTGGCAAGGATTGTTTTCTAATTAAGCAATTGAGTTAGAACGAAAATCTGCAGCCACTTCGGCCCACCAGGACCGACATTGCCCACCCTTGCTCTAAACTGTCTGTGCTGATGCTTTGTAATTTTTCTACTATCAAAATGATAGAAACGTCTTGTAAATAGTAATAAACCTTTCGTTATTATTATTATTTCATAGAGTCTCCTCTATGTCAGGCTCCTTCAAGGTTTGTTTTCAGTCTTGCCCCACCAAGTGGCTAAATATTATGCATAAGGCACGCATCTCCTTCTCTTATATTGACATGGTACTCCAAGATCAACCTGCCCTTGTCCCACAGAGTCTGTAATGCAACATCAATGTTGGCTGTTACAGCTTCCAAGGATGTCTCACTGGCCCTCGCAAAGCATTATAGGGTGTAGCTATTACAAAAAAAATGATCTTAAACCAGCTGAATTAATTTGACAAACAAGGGATGAATGTGAACACACCAAATTTGCTGCGAATAACACAAAAGGAATCTGGAAATAATGATTTTATTTTATTTCTGTTCCAATTTTTTCTTGGTAAGAGTACATTTTCTGTTTTGGGAATTCTCACCTAAATACATGAGTAAATCAAAACAAAACCAACCATGTGGCACAAAAAGGTTTACTGTGATTTGTTGTGTTAGGTGGAAATCACCACTGGCGGAGTTAAAGGTTGTTGTGCAGGAAAATAAGTGCTGAATTATCACAAATGGCTGATCTCCTTTAAAAATGGCTGAATTTCATAAACTTAGTTGTTTTTTTTCTGAAACAACATGTATAAACTATTTTAACAATATGTTTAAAACACAAGAGGCAGTTCAATACTCAACAACTGTTTTGGTTTGAAAAACGAACGTATTTGGTAAGTTTTTAACGTCTTCCTCTGCACCCCATAAACTGCAATGTAAAGTGCCAGTGCAAGCTAGATATTATTTAAAATTTAGAAAAAGTGATTAACTTTAGAAAACAATTTCACATGCCAAATAGATATATAGTATGTCTGTGAAGAAATAAATTCAACGTAAAAAATTAATTAACAGATTACAGTTTTTTTTGGCATAGCAAAGCATAAATTAAAAACAATTGGCTTTTCTTTTTCTATATTTTATCTTGAAACGCTGGCACATCCATCATAGGAAGAGCTTGTGGCAGACAAATTTGTATACCCATGATCCTTTAAAGAAGAGGAGCCTTGGCTTGGCTGGTGTAGTAATATTCAAAAAATAGAAAGCATAGCTGTGTAGCTGCTCTTAAAAGTTTGTGTGTTCTTCTTATTATATTATTATTTTTATTATTTGGGGTCATGTAGAACATTCCATCAATAATTGTATTTTTTTCTTGTGTGTTCACAAATGCATAGGAGCAAAATGTACTTTAAATGATCATGGTTGGTTTGCTCTGTGTATGTGGAGCATAACTGATTGGCAGTATCAGTATCAGAGAATATCTGTTAGTTTAATTCAGAGTAGAAAAATGTACTCTGCAGGTGAGAGTGAAGACCTAGATAGTACACAAGTCAACTAAGCGGTGATTACCATTTCGTGGATGATACCATTCTAGCAAGCCATTCTTAGGTGAAACCAGGTCTAGAAATGGGAAAGTGAAAGTGTTTTCCATGCTAGTTGCAATTGTGTAGCGAGCCTTTTCAAAGAAGGTGCTTGAAGCTGTTCAAAGAAAACTTAAATCTGTAACAGAGAGAGACAGGGAATTGCACAAGACATTGTAACGGGGCAAAACATTTCCAATGACTAAACTGCTAAAAGCAAACACTATACACAGGTAAACCTAGAGTTGTACGAACATTTATCTCAGGGTAGTTACAATCACTTAAAGCGGAGAGGCTACTAGCATATTATTCACAGTTAAACCAACACATCAATCTTAATAAAACAATGTGTCTGTGTGTCTGTCTGTGTGTCTGTCCAGGTGCTATGTCTCTGTCATTCCAAAATATGGTGCATCACAAACATTTTTAGTAATAAAATGCATTGCATTTGTCATTCCTATAGATAGCGTATCACAAACATTAACACTGTTTTCATGAATACCAAATGGCATATAACAGAGACATATGCATTGCATGGTACACTGCAAAGGTTAGCAGTGAAGTTTCCATTGATTACCTAGATTTCAACCCGTCTTAGATGGGTAGCACAGCTGGCGGGTGTATAATAAGATTCTAAATTATGAATCAGAAAAAAAACATGTTTCCTATAAATTCTTTACCAGAACCTTTGTCAGACTTGCTGGATGTTTAAATCCATGGAAGTGGACATTAAAAAATGACTAAATCCGACTGATGTCTCATCGAGATTAAGACTGTATGAGCAGGAGGTTGTTAGTCTGTATTGCAATAAATATTTAGAGGATCCTCACCACGTGTCCTTTAGAAACACAATTTTCAAGTTCTACCCAGCAAACAGTTCAGGAATATGTCAGACTCTGATAGAGAGGAAAGAAAGAGAAACTAATCATATGGAAACAGTTTTTTGGGTGATGGAGAGCTATGTTCTTAAAAGACTGGAAAAGTTAAAAACATATATATATTGTAGAAAAGAGAGACAAAAACTCATAAAGATTTGGGGTTTATAGGCCCCGTATACTGCAAACAAGGTCAAAATAATTATTACAAATCATCAGACATAGAAGGGCGGGTGGACGGACAATTTGTGGAGGAGGACCGGAAATCAAAACAGTGGGATGCTGGGAAAGTGTGGTGATGGATGGGTAGCTGGCGTCATTACAGGGGGACAAGAGGGAAGAAAGGTACCCGGAAGTGTTGTGCTTCTTGGAGTCGTCTGGCTGTGATTACGGCGGCGGTGCTTCGCCTTTTCTGAGAAAATAAAGAGAGAGAGGGTAGTGCCCCACTGTTGACCCTTGGCACGATTTGTCGTGTTGCACTTCGGGTCCTTAAGCTGCTCCCCATGCGCTCGTGTGTGATATTATATATATATATATATATATATATATATATATATA
>JANRMT010062792.1:29745099-29762216 GCA_026402145.1 Polypterus bichir lapradei | reverse complement strand
TTTTTAACAATGTGTTTACATAGATTGTTGAAGACATGGAACACACAGGAAATGCATGTGTTCCAAATAACGATATAGTATTTGTAGGCTCTGGTAATTCTAGTGTTAAGTGCTTTTCGTTGGCCAAATATAATGGATTAACAGTGGGTAGTTCTACTGTGATGATGCTTTTCATAAGGATCATTTTAATCAACTGAAATAATTCCAAAATATCTGTACTGTGAAAAGCAATAAAATAAGAAGAACTTAACAAAACGAAAAAAAACATATATTGCACATGCTTTCTAAGACACAGAATATTGTAAAATATGAGTACTGTATAGGCTACACAGTAAAACATGAAACAAGATTAACAATAAAAAGTAAATAATCAAAGCGCTGTTCTTCCCAATTCCTCTGGTTTCCCACTGAACAAAAACGAACAAGCCTAACTAGACTTTATCACCTTCCCAACATCTTTGTGTAAATGATCTAAAATTATATAAAGACAAATTCAACAAAATGTTCATCTTCACTGACTGAATACTTCCTCAGCAAAGTTTATCAAAACAACCCCTAAAACCCAGCCTACTAAAGAAAGATTTCACATTTGTCACTACTGTAATCTAGTGATCAAAAGCATACTTTTCAGTTTTAAAAATAATGCTTATTGTTGCTTACTTATAACTTTATTTATACTTACAATTTTCTCCTACTTTTGTTAAAACTCTGTGGTGTCTCATTTTCTTGGTGCCCTAAGCATGAGCTTATTTTGCTTAATGGTTAATGAAGGGCTGATAATGTTTTTGGTGCCAAGCTGTAGATTTAAAACAACCTGGCAATAACTTCTGAGCCCAATGGAAATTCTTTGTTCTTCTGTTCCACTCACAGATACTGTAATTCATGGGGATTTTGTATGCTGTGACTGCTGACCTAGAAAGATACACAGACCTTGCACATCCCCCCACAAATGAACCAATGGTGCTTATTGTAGTTAGTAACTGTTAAAAAAAATAAATGTTTAGCATTAAACATGGATTTTAATATTAGAAAATATTCAATTCAAACACATTATCATTAAAATAAAATACTGTTATTTAATTAATCATAGTCCAAAAACAATACACAAAGATGCATTTTATGAAAAAAATGTTACATGGTGGAGAAAAGTGGCTTTCATTTTTTTAATTCAGTGCCCAAAAATATATAAACATTATATGAAATAATCAAAACAATTTTTTCAGTGCATACCTGTGTTAAGATGAGGAGGTTGAGAAGACAGAATATCCATCCATCCATCCATTATCCAACCCGCTGAATCCAAACAGGGTCACGGGGGTCTGCTGGAGCCAATCCCAGCCAACACAGGGCACAAGGCAGGAACCAATCCTGGGCAGGGTGCCAACCCACCACAGGACACACACAAACACACCCACACACCAAGCACACACTACGGCCAATGTAGAAGTGCCAATCCACCTAACCTGCATGTCTTTGGACTGTGGGAGGAAACCGGAGCGCCCGGAGGAAACCCACGCAGACACGGGGAGAACATGCAAACTCCACGCAGGGAGGACCCGGGAAGCGAACCCAGGTCTCCTAACTGCGAGGCAGCAGCGCTACCACTGCGCCACCGTGCCGCCCAGACAGAATATTAAAAGTTTTTATATTTTTGTTTAATCTACTTTCTATTTCTGGGAAAAATCAATTATTGTCTATATTAATATGCTGCTTTTTCCCATTACTATATTATGTTAAATTCAATAATTTATAACTGTGTTTTTCATGTGTGTATAACCACATAAGATTGATTTATATTTACATTATCTAATCCTTTAACAAAGATAAAAAATGTATAGTTTTTAATTTAAGACTATTAGGATTTTAACTGAAATATAACTGACACTCACAATATGTTGTGTGTTTATAACAGGATTCATTAAACAATAATGGAAGTCTTTCTCCACGGAAAGCTAGTTGGCAGGAGACTCTGCGTCACTCTTCGCCACATGGTGAGCCTGTTTTCAATTGTCATGCCTTTAATGATTTATGCAGTGCACTAAGAAGTTTATGTTGATTAGTTATGTTAGTTCTGTATTAGAAGTGGAAACATACACTGCTAGAACTGAAGGTTTACAATAGCCATAATCTGACATTGTTTTTGATAGAACCTTAGTAGGTGTATTGGAAACTGGTTCTGTTTATTTCATTAGATAGAATATTTCAGTACTTTCTATTATTTGTTGACTAAAGTGCAGCATAGTAACATTTTCTATTCATTTTTAGGACATTTGTCTCCTACCCATTCTTGCCTCGAAGATGGAAACCATTTGAATGGTGAATGTCCTGCATCTCCTAGTACAGAAACTCAGAATAATGGTACACCTACAAAAGCCTCAGGGAACACTGAGCAGACTCAGTCACCACTCAGGCCCCTCCTGTTCGACTTTGAGGGCAACAGACGGGAAACCTTGGAATACGGTAAAAAAATGTCTGACCACCCCAGGGAGGATAATATGAACTTCATTTCTTCACCACCATCTCCACTGTATTCACCATTCAATGACAGCTGGATGCCACCTAAACAATATCTCTTTTCAACAGGGTCTTGTGGTCAGCAAAAAATGTCAACAAGTTCAGACACTGGATTGGAGCCTAGCACTGATGGAAGCAGCTCAGTTTCAAATACCTTAGAGAAAGCCTTGGGCAGTCCAGCTGATGAAATTGACCTTGAAAAGACCAGTAATGATGATAAAAAGTGGTTGTGTCAACCAAAGCTGCCCAGTGATATCTATGCTGGTGAGGCAACGTTGGACAAAGAGGTGGAATATGATTTGACTTCTGAAACAAGCAAAACAAGAAGTGAAGACTCTAGTTCTCCTTTGTCAGATGAAGACTTGCTAAAACATATTGAATGTATGTCCAAACAAATGGAAGAACACAACATGGAAGAGGCTGAACACTCATCCTATGTTGAGTTTCCCTCAATTGAACCTGCATCCTTTAGCAATAATGATTTTGCATGTAGTCAAGCAGATATAGAATTTTTCAGGTCTGAAAGAATTAACCATGCAAGTATGCATGGTCATCCATCTTCCTCATCGAATGAAATGACTTCTCCATCTTCTGACCCTGGCATTGAGGCTGACCTCACCAGTAAAAGCTGTAAAAGATATCCACCCTCTAGTCTTAACCTTGATGATCTTAACTCACCAGGATCTGATTCAGACATTGAAAGAGAACTAGAAGCTGCCTTTGCTTGTGGAGGTCAGTTAGTCAGCAATATGATTTCATCCATTTCAGAAACAGAATTAGACCTCACCAGTGAAAGCAGCAGTGGCAGATCTTCACACCTCACCAACTCAATTGAAGAAGCTAGCTCTCCTACAACTGACCAGGAACTAGAGACAGAGTTAGAAGCTGAAAGTGGTATAATTGCTATCAAGACTTCCCTACTTCTTGGTCAGTCAGACAACAATATGATAACTTCATTTACATCAGAACTAGACATCCCTCCACAAGTTGACACTGATCAGTCACTCATTGGGCTTCATGATGTTGCTGAAATGACTTATGAACATGCAGCTGACCCTGATGAAACCCTACCCCCTGCTGATCAAGATGAGAGCCTGGCAAGACAGTTAGTCTTAAAAATTGAACCAGACCATAGTTTAGAGAGTTTCAAGAGGTCATTTTATCTTCCTGTTGGACCCAAACTTATGCCAGAAGCTGAAGATGATGAAGGTAATAGCGAATATGAATCTGACTCGGAATCTGAAGCAGACTTAAGTGAAGATTCTGATTCCCCTTGGCTTCTGAGTAATCTTGTAAATAAAATGATTTCAGAAGGCTCGTATCCCATCAACTGTCCAGAGGATTGCTTCAAAAGGTCTGACTCAATATCGGACACAATTTCACCAACATCTGATATAGAGATAGACACCTTTAATGAACCTATATGCAGCCAGATTGAAAATTTAGGATCAAGCACAGGAGGTTCGGCTAAAGAAGAAAGCAATCAAAGTATACTGGACAGAGATGTGGACAGCACAGAGAACTGTAATTATTCGGATTCTGAAAGCGTGGCTAAAGAAAAGACAATGTATTCAGAATTTAATGCACATTCAGCTGGTTCCAATGAAACTTCAAACTTGTGTTTGTACATAAGCAATCCAACTAATGATACAATCACTCCTGTTTTCATTGATCGATATAACAGCAAAGCTAGTGTACAGAATTTAACAGAATTGGGAATGTGTGAGAAAAGTAAAAGCCCTAGAAAAAATAATGAGTTTATTGTTGACATAAAGAACCATGAAAAAGAAGCAACAGAGCCCAACAATGATTTGTCTATGACAATTCAGAATTGCCTGTCTCCATGTATAAGTGAGCATTTGGAGGATGACAAAGATAAAGGTCGAGAGAGCAAGGAGGACATTAATTTGCTGAATCGCATTAAAGAAGCCAAGAACACTTTAACTTTAGATATACCCACTGCTCAAGCAAACCATGGCTTCAATCTAACATATTCTTCTGATCACAATGATGAATCATTTATGGAAAGCATCAAAAACTCTCAGTTCAATAGTCAAATTTCAAATGACTCTCCTACAGTACACAATAACATAGAAGATCTTCCCTCTTTGAATGTACTGGTTTCTAAGCAGATGGATGAGTCCTTGGTATATGACTCCATAAAGTATACTTTAGTGGTAGATGAAAACACAACCTTGGAGCTAGTTAGCTTGAAAAGGTGCACATCAGTTTTAAGTGACGACAGTGAAATCTCTACTCTATGTGATAATTGTGACCTGGAAGCAGATGATGAATTTGGGGTTGATGTTGATAGACCAGAAATCTTCAGCTCTTCAGAGGGTTCATCTCCAGAAGCCGATGTCCAGTTTTCTAAGAAGTTCCTGAATGTATTTGTGAACAGCACATCACGCTCATCTAGTAAGTAAATTAGATACTTCCTTAACTTTTGATGAGAAGATCATTATTCTGAAACATACCTGTGATGCATTTCTTTAAATACTGTATAATAACATTGTAAAATGTATACATTTTTAAATAGTAAATGATCGATATTTTTATTTGGTTTTGTCTTTTCTCTTTCTGGGGGGTAAAAAAAAAAAACAAAACAAAAACAGCCAGGTCATTTTTCTAACATGTTTAATTAATGTTGATAAGAGATGTCCATTTTATTGTAATGATAAGGCTAATTAACAGACTTTTTAAATGTTTGGCATATATATTGTAAAAATATCTTACAGTTTTGATTTTTTTTATTATAACATTATCATATAGTATCATTTTAAAATGTTACATACTATTTTTGGTAACATAATAATAATTCTTTGCATTTATATAGCGCTTTACTTAAATTGAATAGGTAGAAACAGAATAGTAATACAATATGTAGCCTCTTTTAGCTTTTACATTTGATTGATGCTGCTTTATTTAGGCAGGTCTCATTACTCCATTCTATTACTGAAGGAGTACAAATAATTAATATTTGTCTACCTTGGTCTTCCATTTATGGATCAGGCCCATGATAAAAATGAAATGTATAATTCAGGCAAGACTAAACATGCACTGTTATTCACGATCAAAAATTTTGCTGGTTAGTGTGATAACATAATATATAGTATGCTCTTTTTTAGATTTTGTTACAAGTCTTTTCTAATGATATCTTACTTTACCAATATACTCAAGTCACTTCATCTTTTCATTCTCTGACATGATTAAATAGTATTGGCTGAAAGAAGGGCTAGGTAATTTTTTCAATTAAACAGTTAAATTTGAATTAATGTTGTTAAGCAAATTTTCAAAAATAAAAATTGCTTTTTTGTTTTTTTTAATGGATACGCAAACAGAGAAAAAAAAGTTAGGCTACCAATTACCCTAGTTTGATCTGATGGTCATGTTTGTACAGTCAAAACCTGCTAATGCAAAGATGGAGACAAGTGGTATTTCTCTAAAAAAAATAGCTTGCTGCAAAAGAAAGGCTGTATCTTTAATTTGGTTGTTTGCAATCTGTTTGAATGTGAAAGATCTCATGTTGATCAAATTACAGTAAAATGCAAAGTTTAGAAAATAACAATAGCAGTTCAAAGTGGGAGTACATGCAATTTATTTCAGCAATTAATACAGAAATAACCAGCAGAATGGAACAAATACAAGAAAGCACGTAACAAAATGGCTGCCCACAACTAACAACTTTGGGGTATTCTTCTCCCTGCTTCAGCATGCACCACGCAAGGCCTGCTCCCTATTAAATATCCTGTTAGACAACGTGACTTCTTACCCTGCAGCAGTGATCAGGCCACAGTGGAGAGAAGAACAATCTGTCTGTCTGTAATGTGCAGTCGGAGAGCTATCAATGTGCACTTGGAGGAAGGGACTCCTCTACAGGTGGTTCACCCCAGAGACCTTTAGTTGTAGTAGACAGAAGAAGCGGGCTGGTGGGCTCCGCAAGCTAAACTATTTGGGGAAAACAAATCTAAAAGAAAACTGACTGTGGTAGTAATAGAAAGAGTCTCTAAACTATAGGGAAGAGAAGTGAGGTGTGCAAAAAAAGAAATACTTATAATCACCAGAATAAGGAAAATTACCTGTGTTGTGAAAGGAGTGTGGCGATAACAGGGAGAAGAAACAAGGATGGCAAATGAAAAATCAAACTACCAAAAAAAAGTGTAGAAAATTCTGCACAGAAAGTCATTTTATATGTATATAGTGTATACTATGTACTCTATAAATAATAGTGGAAAGTGATGTCTATGTTAAAATATTTAAATAGATTGTGAATTGTCTATAAATTAAAAAAAAATAAAAATCAAGGTTTTGTTTTTTTTTGCCATATTTCCCAGTCCTAGTTGCAAGTCAGCAAACATCCCAGAATAGAGTGGCAATCAGTGGGAGGACCCATTCACCAATTAAAATGAATTAGAGGAATTTTGCGGACTAATGTCCCTTTGATTTCATTATAGATTTTCTTAGATGGAGATAACAATGAAAGTCAAGGGGAGAATAAAAACAAAATATTGCGACTGTGGGTCCACTATCCATTATCTGCAATTCTAAAATTCCAAATGCTAACAAAATCAAATTTTTTTAAGTTGCAAAGCTGCCCAATTTCATTGATTCTGGGGATACCTTTATATGCATGAGAGCTTCTCTGGATGAGTATAGAAAGAATTGCTCTTTTAGGTGATAATGTCAGTTTCAAAAACAAGGTGTAGTAGATTGAGATGTACTTCAGTGTAGCTCTTTTAAAATATTAGAATGACAATGAAAAGAATGACAGAAACATTTAGAGGACTTCATTCTGTAATGTTTTCAGTGTGAAAAAACGTAATATCCTGCAGGGCACTAACACATTCATATGTGTAGTCTATTAAAAGAATGTGTTAAAGACACAATAAAACAAAGCTTAATTCATATTCACAGTAAATTATAATACTGGGTCTAGAACTCGAAAACCAAATCAACAGCCTTAATTTACAAAAGTGCTGATAGCATTAGAATAATAACTTGTCTATTTATGCTACTCATTGTAAATATTAAGTTCATTCTTACTATTCCAGAATCCAAAAAAATGACAAATTCTGACAAACATTTGGCACCAGATTGTTCAGATTAGTGAATGGAAAACTGTATAATGGATTGAGAATTAACTGTAATAACAATTGATCAGGCTTTACTTACTTCAATATACAGTACATGCACATTGACTTGTACATATGCTGGCTTATAACAGTGCATTTGAAGTCACTCCCCCTAATGCATGCATATTCTCTAATACACTGTATTTACTATATGGCCAAATTTAGTACATACCAAACCATTACACCTATATGAACTTGTTGGGCATCCCATTCCAAAACCTTGGGCATTAATATGGTGCTGCCAAACCTCACCAACCAAACCCCAATGCCTTTGCAGATATAAGAATCTCCACTTTTCTGGGGAAGCTTTTCACAAGATTTTGGATTGTGTCTGATAGACTTTGTTCCCATTCAGCCAAAAGAACATTTGTTTACTGATGTTGAATAAAAAGACCTGGCTCGCAATCTGTATTACAGTTTATACCAAAGGTGTCCAAGTGGGTTGAGGGCAGTGCTCTGTGCAGGCCTCTCCGGTTCCTCTATGTCTTTATGGACTTGGCTTGATTGCCAGGGGCAAAGTCATTCTGGAGTAGAAATTATCCTTCCCCAAACTATTGCCACAAAGTTGGAAGCACTTAATTGTCTGAAATGCCTTTGTCTGCCATAGCATTAACTGTATCTTCACTGGAACCAAGAGTTCTAACCTGACTATTATCCCTCCTCTAAAAAACTTGACCGTAGGCGCTATATAGTCCAGAAGGTACTATTCTACTGGCATCCACCAAAGTGAGATTCATCCATCAGACTGCCAGATAATGAAGTCTGATTCATCACTCCAGAGAACACATTTCCACAGCTCCACAGTCCAGTGGAAGAATGCTTTACACCATGCCAGCTGATATTTGGCAATGACCTTAGGCTTGTGTCCAGCAGCTCTGCTATGGAAACCCATTTCGTTAAGCCCCTGACACACAGTTTGTGTGCTGATGTCACTCCTATAGGCAGTTTTAAACTCTGTTATGAGTAATTCAACAAAGGAAAGAGGCATTTTTATACATTATGCACTTCAGCACTCAGCAGCCTGCTCTATAAGTCTACGTGATCTTCCACTTTGTGGGTGAGCTGTTGCTGCTCCCAAGTGCATCCACTTCACAATAATAGCATCAAATCATATGTCATGGACACATTTAAAGTCAGTGAGCTTTTAAATATGACGCATTCTGCTGCTAATGTTTGTCAATGGAGACTATATGGCTAGGCACTTCATTTTATGCACCTTTTAACAATAGGACTCAGTAACTTGGAGGGGTGTCCACATGCTTTTGGCCATATAGTTTACACTATATATAAGAAGTCAAGCAGTGTTTCACAGCCAAGCAGTTTTATATATTTTGCATCATGAGAATTGGTTTGCTTTTGTAAACATCAATTCATATTATGAAAAACATAAGAAGATGTTGACATATCTTTTTCTTAGTATACTTTTTCAGTTAAGTACAATAAACTTTTTTTCACTTATTTACAGCACATAAACAGGGTGTAATTACTTGTAGGTAAAATACACTAACTGACATCAGTTTGGTGTGCGTTCATGCAGTGCGCAGATGTTCTTAAAACAGAAGTGCTCTTAAACCTTAGGAGATGATCAGAATCTAATATAGTTTTCACACTAACATTATTTTAACAAAAACACCCATTTTTATTTTGTGGGTCCTGCTTGGGCTAAAATGAGAAGGGGATACATGTGAAAGAGGCAACACTCAGTCAACTGTCAAAATGACTGATACAGACTACACCAAAGCATGGAGTCACTTGACACTATCTGCATTTGTAATAAGGTTTCTCCAGTAGAAATGGAATTTCTGCACAAAAATGCCCATCCATGCATAAATGCTACAATTTAATCCCACAGGATTCTTTGCTTCTGCTGATTTTGCAATAAATGTGCTTCCCAGACACACACTGTGCTTGAAAAGATACCTTTTATAATGGAGAACACCCTTTATAATGTCTGTTCCAAGTGTGCTCTCTTTCTCTCAACCTTTCAGAACAGAGCGGTTATAAAAGCAGGCGGTTGTGATTCACTTAGCAGGTGCTGTAGAAGGTGACATGTGATTTTACACCCACAGTAATTGTACACTAACCAAGGCATTTTAAAGTACGTTTGAGCATAGCACAAACAGAAACAGATGTTTCAGAAATGTAATTATTTTCTTTTACTGTTTCTTTTCAGAAAGAAAATACAGATTTCATAATAATTTCCTTTCATTTGCACTCAATGATGTATGATTAATATAATGGATTTTACATTATTCTTCACTTCTTACACATATATTAAGTGTGTTTATTGTACAGGTACAGAATCATTTGGCCTGTTTTCATGTACTATAAATGGAGAAGAAAGGGAGCAGACACACAGAGCAGTTTTCAGGTAAGAATATTCAAATCCAGTGCACATTTATATTTACAGTGTTGATTAAGACTACTGTGTAATCATAATACTTCCTGTCTTATGAGTCCTGGATTCAGTTTCAGTCTGACCAATGTTACTGTAGAGTTTACATGTTTTTATGTCTCCATGGGATTTCTACAGGTATTCTGCTTTCTTACCACATCTCCAAAGATGTGCAGGTTAGATTATTGGTGGATATACTGTAAATCAGCTCTGTTATGAGTGAGTATGGATTTTTAACTTACATAAATGAGCTATCCAACGGGTTTCTACCAGGGTTGGGTTTTCAATTGCAACTGATACTGCAGCCTTCTACTGCAATTAGCAGGTTTGGAAATTTGGATGATACATATAAAACATTTAGTAAGAAAAATAATCAGTCCTTAAAGTTCATTACATTTATCTAATACAATAGGTAAAGGAAAATGTTTGATTACCCAATGCATTAGCAGTGCCATGCAATCTTTGCCAAGCCTATCACTTCTTAGTTTATTTGAAACACAACCATTCTCTTTACCATTTTCTATCATAAGAACATGTCTTTAACCACAGTTCTTGCTGTCACATTTCATTGTTTAGCTAGGATAATAGTGTGTCTATTATCTGTTTAGTCATTTTTGACAGTTGGCGGCCCAGTGGATAATAGCTTGCAGACCATTCTGTCAATGTCAATGTCTTTCACTTCTGTTTTAGCAACCTTTGGTGATGGTCATCCACCTAATTTGCCTTTGCCTACTTATTTTGCTGCTGACTTTTGAAGTATTAGTGCCTTTTTTGTGATCCTTATTTTCTCTTGTTGTGATCAGTGTTTGTAGCCCTCATCCTGATTACAGATATTATAGTAGACCATCGTGTTTAACGAGATCAAAAACTGACTCATTTATTTGTCTTTTAGTTGGAGGTATACGTTGTAATTGGTATTGGCTGTTCATTTTACTAAACTCTTTGTGGCCCAAATTTTATAGTCACATATGTCTTGTGGAAAAATCTTTAATTTTATTAATTCATCCATCCATCCAACCTCTTCTGCTTATCCGAGGCCGGTTCGCAGGGGCAGCAGCTTGAGCAGAGAGGCCCAGACTTCACTCTTCCGGGCCACTTCTTCTAGCTCTTCCGGGAGAATCCCAAGGTGTTCTTAGGCCAGCCGGGAGACATAGTCCCTCCAGCGTGTCCTGGGTCTTCCCCGGGGTCTTCTCCCGGTTGGACGTGCCCAGAACACCTCACCAGGGAAGCGTCCAGGAGGCATCCTGATCAGATGCCCGAGCCACCTCATCTGACTCCTCGATGCTTGTTTTTATGGAAAACTTTTATGGTCTCACAAAATCCTCCATGAGCTCATTAACTGATCCATACTGGAAACAAATTGTCATTACATCATTGATATACCATGTTGGTCTTTTATGTTTGCAGTTTAATGATGTCACTGTACTGTACTCTGTATATGTGACATTACTACTACTTAATATTGCTTCTAGCTACAGAATTGTAGAATCTGAGAATAACCTCCTGTTGATTTATATTTTACATTTTTTTGAGATAGCATAAGATTCTATTGACTTTGCTTATCACTTCTGTGCAAATGTTTTAACCTCATAATTGAAATTATTCTTGGTACCTGCTTCTAATACTGCATCATGAATCAGTTAATGTCTACACAGGTATTTCCACTTTCTCTCAAGGGGTTAGTGTATACTAGGCGAACTGAGAAATAAAACATATGGACACCCGACGAGTCAGTATGGTGTGTGAGTGGGTGATTGAGTCATTTCAGACTCATTTACTACCTTCTGCTCCGGGGCTTGCAAGGCAGCCCCCAGCTTTGAACAACCGTAAATGTTTGGAATAAGTGAACTCATAAAATGGATGTATGGTCAGATTTTTTGCATGCCATTTAACTGTATGAGTTATAGAAAATGAGGTTGGTTGGCTGGATTGAAAAACAGTAACTTGAGTGCGCAGCCATCTGTATCTCTTGTGTAATTTTACATATTTTTATTGAAATATATTAAGTCACATATTATTATACATTTTTTGGCCTTTATTTCAGCAAAAATCTATCTAGAATTTCAGTGCATTTCATTTCAGTTTGTGAACAACAGTTTTTCTATATTAGATGTAAAAGATTACAACTGCAGCAGGAGTGGGATGGGGGTGTTTTAAACTGTCACTTTATTTCTAATTTTAAAATATTTTGTTTTCACTGATACAAGACATAATTACCTGCAGCTAAAATTAAAAAAAGTGTCACAGTAAACAAGAAAAAAACATTTAGAAGACTTGTTAATTGCTCCATAAGAGAGACTAACCAAATACAGTACAGTATAGTAGCTTGAAATTGCAAGTGGCTGTTACTACTTTTAATGGCAGATCGGTGCAGGGTAATTGAACAGGTTATGATAGTCATTGCCAGAGGTGGGTAGTAACGAGTTACATTTACTCCATTATATTTACTTGAGTAACTTTTAAAAAAAAATTGTACTTCTAAGAGTAGTTTTACTGCACCATACTTTTTAATTTTACTTGAGTACATTTGTGAAGAAGAAACGCTACTCTTACTCCGCTACATTGGGCAACACTCAAATCGTTACTTTTTTTCATTAGATGCGCTATATTTTTGCCAGAGAGAAGCCGCCAGTGGATCTACTGCATGACTGTTTCACAATCAGACGTAGCAATAATAATCACAAGACTCCGTTTCACCAATCAGATGTAGCAACAATAATCACATGGCTCCGTTTTAGAAATCAGACGTAGCCATGCAGTCACATGACCACACACAAACTGTGGTGGCATAGACACTGCCTGACTGCTGTGTCTATGTATAGGAGAGTGGTAGATCCTGCTACAATAAATAACCGCGCTGTTCCTGTTTCAAGCTGAATAAAGATGGTGTTGCTAAAGTATTGAGACTCAGCTTTGTGTTTTGGGGTGCAAGACGGGGACTCGCGTCACAGCACACACACGTGGTCACAATACTGTAGTAAACAGTATACGCTCGTACGGATGTTGACTACGAGGTGTGGCAGAAAAGTAATGAGACTGGCAACACTGCAAGCGATCTGGCAACGCTGCGCTGTTGTCCTTGATAGAGCATGTGTATCAGTACCCTCCCATAGCTCACTGCGAGTTTCAACTCCTTCCGTTAACTACGCGATTTTTATGACTGCTATTAGCGAAGTTGTGTTTTTGGTTGTGCGTCACGCAAAATGGAACAGCGGAATTTGGAGCAACGTTGTGCCATTAAATTTTGTGTTAAGCTTGGAGAATCGGCAAGCGTGACGTTTGAAAAGTTAAAACAGGCCTATGGGGAACATTCTTTATCCTGAGCTCAAGTTTTTCAGGGAGGCCTTCAACTTCGAAAACCAATGAAAACATCGAACGTGTGAACACTCTTGTGAGATCAGACCATCGTTTAACATTAAGAATGTTGAGTGAACAATTAAATTTGAACAGATTTACCGTTCATCAAATTTTGACTGAACATTTGCACATGCGAAAGGTCTGTGCCAAAATGGTGCCGAAAAACCTCACAATTGAGCAGAAGGACAATCGAAAAAACGCATTCCTGTGGTTCCCCAGCCCCCTTATTCACCTGACCTCAGTCCGTATGACTTTTTCCTTTTTCCTAAACTGAAAAATGTCCTCAAAGGACGTCATTTCGGGACTTTAGAAAACATCCAAAAGAGTGTAACGGACATGCTGAAGACCATACCGGTTGAAGACTTCCAGCGCTGCTACCAACAGTGGGAACAACGTCTCCATCGGTGTGTAGCTGCCCAAGGGAACTACTTTGAAGGGGATAACATTGATGTTTGAAAAAAATAAAAACTTTGGTAAATAAAAAATCAGTCTCATTACTTTTCTGCCACACCTCGTATATGAGTGAGGCATCCCGACTGACGATTGCCCACAATGCCACAGCGAGAGAGAGAGAAGAAACATCAGCTCAGTTGTGATCACGCGACGCTCGGCAGACAAAGTGTATATGGACTACTCATATTGCAAGACCTCGCTCATTTATCAAGTCAAAATTTATTACATATTTTAGCTCGTCTTGCAAAACACTTGCGAACCATGTTAATTGCAATCCAAGGTTCGACTGTACATGAAAAATGAGAGCCAACTCCTGCTGAAGCTTAACCATCACTTCACTGAGTGAAGAACAAGCACGTTTTAACCAAACATGCACAGACACAGAAAGTCAAGGTGAAGTGAGACTTGTATGTGCACAAGCTGCCTTGTCCTAATGTTATTTTCTATCAGCTGTGCTATTTGGAGGGCAAGTGCATATGTAGTATTATACTGTCAGTGTACAGTATATCTTGTCACTGTAAGTAGTTTGCACTGTTCAAACATACATGTTACCTACTGTAGGTATTGGCTTCAAAAGCTTTGTTGTGAAAAACTGAAATTTGGATCTTTGTGTTATTTTTGCATTTTTATTTTGTAAAGATGTTATTTATTTTTACTCATTTTTTATTTTATTTGGAAATAGCAGAATTTGCACATTATTTTATATTTTTGTCTGTCTTATTACAACATTTCTAAAAAATAAATCATTTATTATGATCAAGCAGTTACTCAGTACTTGAGTAGTCTTTTCACCAAATACTTTTTTACTCTTACTTGAGTAATTTTTTGGATGACTACTTTTTACTTCTACTTGAGTAATATTATTTTGAAGTAACACTACTCTTACTTGAGGACAATTTTTGGCTACTGTATCCACCTCTGGTCATTGCCTACAAGAGTGAGGTAAGTACCATGCATCCATTCAATTCCTAATTTACTTTTCCAGTCTTAAGATGTAGCAAGCAAGTGCATATCATGGAAGCAAAGCGGGCACTATCCAATGTGATTATTCTCAGGTTTGGGGAATGTAGTTGTTACTGAAGTGGGAACTTCCTTTACAAGACCTTCATGCTAGTATAGTGCATCAGTCAGTCTTCAGCATTCTGATGATTTATGTAAAAGATGTATACCAGATCCCCTGCATTTCTTATTTCACAGAATCTTATGGTCAGAAATATTTAAATTGTATCTAGCCAGCCCATTTTTTTTATTTGTTTATAAATGATTTATTTTTGGATTTTTATTAATATCATGCTAACATACATGCTCTATGCTGTGCTGAGACCATGCTTTATTCAATGAAATAGACAGAGCAGAAGAGATTGATGGGCTAAACAGTAGCACTAATCAACAGGGTGGATGAACGACTGAAGAAGAGGCAGTGTCCTGGACAGAAAAAAAGAGACAATCACATTTGGTGTGTACAGTCAAATATGATATAGAAGGAGAAATTTCTGTAAAGCGAAGGAAGATGAGATGGGTCTGTGGTTAGTAAGAGTATAGTAATTATAAACCCTGAGTGCTGGTACCAGGTGTTGTGGCTGTATTTAAGAAAAGAATAAGGATAAAGTTTCACAAGTATATGAAAAAAACAGACATAGATTTAATAGAAAAGAAAAGCAAACATTATTTCAATTGTCTACTAGATGCTATATATAACACCTCAATGTTATATATAGCATCTAGTAGACAATGGAAATAATGGATCTATACTAATAAAAGGCAAAGCCCTCACTGACTCACTCACTCACTCACTCACTGACTCATCACTAATTCTTCAACTTCCCGTGTAGGTAGAAGGTTGAAATTTGGCAGGCTCGTTCCTTACAGCTTACTTACAAAAGTTGGGCAGGTTTCATTTCGAAATTCTACGCGTAATGGTCATAACTGGAACCTATTTTTTCGTCCATATACTATAATAGACGTCTGCTCAATGGCCGTGGGAGGCGGAGTTACACCATGGTGGCCATTTTGAAGTCGGCCATTTTGGATCCAACTTTTGTTTTTTCAATAGGAAGAGGGTCATGTGACACATCACACTTATTGGGAATTTCACAAGAAAAACAATAGTGTACTTGGTTTTAACGTAACTTTATTCTTTCATGAGTTATTTACAAGTTTCTGACCACTTATAAAATGTGTTCAATGTGCTGCCCATTGTGTTTGTGTTAACAAACAAAACCACCGCTTTTGGTCTGACACTAACCCACATTGGATAGATCCCTCCAAGACTGTTGGAACAAAAAAATTGATAGTATGGTGTGGTATATGGGGTACAAAGATAGTGGGGCCATTCTTCATCAATGGAAACCTCAAGGCCACTGGATATGCGAAATTGCTACATGGTGATGCGTTTCCCTCTTTATGCACTGAAGCTGGCACGTTCCCTGAGTTTTTCCAGCAAGATGGTGCACCACCACATTATGGGTGTCAGGTCCGAGCATTCCTAGATGAACAGTTTCCTGGAAAGTGGATTGGTCGTCGTGGGCCAGTTGAATGGCCCCCAAGGTCTCCCGATCTGACCCCCTTAGACTTTTATCTTTGGGGTCATCTGAAGGCAATTGTCTATGCTGTGAAGATACGAGATGTGCAGCACCTGAAACTACGGATACTGGAAGCCTGTGCTAGCATTTCTCCTGCGGTGTTGCTATCAGTGTGTGAAGAGTGGGAGAAGAGGCTTGCATTGACAATCCAACACAATGGGCAGCACATTGAACACATTTTATAAGTGGTCAGAAACTTGTAAATAACTCATGAAAGAATAAAGGTACGTTAAAACCAAACACACCATTGTTTTTTTTGTGAAATTCCCAATAAGTTTGATGTGTCACATGACCCTCTTCCTATTGAAAAAACAAAAGTTGGATCCAAAATGGCCAACTTCAAAATGGCCACCATGGTCACCACCCATCTTGAAAAGTTTCCCCCCTCACATATACTAATGTGCCACAAACAGGAAGTTAATATCACCAACCATTCCCATTTTATTAAGGTGTATCCATATAAATGGCCCACCCTGTGTATATATACAGGTATATATATATGACAGCAACACTCATCACTCACAACAGTGACAAAACAATTACATTGACAATCATATTACGTTATTTTCAAAATGTTTCCTTTTCTTTTTCATTACTTCTTTAACACACTACTTCTCTGCTGCAAAGCGCAGGTATTTTGCTAGTATATATATATATATATATATATATATATATATATATATA